>CM035152.1:95480887-95924544 GCA_020205615.1 Panax quinquefolius | reverse complement strand
TAATCTCAAAATAAATCCCGGTAATCTAACCTTAAAATTATTACATAAGTTTCATGGAATTCATCATAAATTAAAACAAGTCTTTAACATAATTTATTAAAATAAAATTCTCTTAAGTCTTCAACATTTGGACATCTTGCCCTTTCCTTTTGCTAGTCGACAAGACATCGACTTTCTCAACTTTAGGCTAGGTGTTAAATGTAAGAGTGAGCAAACAATTTCTCACCGATATAGAAGTAGCAATAATAACAACAAGTGAATGAACAACGAATGCTAGCAATAATGAACTTGTTCTAAGATTTAAGAATAGAACCCAAGTTGAAATCAATGTTTGAGGTCTTAAGACCACGAACTATGTCTCCGGTATATAGGTATTATTACCTTAACCTTAATCTGTTATTAGTATCATATAGACCCTTCTTAGCGTACTTAGGGGATCACCCTTTGTACCATGTATTGTGCACAAACATCTAAACGTTACACGTACAAAAATCCCCTATATTAGGGTTGTTCGTCTCAGTTTGAACTTAGAATTTCCGCACTAAAGAAAGTTTAGTTTGGAGCTAGCTTATCAGTGTCTCTAGAATTTTAAAACACTATTCAACTTTCATCAATAAAGGTTTAATACGAGATTGTATAACTGAACAAGGCTATTAAAGTCAAAGATCGAATATCAACAATATATATAACTGAATAACATGATATACATGCAAAGTGCTATATTCAAAGGAGTTTAGAATAATCTTCTATGAATCAATGTATTAAAACAATATATATGCTTCGAATGATAATAAGGAAAGTAAAGCTCGCTTGATATAATGAATTAGGTTACAAGAGCTTACACAAACATACTCAAGATAAACTAGGCTTGCTCAACCTTACAAGAAATTTAGGAACTTGTACAATAACGATTTAGGAATGGGAACATTTATTCAATATGAAAAGAATGAAGTTTGAAAACTTGCTCAATGTAAAGAGTTAAGGTTTAGGAACTTTCCTTGCTTGTTGTGACGCCCCCAAATCCGGGTATCTTCCAACCCGACAGATGGTGCTACGTGGTACTCATAACTGTACATTCATTCTATTGAAATGACATCAAAATGTGTGTATCAATGACATTCTTATTACATTAATAATATTACATCCCGTTCCCAGGTTCTAAAACCATTACATTCTTTGTTCATCATACTATAATATATACAACTTACTAGTTTATTACAAGGTAAACTAATCGTTCATCTTCGTCTTGCCTTTATCCTTGTCGGATCCCTCGGTTCATTCGGTCCTAGCTGCATTCATATGGTTCAAGCAAGAGTGAGCATAACAAGCTCTGCAAGTACAACAATTTCTTTTAAATGACATGCTTGAAACATAGGAATCGTATATCTTCAATAACTGGATAGTAGTTACGAAGTACTATCAATAATTCAAAATAACATTTCTTTTCCTTTAAAACATTTTACAATAACAATATTCAGTAAAACATTTATCCTAGTCAAAGACCATAAGCATTTCATAATTTCTTTGAAAAGGACAACCCGACACTAAGTCCGTAAGTCCGGTATATCTTACAAGCACTTCTGGGTGATCAGCCCATAGTACTCTATGTTGATCAACACTACATCCTGTTAAACGTATGTACGTTTAAGTTTTGGCAACCTCGCGTGCCCATCGAATAATCGATGAAAAATACATTTGTTTATTCGTACTCAGGCTTACCTTGAATCCGTACCAAACAATTGGCGTAGGATAGCGTCAACAATTCTATATTGAAAGACTTGTAAATAAATCAATCAACTCTTCAAGATTAGTCTAGCCGAGGTAAAACTGGCATCGACCCTTTAGTAAAACAGTTCATGCATCTCATAACATGAATCACAGAAAACTTGGCTAACACGAAGGTTAGACAAGCGTTTAAGAAAAACTTGCCTTCAGCGTCTGCTACAGTAAAATAACTTTTCCTTTCAGTCTTTACGGTCTCTACAACACATAACCACATAACATACCACATTAGGTCATGAATGATCATACATGGTTCCTAATGAATCTTACCCTTCTTCTCAATCTAATCCTGTATTAGATTTGTTATTATTGGTTCCGGCTTTATCGTTATAACTTACATCCTTCTTACCAACTTCTTTATCTTCTATAACTTAACTGAAATTATTTCATTAATATAACTCATTTCAAGTTAACCATCCTTCTTCACGGCTTACTAATGTTATCACATCACTAACCTAGACTCGATCGTTATTGGTTACGTACACTTATTGCTTACCATTCACATTCACATTCAGTTGACTTATATTCAACCTTTAGTATTGTACCTAAGGTTTATATCATTAGCAATGATGTTACATTAAGTTGATTAAGGATTTAATTCGGCCTTCATTCACTTCTTCTTTCATTCTATATCTATAAACATTCTTGGTTCGCTTAAAACTCTTGGATCGGGCCGTGGCGCCACCCATAACTCTTCATCTCGCATACGGTAGCGATTTAGCGTAATGCCCAGACGGACATCATTATTACACTGCATTGCTGCCACCCATTTGGCCTTGGGTTGGTATCGCGGCGCCAACTCTATGCCTCAGATAATTTGCAAAATTTGAAATTTTACGAAACTCCCGGATGCATAACTTCTTCGTTATAAGTTTGAATTGGCTCTTTCAAATTTCATACTCTATGCATTCATGCAAGAATTTTATCTATTTGACTTCGTTTGCTAAAATTTCAACTATTAGTTCATTTTTAACGAAAACGATAAACGTTCGTGAATATTCAACGCTCGTTTCTTCGTTCTAAGTCGGAATTCGGTCATTCTCATGTCTGCAACTCTATAATGCCAAATAATACTTGTCTCCATTGAAAACTAATGTTTCCAAGCTCAATATCAAAATTCGACTTCCATTCCGAGGTTTTCACGAATTCGACGATTAGCGTACAAACTTATGAATTCCGCTTTAACTTCATTTCTTAGGATTTGTTCATCGTTTCAAATGGATTTAATCCATTATACTAACATCTTGACATACATACTTCATTTACTTATAAACATGATAAGTTATTACTTGTTCCTTGTGAGTTTATAACTTATAATAGTATGAACTAATTATGAATTCACTTTGCATGTCTTATCATAGCTTAAATCTTTTAACCATCATCCTTACTTCTTATTATCATACAACCTTATTATTTCAACATAAAACAAGTTTCTACAAGTTCTTCCTTGTTTCATAACTTATATGATTACGAATAACTTATTCATGACTTATACGGCCTATTTAAGACTTAAGCTCTTTGATTACTCATTCCTATCATTCCTTAGCAAACATGTTCTACTACTACCCATTTCCCTACCAATGGAAGAGAACGAGATTAATGGTTTAAGTTCATACCCTTGATAATCACTTGGTTAATCTTTGTTCTTCTTCTTGCTTCTTGAATTATGAAGACTAGCTTTCTAACTTTTCTAGCTTATTCTCACTTATTCTCTCTAACCAATAAGCTCTTAACTTGTGGATGAAATGAACAACCCCCAAAATGAATAATAAGCTTGCTATTTATAGGAGTTTTCTAGGTTAGGGCATAATGGTCGTAAGACCACCCCACCTCCTTACTAAACCTCCATACTATTCATTACTTCAATCCTAAGTTTACTTGCTCACCAAATAAGTTACTTGGCCTCCACACTCTTTGCTTGGCCATCACAACACTTAACTATTAAGTTAACTTGGTTACCACACATAAGCACTTTACTTGCTCATCACACATAAGCACTTTACTTAGCCTTTAAGTTACTTAACTTATCCTTTGCTTAACACTTAAGTCTACTTGCTCAACACACTAAATTCTTGGTCACCAATTCACCCATGGGTTACCCCCATGGATCAAACTTTACCCATTGGATCTTATTTTGGGCTTAAGGTTTAATTAACCTAACTTATACATTGGGCTTGCATTAACAATTCTTTGGGCTTTACCATTAGCTTGCAATTAAACAAACACTTGGCTTGTTCATTAAATTACATTGGACTTAACCATTCATATATTTGGGCTTTAACATTAATTCGTATTGGGCTTTATTATCATCCCAATTGGACATTACAATCTCCTACACATTTCTACAAATTTAATACATTTGGCTTAATGTCTTATAACATATAATTTACGTATAATTCTCGTATTCCAACTCGTATACTTATTTAATATACGACATTTCATTATTCATACATACTCGTATAATACCTCGTACAATACTTACGTATTATACAATCATAGCTTTAATTCATTATATGCATTTAAATTCCTTCTCGAAACTCATTTTCCCTAACCGTTAGGTTTTAATTCCGCAGGAGAAAAATTGAGTTTTCCATAACTGAAATATTATTGGATATTCTATCTCACCTCGATATTCTATCATTACGTATTTCTCAGAAGTTCAAAAATAATTTTTGAGCAGAAATGCGTGAATAGTATTTTTCAGAAAATTTCTCGGAAAGTTTTTATTTTCGTCCTGGAAATTCAAACACTTTAATTCTACCACGTAGCCAAAATACTACGACGTTTCGATATGTCTAGGTCATAGAATGACCTTCAATTAGCTTACTCCCATATATAATTAATTAAATTCATTTTAATCCACATAATAAAATATAAATTTAATTCTCAAAAATCCAAATTTTCTGTGGCGTTACACTCTTCCCCCCTTATAAGGATTCTGTCCCCAAAATCTCGCTAACACTACATCCACCATTGAGGAAAATTTTTTCCATCAGTTTAATTTCAAATTCCCACAATGCTTCTTCGGCGTTGTGGTTTCTCCAATTCACCTTCTCCAAAGGTATTATCTTAATTCACATGACTTGTCACTTCCTATCAATAATCTGAGTTGGAAGCTAAACATTTACTCACACATTACTCTATCTCCCTCTTATAAGTCCTTCTTTTAACTTAAAATTATCTGAAACTCAAATTCCTCCTTCAAACGAGATGATACTTGATCGTCTCTTTATCATGTATCCTCTTCTTCATTCGCTTGCACTCTTCGTTACCTAGTTGTACTTAATTAACTCGTTCCATTATCGTGGATTGAGTCTACGTTGTAAATAACATTCTACCTCTTTATTCCAAAATTTAACTTCTAGCTCCGTTCTTGCCATCTCCGTTAGTAACTCACTCTGAGTCGTTAACATCGATAGCTTTTCCCTACCCTTCTTACTTAACGCGTCGGCTTCTACGTTTACCTTCCATGTATGATATAATATATCACAGTCATGATCCTTTATCCATTCCAATTATCTTCTCTACTTCATATTCAACTCCTTCTATGTGGAGATATATTTCAGACTCTTAGAGTCCGTGTATATCTCACACTTCTCCCCCGTATAAATACTATCTTCCGATTTTTAATTCTAAAACTACAGCTGCCAATTCTAGATCATAAGTAGGATAGGCCTCCTCATAATTCTTTAACTGGCATGATGCATACGTAATAACATTGCCATGCTACATGAGTACGCAACCCCGTCTTCTATGTGAAACATCGAGATACACTATAAAATCCCCCATATCACCTGATAAAGACAATACAGATGCCTCACTTAATCTTCCTTTTAGCTCCTGAAAACTATTTTCTCCTTTCTCATTCCCAACATACTTCTCAATAACAAATTTTGTCTATCACTTTAAGCTACAATTCACACGTAGTGAATTTCGTATCCAACTTCTCCCTCCGTAGTGTTTCTCACACTATCTCCAAATGTTCAGCGTGATCTTCTGACGTCTTAAATTAGACTAGAATATCACCAATGATCATTACGACACCCTCATCCAAATATTATTTAAACACTCTGTGACGCTAATGGTACTTTCAACCATAGCACCTCACAAGAGTACCTATCAATTTTCCACCGACTTGCTCTGTACCCATTACGAAAAGTCTAACTTTCGCACATTAGTTAACCCAAACGACATAACCAGAAACTCATCATAACTATAACAATTTTTGAACGTCGACTTAGGTACCTCCTCCTTCTTCCTTACTTTCATTCGATTATACCCCGTACGCAAATCTATCTTAGAAAAATTCTTTGCCCTCTTGAAGTGATCAAATAGATAATCGATCCTGAGCCATGGTACTTATTCTTAACCGTTAAATTACTTCTATTACGATAGTCGATACATAACCGTAACGACTCATCCTATTCCTTAACATCCTCCTAACTTGCGTCATGGTTAGACAACAAGAGCGTCGCGGTATTTTATTACCGTAAAATACTACCTTGGGTTACTTTAAAAACCGAAGATTCACACTTTTATTCTAACAATTTATTAAATTTCTATGGTTAATCAACTCATTCATACCGAGAATTACTTCAAATTCTCTCAACTTTATCGGTACTTATCTACCGATACTTGCTTACATTCCTTAATCATGAAGCCATTTCCACGAATATAATTAACGAAAGTTTTTTCCCCATTCTCTACCTTAACGTATAAAGGTATTTATGATCCCTTCCGAGAATGAACTTAATCACTTAGCAAACTCTCATGCTATAAAAGAAAAGTAGCACTCCAATCAAACAGCACATAAGCATTCATTGTATTGACCGGAATGATACCTGCTACAAAATCCGCTGATGCAACTGCATCATGGCTAACTTACCACTACTAACACCTTTACTTTTCTCCGACCCCTTCTTTGGGCAATTTCTTGCCATGTGGTCCAACGACCCACATACAAAACAACCATGGGTTTTCTTAGATTTAGGACAATTGGCTAATATATGACCCTCCTGTCCACAGTTATAACAAATCGATTTCCCCTTCAGACAGACTCCTAAATTCAATTAGCTTACTCCCATATATAATTAATTAAATTCATTTTAATCCATATAATCAAATAAAAATTTAATTCTCAAAAATCTAAATTTTCTAGGGCGTTACACTTGTAAGCTACACAAACGTACAATAATCTCCAATTACCCTACACATATCATTGAAATCGCAACAACAATTAATTGTATGAATATTAACTTTATAGGTTTAACCCATCATTTAGGTCATAACCTTAACTTAGCATCTAACCATGTTAGTTAACATACTTAACGAATCTGAAATCTCATTACGAACTAACATAGCCTAACCATTCATCTCTAACCTTTGGAAACATCACATTTGGTTTCATTTTATAACTTATTTAAATAATTATTTCAAATCTTTACACTTTGCATTAAAACACATTACAATATGTTATTGTAGTCCACTTAATGTTTTAGTATCCTTTACATGCATGTTAAACTAACCCAAGTCCATTACGCATAACCTGCAATTAAGCAGACTTCACTGTCTATGATAAACCACTCACATGCGTAGCGTGAGTATTATATCAGGCTATCAGCAGCACGACGCTGCACGTTCAACCAGCCCACTAAATGTTGCGCCTTTGCCAACTGCTATACCAAGACGATGCGAACTGCATCGCTTTTGTAGAACCTCGAAAAAAATGACTGTTTGGCCAAAAATCCCAATTTTACAGAATTTCACCACACTTCAACATCTAAAACTTTGTAATATTATAATTACACATGCTAAACACCATTCTACATACAAAAACATTTTATAAACACTATTTTGAAGAATCAAAACTATATTTTTCCCAGATTTCCTCATTTTTATACTTTTAACGAATTCGATCACCATGAATTCGTTTCTTGATCAATTGACATGATTTAAACTACATTGTTTTCGTTTATTAATATGTTATCATAATCCACCAACAAATTACAGATTACATCACATATTGGACAACAAATTTAGTACTTTCGGAGACCATTTTATATGAACATAACACTGTTATTTATATTTCCTTCTTACAATTCAATTTTCACGTATTTGAATACTAACATAGACTTATAAAGGATAACTAGCAGATTTAGCAAGAGAATACATACATATAAACAACATTTTCTACAACAATTCAACCAAAACCCAAATTTCCAGTGAATAGAAAATTTCAACAACTCAATATTAAAATTAAGGGTAGATTACCTTAATTGAGTGCTAGCAAAAGATAGTGTTAGGGCTTATAAATTCTCCTTCTTCCTCTTAACAATCTCCAACAACTCAGTGTTTTTCTTCTCTCTTGCAAACCCTCTGTAATTCTTCTTCTCACCCAACTCACCACTAGCCTTAGGAAAAATAAGATGCGTAGATAATATAAACTGACCACTCACCCACACACACTTCAGTTATAAAAATAAAAAGACGTCAGGTGAAATAAGCCAAAGGCCACAAGGCCTTGTTTGGCTAACACTTTTTTCCCCCAAATAGATTATTATTATATTATTATATTATATAGTTTCCAATTGTCACACTTTAGATAATTTAAATAACTTAGTTTAATTGATTTAAATAACTTATAACAGTACTTAAAATAATTTCTCTTATAGTTACCATTATAAATAATAATTAATTTTATATCTAATTCAATTAATAAACTAGACACTTCACTTTATTTAATTTATCTATTTCCATTAAATTAAACAATTTATTTAGCTTAGTTATTTTCTTAAATATTAAGCAATTGATTTAATTTAATTATTCCCTTCAATTAAATTCTTTAAATAAAATTATCAATACTCTATTTAATTAACATTAATCAATTTAGTTACTAAATTAATTCACCATAATTCACCAATTATTTATTTTCCTCAATAAATAAATTATTTAAAATATTTATTTAATTCCATAAATATTTAAATTAAATTATAAATTTCTCGATCATTACAGTTATTGCTATTAAGAAAAGGCAAGACCTGACTACTTATCCTCTTGATAGCCTTATTGGAAATCTGTGTGCCCACGAAGTCAACATGTTAGTCAAAAAAGTAGGATTGGATACAGATATCAAAAAGAAAGGAATTGCTTTCAAAGATTTACTTATAAATCAAGAAGTTATTGAACAAATTGAGGAAATTGCAAATCTGTGCAAATCTGTGCAAATCGGAGGTACATTTTGAACATCAATTATCTAGTACTTCATTTGTCATGCATTCTTTAAATAATATAAATGAAAAACACCATAAACTACAAGAAGCTTATAATGGTTTATATGAAGAAAATAAAATTATTAAAGAAGATTTTATTGAATTAAAAGTTTTATTAACAAAAATCTGGAAATGGAAAATGCAAACTTGATTATAACTAATGAAAGTTTAAATGAAGTAAACTTGGAAAATGATTCCTTAAAAGAAGAATTAGAACAACTTAAAAGAATCAATAAAAATCTTGAAATAGAAAATTCAACACTTGTTGTAATTAATGAAAATACTCAAATAAAAAATCAAGTGTTAAGTGAAGATATTAAAAATCTTAATTTTGAAAATGCATCTCTAAAGATAGAATTAGAAAAACAAAAAATTCTTCTTTAATAAATAAAATTAATATTTTAACTAAAGAACGTGATGATTTAAATATTATAGTTCTTAAGTTCACAAAAGGGAAAGAAAATCTTGATGTCATGCTTAATCAACAAAGATGTGGATTTAACAAAGAAGGATTAGGATACATCGGAGAATTTAGTAAAAATAAAGGACTTTATCATGTTAAAAGTAAAGAAAAAAAAATTATACATCTCCATTTACTAAATGTTCTTATTGTAACAGAAATGGTCATTCTTTTCATTCTTTTCACATGTGTAATGCTCGAAATGGAAATTATAAAGGAAAAATGATTTGGGTGCCTAAAGGAACGTATATTGCACCAATTAAAAAGAAGACTCTGAACGTGAAGAACGGTGTGTGCAAAATGTGGAGAAAAGGATTTAAGAATGGTATGAAGGCTTACAATGGACTGCCAAAGAAGACTTCAATAGCTTTAAATGGATGAACATTCGGTTTCCGCCGATAAAAAGTAGCATTACACGAGCTCACAAGTGTTTAAAATGAGAAAGCACTCAGTTTATAGTGTGTATAGGGCAAATTAGACAGGGTTTCCTAGCCATTTTCTCTTACAAAATGGCCACCCCAAACCCTTTATTTATAGAGGGGGGAGCCACAGGTGCACCTGCGGCTGCCAAGGGTTCCCCGGGCTCCTCGGGTCTCACCGTCTCGAAGTTCGTGCATGCATGCAACGTGTTGTCCGCTTGAACTTTTAGAACTTTAATCCGGGCATCCGATTGAGGTGTATAAGACCTTTTTTGGAGTGTTATTGTCAAGAGCTACACAAATGACATGGGATTAGAGGTTGTACGAAGTCAGGAAGATGGGACCATGCCCTTGGTCTTCAAGCTTTAAATTATATCTGGTGTATTGTCCTGTGTAGTAGTCACTCGGGATTAGAGTCATTTGGTTCTTGTAGGACACTGCTATGTAGAATGTATATAGAAATGTGTTGAGACAACGTACATGTGGGATAGAGGTGGCAAAATGATGATTTTGCCCATCACCGAGGTTATCTCTAGTTTGGGCTGATAAAGTAGTCGTTGCTCAGGGTTATCTCTGAGATTGGGCTGCTGCATGTACCAGATGTTCTCATGGTTGTCTCTGAGGTATGCCTGACCTTCCGGGGTTATCTCTAGGTTTAGGACTGAGTGCCTCGAGGTTATCTCTGAGGTTAAAGCTAATTGATGGGGTTGAGATGAACATCTCCGGGGTTATCTCCGGAACTGCAACTGCACTCCTCGGGGTTATCTCCGAGGTTGAGACAGAAATTCCCGGTGTTGTTTCTGGGATTGAATATCTCGGGGTTATCTCCGAGATTGAAAAGGCTTCTCTGATGGGATTTCCGAAACTGGAACTGTTTTATCTTTTAGGGTTATCTCTGAAAGATGATTCTGCCCTCCTGCAATGTTAGTAACAAGAAAGTAAAATTTCGAGTGTCTACAATACCTATACATACCTAGTTATTCTAAGAGTATGATGAGAAAGTGAAATGAAGGTTTTACAAACCTAGTTAGGAAATGATGTAATATTTGTAATATTAAGAACATATGAAATGTATGACTGATGGATATGAATCCGTGATTATATAACTGTGTAGGAATACATGAAGTGCAGATAACTATAAGCAGTTAAGTAGAAACTGATAAACTACGAGCCAGGCAAGTCTTTCAATTCCTATTTGATATATGAATTCGATAATTGTTAGTTGTGCTATATTATGCTATGAGAATGTTGATGCATATATATGAAATGCATATGAGATATGTGAAATTTGAAAGTTGATCCTTGATGATATGCTAGTGAAGTAAATCTCTATGCCTGTTATGTGAGAAGTAACATGCATAGTAAATATTAATTGATTATGAATGCATGAACTAAGTATGTTATTATATGTTATGTGATGCATGAACACTGTAAGAATTACTGAGTTATCGAGCTCACTCTTGCAAATAACCATTTTTGCAGGTTAAGAATTCACAGTAAGGATTATGTGCTACTTGATTGATAGAGTTCAATAGTATCGAAGGAGGTTGATTTATTTATTTAAATATATGCTCTTGAAACATGTTTAGGTTTAAGGAGACATACATGATAGTATTTTATGATGTGTAATACATGTTGAGTTGTAAAGTTGTACTATGTGATGTATAGAGGAATTCGAATCAGGATGTAAAAATTTAGACAGTAATTTGAATAAAATGAATCATAACATAATTTGATTCAAGGATATGTAAATGATTCTAGTTAAGAAATCAATAAAAGATTTTTTTTTCAAAGGAGATTGAAAAAGTTTAAATTATTCTGCATATTTTTATAACATCGAATATGATGTAAGACAGGAATGGTAAATGACCAAGATTTAAAACTTATAAAAGTTTGGGGTCATTAAACAGATCCTGGAAATGGAAAGAATTTATATTCTAAATTATAATAAGCTAAGTTATATTCATTTAGTTATGAATAAAAGATATAAATAGTTTGACGATAGTAGTATCGTGGCGGACCGGATTCGAGGTTCGAAGGGACCTGGATTTGGGGGCGTCACAATAGATGCCAGTGGGTAGGCAACATCTCCAAGAGGAATGAGATTCCCTTGAACATGATCTTTGAGGTTGAGATATTTGAAATTTTGGGTATAGACTTCATGGGGCCGTTTATTTTGTTGTGCGAAAATCTATACATTTACTGGCGGTAGATTATGTTTCCAAGTGGGTTACAGTGTCAGCTTTGCCAATGAATGATGCTAAGCTAGTCTTGCGATTTCTACGAAAGAGTATATTCACAAGATTCGGGACACCTAGGGCCATCATCAGTGACGAAGGCACTCACTTTTGTAACAGACAGTTTACAACTTTATTGGCTAAGTATGGGATGAATCATCGTGTCGCCACCGCCTACCATCCCCAAAATAACTGCCAAGCTAAGGTCTCCAATCGTGAAATAAAGAGGATCTTGGAGAAAATTGTCAATCCTACGACGAAAGATTGGTGATCACTTAAACTCAATGATGCAATGTGGGCATACAGAACTGCGTACAAGACACCGCTGGGGATGTCACCTTATCAGTTAGTATATGGGAAAGCCTTCCATCTTCCCATGGAACTTGAACACAAGGCATACTGGGCCATTAAAAAGCTGAACTTTGACCTCAAAGTCGTAGGGGAGAAGCGACTTCTTCAATTAAATGAGTTGGATGAACTCAGATTGCAGGCATATGAGAATTCAAAACTGTACAAGGAAAAGGAGAAAAAGTGGCACGACCGTAAAATCATGGACATGAAGTTTGAGCTAGGGCAAGCGGTGTTGTTGTTCAACTCACATCTTCGACTTTTCCCAGGCAAACTCAAGTCAAGATGGTCGAGTCCATTCACGGTGAAAATCGTATATCCGCATGGTGCAATTGAGATTTTTGGTCAAGACCCGGACAAGTCGTTCAAGGTTAATGGGCAGAGGTTGAAGAACTACTTTGGGGTCAACGTCGATCGGCAGAAGTCCTCCATGACCCTTTCCAACACATGAGCCTACCTGAGAAAGTCAAGCTATTTGACTATAAACAAGCGCTTGATGGGAGGAAACCCATCAATTCTTTTCTCCCTCTTATTTAATTCTTGTTTTATATCTCTCTTCCTCCCCCTTTAATTCTAATTTTTTTTGAGTTAAGAGCATATTGCATATAGTTTAGAAAGATATCGCATATAGCATTTTTGATAATAGTTACATTTAACTTACATAGTTCAATTTTGAGGAATAAAATGTCTCATTTGTGAATGCTTTTTGTGCAGGAAAGAAATTTCATATGCTAGTTGGATGAGAGTTGTATACTGCTGCAGAAAGTTCAGTGCAGGAACCAGGTCAGCTCGGTCGCGCCATCCTCAAGGCCAAATTCGGCGCGCCCGCGCCATTATCCATAGAGCATTCCTGCCAAACGCCGCCGCGCCCCCCTCATGGCCAAAAATGCGCGTCCGCGCCATTACACGGATCCTGACGGTTTTGAAAGTCAAAAAAATTCAACCCATTCTGTATATCTTATTTTATTTGGTCGAACTTTCACAGAAACCCCTCTCATATACAGACTCCATATCCTAAGCCACCATAACCTCTCAATTCCCACTCTCATTCTGCGAATCGCCCCACCTCATAACATAAAGAGGAGTCTGTTTCTAATTTTAACATCAGTTTTGGGGTTGCTCTTCATTATCTCTTCAGTAGGGTTTGCACAGAGCAGATTTCAGAGGCCAGTTTGGGGGTTTGTCTTTTGGATTCACAAGTAAAGGTTGCCAGTTAAATTTTTTGTAGAATATCATGGGTCCAAAGAGGGCGCGATCAATCACTCCTTCCTCTTCTTCTAATAGTAGCCATGAGGAAACTATTCTGGACACATCTAGGTTCATCAACCTATCGGCACAGACTCAATATTACAAGTTGGTGACAAAGTCTTTTGTGCAGGAAAGGGGGCTGAAACCAACCAAAGCATTCATGAGGTGTGGACTGATGTTGCTCCTTAGAGGCCTCATGCTGATTCCTCGATGTTACTTACTCCTGGTAACCAATTTACTGATTTGGGGGACCTATCTCCTGAATGCAACTCCAGTCCTCCTCCTCCTAACCCCCTCACTGACAAAGTCAAGATTATTGATGAGAAAGAATGCAGAGATCTTAAACTCAGGGCTAAAAAGATGATGTTAGTTCTCCTTCTAAGAGGAGAAACAAGGGTAAGGGGAGAAAATCCCCAACTTAATTATATTTAATATTTTATGTCTAAGCTCTGTTCCTATAATGTTAGAGGATTAAATAATTTACCTAAGCAGAATGATGTTCATGCTTTTTTGGCTGATAACCATATTCATTTCGTTGGTCTTGTGGAAACTAGCGTAAAATGCAAATAAGGACCTCGGAGGGTTCGAAGTTGGAAATTTAGAGAGAGAAGCTCTCTCTTCTCTCTTAATTCCCCCTCCCCCCCCTCCGTCATTTTCTTCCATCTTGCTTCACCTTCCATTCAGCCCACCCACTTTCCTCCTTCCCTTTTCCCTTCTCCTCCATTTCGGCCCACCATCTCCCCCTTTGCTCTTCCACTGTTTGGTCTCAAAATTAAAAAAAAACGTTAACGTGATGTAAGTGAAAAGCTACAGAACTTTTGTAAACTAATAAGAATTATATATATGTCAAGTTTGTTTGCAGGGCGGAAGCTACTGACTTTTGTAATACAATAAGAATTATATATGTCAATTTGTTTGCAGGATGAGTTATATATATATTTAGATTTTATATTTTAATATGTATTTGATTTATGAAGCGTATAAATCAAATTGAAAGTTATGTATATTAATTTAAACTAGTTAATCTTGTTGATAAAATTATAAAATTTACTTGATAATAAATTTAACAGTATTATGTTGTTAATGGGTAAATTTGTAATAAAATTTTATTTTATTTTATTTTATTAGATTGACTTGAAGGAGATTAACATAATCTTATTTAAATTTTGGGTATTACATTGCTTAATTTAATTCAGAATACGGATTCATCTTTCTTTTCAATGAGACTCTTTTAATTTTAGTTTGTTCGTTTTGCTACTCGTTTAAAAATTTTGTATTATCTCTCATAATTATTCCTTATCAAATTCATTGTGATAGTTTCGTTTGGCGTTCATAGTTGAAACTCATATTTGTACTCTTTAAACTAGTACAACATGTCTAAATGTATTTTGATATTTGTAGTAATGTGCATGTTAGTATATGTTTGGAGACTTTGAGTTGATGAGTCATTTCAGTATAACATGCACATATTAGAACCCTTTGTGTTAATATTATGTCGCATGTGTTGTGACATGATGTTGTTGTTAGAATGTCGTAGGGTATACCTGAGCTATAACCACATGTGGGGGTACCACATGCATTCCTTCTTGGCACCGAGGCATGACATCTTTCGTGGCGGTGTGATCAGTCCACGGCGTCTCCGTTTTGTGCTCCGATGGGAGTTGGCCATTTGGTGTTTTGTTATGAGAGGCGTATGGGTCGACCCTATTTTCTGTTCTGTTCTGTTCTGCAGAGTGGTGATGTTTGTGCCAAACACGCCTTCCAATTTTGCATGCATCTGGATTGCGCAATCGATATGTGATTGTTTGTGTGGCATTATTTTGATTGCCTTTGTGGAATTATTTGACTTGCCTGTGTGGCAAGGTATATTACTATTTGTTTTGATCTCGGTATGAAATAACACCCAGCAATTTGATTCAGCCTATTATTTCGTTGTGTTAGTTTTGTTCGTTTCGTTTCAGTTCGTTTCGTTTCATTTCATTTAATTGAGTTAGTTATTTCGGTTCATTATTTGTATTCTATATCCGTACTGGGCATTTGGCTCATGCTATGTTTTTCTTGGCCGAGTGTCAGGGGGAATCAGAGGCAAGTGTGTGAGCTCCCTTTTATCCAAATTATTTAGATATATTATGTTTAGGTTATGATACATTAGTTTGTTCAGAATTGTAATAATTATTTTAGATTGTGGTTTAAGACAGTTTGATATTTATTATGGTTGACTTGTTGTATTTATAAGATATTAAGACTATTCTTGTCTGGCTTTGAGCCCTGTTATTAAATTCATCAGTTTTGTTATGTTTTGAGTAACCTCTCTTTCTATTTCGGAAAGGGGGTGTTACAGAGTTGGTATCAGAGCTTAGGTTCTTTCTTGTAGAAAACCTATTTAGTTTTGACCTGTAAGTTATGGGTAGACTTTTGGGTTAGGTTTTTGTTCTATTTGATTTTCTGTTCAGCTATCATATCAGCTATGTTCGAATCTGTCTCTAATCTGCTTTGTTATCTATTCATTGATCTCTTTGTTAGATGGCTCGTAGATCCGTCAGAGTTGCTGGGAGGCGAGGTAACAATAGGGGAAGAGGTGAGGGTCAGCCCAATGAGCAACCTAATGATCAGATTAACGCTCAATTGGCTACCTCGGTGAATCAGGCTTTACCTCAGTTGGTGCCCCAGGTTGTACATGCAATGCAGCAGCCACCACCAGAAATTCCTGAGCAGGAGAACCCAAGAAATAATGGGCAAACGAAGAGGAAGAGAATGTAGATGTTCATGATCAGCAGGTGGTTCCAATGTATGTATGGTTGGAAAGGTTTCAAAAGCAAAAACCACACTCATTCAGTTCCGCTCTGACTTCATATGATGCAGAGAATTGGATTACTCACTTAGAGAAGATCTTTGATGTGTTGCGGTGCTCAGATAATCGGAGAGTATTGCTTGCAGTTTACATGCTAGAAGGGGATGCACAGAGGTGGTGGAAAGCGATGAAAACAACAAAGGGTGATGGTTATGTTGAGACACTTGGTTGGGCGGACTTTTGTGAAGTCTTTTATCAGCAGTACTTCCCAACTACTGATAAAGAGGCCTATGCTAGAGACTATTTATCCATTCGACAGAAAGATGATGAGTCCATCACGAATTTCATGACGAGGTTCACCAGGTTGACAGGCTTTGCGGGAACCTCAGCAGGGACTACAGCAGAACAGGCAAAGAAGTTCAAGTGGAGGATTCATTATAGGTATCGGCAACACCTCATTAACACCAAGTTTGCAGATGTGTCAGCTGTAAGACCCCGAATTTTTTTTAAATAAAAAGGAATTTTCTTTATTTATTATTTTGAAATAGTAAGGGTTGATTTGATTAATGTGGATAGTTAAGGGTTAAATACGCAAATATTTCAAAATAAGCAAGTGGTTATAAAATATTCATTTTGTGGGGAATATTCGTTTGGTCGTGGAATATTAAATCTTTGTCGGGGAATATTAAATGCCACGGTATGACCATAATGTGTGGGCCCCATAACGGAAAGTGATTGGATGAGGAAAGCGACAAATATAAGTTGTTTAAAAATAACAGGCGTAATTATTCTGAATTAATCTTTTGTTGGAATACCCGGTGGTTAAAACACACTAATACGCGTTGTTGAACAAGATAGCACACAGTATTGCATCAATTATTGATTCTTACGTAAGAAGGCACTTACTCGATAATTATTACGGTAATTCTTGTTCGATAGTTTATTTTATTGATTCAATAATTCTTTGGGTTGGTATTTTATATTATTCTTCATTTGATAATTATCACTACGAGTATTTCCCATTATCGGATCAATAATTCATATTATTTGAATAATATTATTAGATAACATTATTGGCAATGTCTAGAAAGTTACGCCTAATGAGAGGTTTGGTCACTAATTGCGGCCATGAAGGAGAGATCCTTATTGGAAAGCCCCTTTTCTGAGGAGCGACTGGTCATCATAAATGTGATTACGTAATATTATTTGTGAATAATTAATTATTGATTCATATGATAAGGAAATATTTATTTTATATGAATATAAATGATGGATTTATTTATGTGGTTATTAATGAAGGAATTAATCTTTGAGATGTTTTATTTGTATTTTGTCGGATTGGAGGTATTAAAAGATCAAATTGGTGTTATTACTGACTTTATTGTGTGAGTTATAATATTTAATCAAATAGTTGGATCGTTGTAATTTTTGGATATGTTATACATATATAAGTTGAGTATATGTCCACAAATTTTGAACAATTTAAAATGAGCGTATAATTTATTATGAATTTTAAGAGGGTGGTGATTCGAGAAATTAGGTTATAAATAATTTTGGTGGAAAATTCTAGAATTGGTGGGCCCCACTTGTGGTTTGTGAAAAAATGTGCTGAATTTTATTTCAAATGTGGTGGGTGGCAATAGTAGCGAGTAAAGCCATCAGTAGTGGTGGTCGAGTCTGCCTTGGTACGGGCTAACATTTTCCTATAAATAGAGGCTAAGTTAGAATTGAAAATCACACGAAACAAAGTTTTCTCTCTTTCTCTCTCTATATTATTGAGCGTATTTTGTGAGTATTTAGATACTTTGAGAGTTTCATTCGGTACAAGTTTCATTCGACATCACTTGACCTTTCCTCCGGAAATCTTGATTCTTTGAGGTAAGGGATATTATTTTTTCGTAATGATATTATTTCTTGATATCATTATCTTTGAAATGTTGATCTGAAGTTTTATCAAATTTGGAACTTTTTCATGTCGGGGTTACTATTCATGAGTTCTTATTCACGAGTTCTTATTCATGAGTTAATATTCACGAGTTTATTCATTCAAAGTACTTATTAATGAAGCGTGAAGATGTTTTTGTGGAATTTCTATCTTTTGGTGTCGGAGTTACTATTCACGTATCTAAGACTATTCACGATATCGACACTATTCACGATATCTGGCACTATTCATAGAAAATAAAATTTCTTCTTTTCGTCCAAAATATCTATTACGGATACTAGCTTTGATTGTATCCATGTTTTGATTATTCTTGAATTTTATACCACTATGATTATTTTTGAGGTATTGTTGGACATGGATAAAACAAAGTATGAATCCTTAATCCTTAATCCTTGTCATTTTGTTTTCTTTGGATTCGTTCTTTAAAAATATTTTTCATCATCCTCGGTCTTAAATGATGATATTATTGAATATCTTTTTGGCACTGTAGTAAAAGATGAATGATTTCTGAAGAATATCTTTGGCTTTGTAGTGCAAAAGATGAGCAGTGTTTAAATGAACATATTGGTGATGAATATCTTTGGCCTTTAGTGTAAAGATGAGCAGTGTTGTTGAGATGAACATAATGGAGATTGATGAATATCTTTGGCACATGAAAGTGCAAAGATGAATATTTGATTTGAGATGAATATTGATTGATGTTCTACGAGGATAAAATATTGACGATGAATTTGTTAAATTCATAGATTATAGTAGATTTCATTCTCTACGTAACTCTTTCATGAATTATTATTTCATTACGCGAATATTGATCTCGAAACTTGTTATGCTGTTGTATTCTATGATTTTTTCCTGTTGGAGACTAACGATAATTTGTTGTATATTATCTTAGTCATAGTATTCTTCTTGGGCTAGTTGAGCTCACCCTTTTCCTTGTTGTTCCATTTTTCTTCTCGGGAGGCGAGAATGTAGCAGTACTTAGTGGGGGTATGGAATGAAGGTTCTAGAGAGAGTTGTTTAGTAGTCCTCACCATTTTTGTAAAATGATGTATCGATAAATATGATGGGGATTTATTTGCGTGTGGATATTGTCAGAAGACAATATTATATTTAAACTCACGGTATATATTGTCGTATTTCACACGACATTTGTATTATTGAAGTTGTAGTTTGCTTCTTGTACCATGTATTTGGCGACTTCGAATGGGTGTTGTGTATACCTATTTTGGGGCGTCACATCATTAATAGCTAATCGACCGATAATATTGAGATGAAGCGGCGTGAATTTCGGTCTTCTAAACTAGAGGGAGTCGAAGAGGGACAAAGATGACCCGGTGAGGTGAACTTGGTCGACATGGGAAAAATCGGGGTGGTTAGTGGAGCGAGGAACCGTGGTAATAGCAGGGGGCAATGGCGTGGTCGAGAATCAAAATAAGGGTTATCGTGAGATGCCTTAGCAAGGCAAAATAAATCGACCGACCAGCTACCTTGGCATGGTCAAAATCGTCAGCCGTGGCAGAATCGTCAGCAGTGGCAGAATCAAGGTCGTTATCCGGGACCATCTGGTGGGGGTAACCCAAATCTTATTCCTATAGCTCCTTGTACTACTTGTGGGGCTAATCATCCGGGGAGGCAGTGCCACAGACTCACTGGTGCATGCTTCTTGTGTGAGCAGATGGGTCATATGGCTAGAGATTGTACCGGGCACGAGGTAATGGTGGAGGTGGTGATAATGGTGGCAATGGAGGTCAGCGTCAGGGTGGTCGAGTGTTTACTTTGACATATAACGGTAATGAAAAGCGCCAATCTTTATTCGCACTCTTTTAGTTGGTAATTGCGAGGCTTCTATTTTGTTTGATACTGGTTCTACTCATTCAGTTGTTGCTCAGTCTTTTGTTCGGCATCTGGGTGTGCCATCTCAATCCTTAGATTTTTTTATGTCTATTTCTACCCCGATGGGGACTTTTATGGTTATTTCTGATTTATATCGAGGGTGTACAATTAGTTTTGGGGATAAGATTCGTAGGGCTAATCTTCTTCCGATGAGTATACATGATTTCGATGTCATTCTTGGGATGGACTGATTGGATAAGCACCAAGCCACTATCGATTGTTAGGCGAAGAAGGTTATATTTGGAGATGTGAAGTCTCCAGATTTTGTATTTCAGGGTTCATAGTTGAGTAGAGTGGTGAAGTTAATTTCAGCTTTGAAGGTTGGAAAGTTGGTGGCAAAGGGTTGTGAGGGGTATTTAGCGTTTGTGAAGGATACCTCTAAGGATGAGTCTCATATTGAGGATGTTTCAGTTGTTTGTGACTTTCTCGATGTGTTTCCTAAGGAGTTATCAGGGTTTCCACCACAGCGAAAAGTGAAGTTTGCTATTGAGCTTGTTCCTGGTGCGGAGCCTATCTCTAAGGCACGGTATCGGATGGCACCGTTGGAGTTACAGGAGTTAAAGGAGCAGTTGGAGGAGCTTTTAGATCGTGGTGTGATTCGCCCGAGTGTTTCACCGTGGGGTGCTCTAGTCTTGTTTGTGAAGAAGAAGGATGGGTCTATGAGGTTGTGCATAGACTACAGGGAGTTGAACAAGATTACCATCAGGAATCAGTATCCATTGCCAAGGATTGATGACTTGTTTGACCAACTTCAGGGGGAAAAGTATTTTTTAAAGTTAAACTTGAGGTCGGGCTATCATTAGTTGAGGGTGAGGGATGAGGATATCCCTAAGACGGCTTTTCGTACTCGATATGGGCATTACGAGTTTCTGGTGATGCCATTCGGGTTGAATAACGCTTCGGCGGTGTTTATAAAATTGATGAATCGGGTGTTCAGGGAGTACTTGTACCAATTTGTTATTGTCTTTATTGATGATATTTTGGTTTACTCCAAGTCTAAGAAAGAGCATGAGGAGCATCTTCGCACAGTGTTGGGGATTTTTCAGAAAGAGAAGTTGTATGCTAAATTCTCTAAATGTGAGTTCTGGTTGGAGCAGGTTGCATTTTTGGGCCACGTTGTTTCTGCTGAAGGCATTAAGGTGGATCCTGCGAAGGTTGAAGCTATCACTAAATGGCCAAGACCTACTATAGTGATAGAGATTAAGAGTTTCTTGGGTTTGGCAGGGTACTATAGGTGATTTATGGAAAGATTCTCTTTGCTTGCCTTGCCATTGACTCAGTTGATGAAAAAGGGCATGAAGTTTGTGTGGAATGAGGAGTATGAGAAGAGTTTCGAGGAGTTGAAGAAAGCGACATATGACTCCTATACTTGCATTCTTGGTCGGGGAATTTGGAGGTTACCAGATTTATAGTGATGCTTCTAAGAAAGGCTTAGGGTGTGTTTTGATGCAACACGGTAAAGTGATTGCTTATGCTTCTAGACAGCTTAAACCTTACGAGGTGAACTACCCCACTCATGATTTGGAGTTGGCAGCGGTGATCTTTTCCCTAAAGATTTGGAGGCATTATTTGTATGGAGAGACTTGTGATATCTTCACCGATCACAAAAGTCTTAAATACATTTTCACTTAGAAGGAGCTCAACATGAGGTAGAGGCGTTGGTTGGAGCTTCTAAAAGATTATGATGCGAGGATTCAGTATCACCCGGGGAAGGCAAATATGGTTGCAGATGCTCTTAGCCGAAAGAGTTCTGGGAGTGTAGAAGCCCTTATTACACAACCTCAGCTTATTTCGGATATGGAGCGGCTCGAGTTGGAGTTGTATGTACGAGGTTTAGATGGGCATTTGGCGGGTATGAGAGTGGAGCCCTATCTTATCTTGCGGGTTAAAGAAGCTCAAAAAGAAGATGGGGAGTTATGGAGTATGACGCAAAATCTAGAGGAGGGCAAGCAGCCCGAGTTTCATATTGATGATCATGGTGTGATTTGGTTAGGTGAGCGGTTGTGTGTACCATCGGATCCAATTATTCGGGAGGCTGTGTTTGTTGAGGCTCATAGTTGCCATGTTCTATTCATCCAGGTTCTACGAAGATGTATAGGGATTTGAAGAAGAATTTTTGGTGGAATGGGATGAAACGAGACGTAGCTGAATATGTGGGCAAGTGCCTCACTTGTCAACAAGTGAAGATAGAACATCAACGAGCTAGTGGTTTGCTGCAATAGTTAGACATTCTAGTTTGGAAGTGGGAGGATATCACAATGGATTTTGTGACTGGTTTGCCAAAGACTTTCAGGAAAAATGATGTCATCTGGGTAGTAGTGGACCGACTGAACAAATCGGCACACTTTTTGGCTATCCGTGAGGGTTACTCGGTGGATAGGTTAGCACAAATCTTTCAGCAGGAGATTGTTAGACTTCATGGTACTCCGGTGTCTATTATTTCAGATCGGGACCCACGGTTCACTTCACGATTTTGGAAAGGGTTTCAACGAGCTTGGGGTACTCGGCTCAACTTTAGTACTTCTTTCCATCCGCAAACTGATGGGAAATCCAAACGGACTATTCATATGTTGCAGAACATGTTGAGGTCTTGTGCACTTAAATGGTCAGGTAATTGGGATGATTACTTGAGCCTAATTGAGTTTGCTTATACAACAGCTGGCATGCAAGAATTGAAATGACTCCGTTTGAGGCATTGTATGTAGGAAGTGTCGGGCACCAACTTATTGGGATGAGGTTGGCGACAGGGCCATAGAAGGGCCTGAGTTAGTTCAAATCACTATGAAAATAACGAAGGAAAAATTGAAGTTGGCTCGATCATGGCAGAAGTGTTATGCTGATAAGCATAGGAGGACTTTGGAGTTTGAACCTGGCGAGTATGTGTTTCTAAAAGTTTCTCCTTAGAAGGGAATTCGGCAATTTGGGTTGAAAGGGAAACTTAGTCCGCGTTATATTGGACCATTTGAGATTCTGGAGAGGGTTGGTGAGGTTGCATATCGGTTAGCTTTGCCTCCACAGCTAGCTCATGTGCACAATGTATTCCATGTGTTGGTGTTGAGGAGTTATCATTATCATCCGTTGCATGTGGTGCAATATCCGTTCGATAAGATTCGAGAGGATCTTACTTGTTAGGAACAAGCCGAGGCGATTTTGGATCATCAAGATCAGATTATGAGAAGGAAGAAAATTCCGTTCGTTAAGGTTTTATGGAGAAACCATTCGGAGCAGGAAGCTACTTGGGAAATGGAGGAGTCTATTAGAGCAGAGTATCCGCATCTTTTTGATAATTAGGTATGTTCATTCTTTTAATTCTGGGGACGGATTCCTTTTTAAGAGGTAGGTGATGTAATACCCGAAATAATAATAATAATAATAATAATAATAAAATATTATATAAAAAAATTATTTTGTTTTAAAACATATTAATTGGACTATCATTTATTGGGTCAAACTAGCAATTTAATTTATGTGGGCTAATAAATATTAGTAGGTGATGGATAAATTAAATTGATAAAAATTGGGCTTTAAACTAAGTGGGTCTAATTTATAATTGTGTAATTTTAAAATCTTATTAAAATTTGGAGAGTTAATAAATATATTATATTAATTAATAAAATTTGTTTTAAGTGAATAAAAAGCAAAACCTAACTGCGTCATTCTATCTGATACAAGCTAATTGAAGGGGAAGAAGGGAGGCGGCAACTTGAGAACATAAGGAAGAAATTGTGTGCTATATTTCTTAGGGTACTTGAGTATGGCTAATATGTTAAAGTTTTTTTTTCTCAATTGATGTGATCATTAGAGGTTAGGCATAAATAAATGATGATATGATAGATTTCTTGTATGGATGAATTAATTATTATTTGGGCGGAAGTTACTGAACCTATTATGTATATATATAAGAATTCGTAACTTTTTTTTAAAAGCCTGCTATTATAACAATGTTCATAGTCTCGAAATAAAAAAAACGTTAACGTGATGTAAGTGAAAAGCTACTGGACTTTTGTAAACTAATAAGAATTATATATATGTCAAGTTTGTTTGCAGGATGGAAGCTACCGACTTTTGTAATATAATAAGAATTATATATATGTTAAGTTTGTTTGCAAGATGAGTTGTATATATATATTTAGATTTTATATTTTAATATGTATTTAATTTATGAAGCGTATAAATCGAATTAGTGAATCAAATTGAAAGTTATGTATATTAATTTAAACTAGTTAATCTTGTTGATAAAATTATAAAATTTACTTGATATTAAATTTAACAGTATTATGTTGTTAATGGGTAAATTTGTAATAAAATTTTATTTTATTATATTAGATTGACTTGAAGAAGATTAGCATAATCTTATTTAAATTTTGGGTATTACATTACTTAATCCAGATATGGATTCCGTACTCTTTCAGCGAGACTCTTTTAATTTTAGTTCGTTCGTTTTGCTACTCGTTTAAAAATTTTGTATTGTAATAACCCAATATTTTCAATAAAAAATTTTACGATTTAATTTTTATATATATATATAATGGTGGGAATATGTGCAAAGTAAATTATATGTATATATGTGATAAATAAAATTATTTATTACATGAATAATTGTAATTAAATTCTTTTTAAGAATTATTGATCATTATAGATTATATTCTTATAATAAATTAATTTTGTAATAAAAATATTTATTATTTATTTTCCATGAAAATATGATTATGGTATATATGATATGACTATTAGGATTATTATGATATGTATTTTATTATATTAGTTAAGTTAATTATTTTAAATTAATTAATAATGGTATGTATGAAGGTTATGTCAGATATGAATTCAAAACCCTAAGTCTGGATTTTGAATAAGGAATGAGAATAATAATATAATATTATTTATATTTCAATGCCATAAACAAGCATAATATGTGTGTAATGTAATTTATGGAACAGTTATGGTGAAACAGTACAAAACCCTAACATTACTGATAAGCTATAGTACAGAAGTCAATTATGACTGTAAGATTTGTTAAGTTATGTGTTATGACCATTATTATGTTTAATATTAATTAGGTAAACCCTAATTAATATTTAGGAACCCTAATTACTAAATTAGAACCCTAACTGCTAAGGTATAAACCCTAATTATTAATTTAGCAAGGTTAATGGTAATTAGTATAGTATAATGGCAAATTTACAAATCCTAGGTGATTAGGAAACCTAGTGTAATTAGGGAACCCTAATTCACATTTTTAGAAACTAAGATTTCCATTTTAGCCCTAATTACATAATCCTAAAAATTTAGCTTATCAAACCTTAGGGTTAAAACCTAATGGTTGTGAGAAGTTACCAAGTTTCCATTCACTTTATAAGTCAAATGACTAAATTACCCTTTTATTTATTTTAATAAGGTGGAGTGTAGATCTAGCCCTAGTAAGAGGTTGGTGACTAACTCTAGCTAGCCACATGGTCTAATATTCAACTTTAATCAGCCAACTTGCTAGATTAAATACATTGCATCATAGATCAAGAGCATACTAGTAAGTAAAGTAAGTTACTTTACTTCTCAACCTATCCAAGTCTTCTCTCTCTCTCCCATCCGAAAATTTTGAGTGATAGTGAGTTAGAAACAAAGTTCAGAACACTTCATAGCTTGCCAAGGATCAGAATCAAAAGTCAGATTCAAGGATCAAAGCTAAAAAGGAATAAAAACCCTAAACTTAGAATTTTA
The DNA here is from genome assembly GCA_020205615.1 of Panax quinquefolius. Lineage (NCBI taxonomy): Eukaryota > Viridiplantae > Streptophyta > Magnoliopsida > Apiales > Araliaceae > Panax > Panax quinquefolius. The sequence continues at coordinate 95,898,435 of CM035152.1, read as the reverse complement.
TGTGATTCATGTTATTTATTGTGGTTTATTGTTTAAAGTTATGTTAGAAGGTGTCATTTAGTGATCTGGGTTGTTATAACTCAGATCCATAACACTTAGATACTCGAAATTGATGATTTTAGAAATCTGGAAAAAGTTTAAAACTGTGGTCGACAACGAATGTCAGAGACTCTAGATCTTTCTGTGTTAAGTGTTATGTGTGTTTTATGTTATGGATATGTTCTTTGTCATGTGGACTATGATCTGGAACTGGAAACAGGGCCAGATCATGTCTAGAACTCAAGATATGATTGGTTAAAGTGAGTTGACCAATCAGGAAAAACTGAGTTTCTAGGCAACCCAGAAACCCAGAATTTTTGACAGCCACTTTTGAAGCTCTAGATCTTTCTGTTGTTTGTTAGTTTGGCCAAGTTGTTGTTTTCATGTTGTAGTTTGACATGAGGACTACACAATCAAACCTTTAGATCACCCAGAAAGTACATAGAATCAAAGATAATAAAGGTTAAACAAGCGTTGACCAACTGCCTTATGAAGAAATCTGGGAAACCCAGATTTCTCAAGAACAGTTTCTGGCCACTACTTTGACCGACCTTGATCTCTCAACTGTGATGTTGTTAGACTAATTTAGTGTGTTAGATATGTTCCTTGACATCTCGAGTACAAGTATAAACCATTATATTACACAAAGTAAACCTGTAGTGGAAGTTATAAGGATCGAAAGTGGGAACCTAAGACTGTTCTTCAATTATGGAAAACCCAGAAATTGAAGAACATGTCTGACAACGTTTTTGAGAGCTTAGATCTCCCTGATAAGTTGTGTAATGGCCATGTAAATTGTTTAGACATGTAGTACTACATCAGTACTACAACATTATCTCATTAGACAGCCCAGGAAGAACAAGGAACATAGATCAAATGCTAGTCAAACATACCACCTATGACTCGAGTTTGAATTTGAATTTCAAGTGCTCAAGAACATGAAGAACACCTATAGCGACGGTTTTGTCGCTATAGGCACTCTTTAGCGACAGTTCCTTTATTAAATTATTATTTTTATTTAATAAATAGAGAAAAATAGTTTTTAATTATTAAAAATAAAAAAGAAATTTCTAAAAATTATTTTAATTTTTAAAAATAGGTTTTTAATTATTTTGAATATATTTCATTAATATTTATTATTTTTGGAATATTAATGGTATTTAATTTATTTAATTATAATATTAAATAAATTACTTAAAAAGGATTTTAATACTTGAAAAATCATTTAAAATTATATTATGGTATAAGAAAATATTTGAAGTTATTTTTAATGACTTTTAATATTTTGTGATGAATTTCATTAATAAATTAGTATTAATGATAATTAAGTTATTTAATAAATGTATTAAATAAATTATGAAAAATAGAATTAATGATTTAAAAATTATATAAATGATTTAAAGGTTATAAAAATATTTTAAGTTATAAAATATAACTTTTGATATTTTGTCATGAAAATATTAATATTTTAATATTAATGATATTAGATTTATTTATAATTATATTAAATAAATTAGTTTAAAAATGATTTTAAAATTATAAAAATCATTTTAAATGAAACTAAGGTGTTTAAAAATATTTGAAGTTATAAAATATAACTTTCAATATTTAAAGGTAAAATTCATTAATTATTTAATATTAAATGATATTTGATTTATTTAATAATTATATTAAATAAATAGTTTAAAATAGTTTTATTGATTGAAAAATCATTTAAAAAGGATATAAATGGTTTAAAAATATTTTAAGTTATTATAAATGACTTTTAATATTTTAGTGAATAATACCTTAATATTTAAATATTAATGGTAATTATTTAAAAATGATTTTTAATGTTTTACAAATTATTTAAGGGTAATATTAATACTTTAAAAATATTTTGAGTTATTATAACTAACTTTAATATTTTGGCAAGGGTTTCATTAATATCTTAATATTATTTAAATGTTAATAATAATAGAATTATTTTATATTTAAATCATTTAATAATGATTCCAGAATTTGAAAAATTATGATAAATTATAATAATTAATTATAAATTATTATAAGTCATTTATTGTTTAAATTATCCGAATAATCTTTAAGATACTGATTAGATTTTTTATTAATAATAAACTCGATAATTGCCGATAAAAGCGCTTGGTAAGACACACCAAAATGTTATGAAATTGATTCAAACCTATATAGGTTGACTTGATAAGTGTTTGTTTGTAATTCAACGTCTGTTAAACTTATGTGACACTGTGATTAGGTTATGTTGACTGTAAATAACAGTACAATGTGTTATGATATGTTATTCTAATCGATAGAACAATCTTATGAATGATAGGTCATTGAATTAAAGATAAAACTAAGTTGCGTAATTGTAAGCAGCAGATCAGGCAAGTATCTAAACCTTACGCACTACCTTTATTTTGTACAAACAGGTATATGTTTATGCAAGTTTCCTAAACTTACTCCAATTATTATTGAGCAAGTATCTGAACTATCCTTTACGTTGTGCAAGTATCCTAACCTTTGCATTTACTTTATACAATGGACATGAGTAAAAATTTCTAGAATTATATTATCATTGTGCCAGATTATTCACTCTATTGTTATCAATTATGTATCCAATCATTTGTATTCATACAAGTTCTTAAATTATCTGATCATTATTTAACAACACAACATTATTGTACAATCCAGATATTTATTCTGTTCGTTAATCTCTAAATATGGTATTACAAGTGTCCCCACTTGGATAATCATTGTATTTAATCACATGTTAATACATGCCTATTGATTTCTGGTATGTATATATGAATTAAAAGTCGTCTAAGCTATTTGAATCGGCTAGACACAGATTTAGAAATATCGTTGAACGTGATAGAACTTTATTGTATCCAACCGAATTATTTTGGTTCGGATTCCCGACTAAGTATGGACATCCCAAATATGGGAAATTTTTATGTGCCTAAGGCAGATGTGTTGAACGAAAATATCGTTTTTGTATGTAGTATTGATCATTACAGGGCACATTGGGCAGATCACCCTCGTGCCCATAAGTTATGACGGTTTGCGGATGAAGTTCTACTAAACCTTAGCGAAAATGAAAAACAATGTTCATAGTCTGTCATCTGATCTTGATTTATAGTCAGTACATAGTTTCAAAAATTTGAAATAAGATTGCTATATTGTTTAGTGTTGCTTCAATTTACTTCACAACTATTGTTTCGTTGTAGAAGTGTAATTCAAAGAAAACATTTAATCCTTTCAGCTAATGTTTATTGTTGCTATTACTTGTTGGGCACTCAAATGCTCATTCTTGCTTAATTTAAATGTTTTCAGTTAAGTATGATCAGCCAGAGGGCTCTGCCAAGAACAAAGGGAAAGGAAAGCTGACAGTATAAGTTTGTGTTATCTTATGTAATAGCTAGACTTAAATAAGATAATTATTTTTATTAACTATCATGTAATGAAATGTTTTGAAGGTCGCGTACCTGGGATTTAGACAACTCTGATATGTAAATTAAGTTTGATATTTATGACAATATTATTATTATTTTTGCTCATAGAAATGGTATCGTAAAGCACTGAGTTTGGGTTTTAAGCACCCGAATTTGGGGGTGTTACATGTATTACCTCTCATAATTATTCCTTGTCAAATTCATTGTGATAGTTTCGTTTGGCGTTCATAGTTGGAACTTATATTTGTACTCTTTAGACTAGTACAACATGTCTACATTTATTTTGATATTTGTAGTAATGAGCATGTTAGTATATGTTTGGAGACTTTGAGTTGATGATTTATTTCAGTTTAACATGTACATATTAGAATCCTTTGTGTTAATATTATGTCGCACGTGTTGTGACATGATGTTTTTGTTTGAATACCGTACGGTATACCTGAGCTATAACCACCTATGGGGGTACCACAGGCATGCCCTCTTGGCATCGAGGCATGAAACCTTCCGTGGTGGTGTGATCAGTCCACGGAGTCTCCGTTTTGTGCTCCGGTGGGAGTTGGCCATTTGGTGTTTTGTTGTGGGAGGCGTATGGGTTGACCTTAGTTTCTGTTCTGTTCTATGTAGTGGTGATGTTTGTGCCAAACACGCCTTTCGATTTTGTACGCATCTGGATTGCTCAGTCCGATGTGTGATTGCTTGTGTGGCATTATTTTGATTTCCTTTGTGGCATTATTTGACTTGCCTGTGTGGCAAGGTATATTACTATTTGTTTTTAGCTCGGTATGAAATAACAACTAGCCATTTGATTCAGCCTATCATTTCGTTGTGTTAGTTTTATTCATTTCATTTCATTTCATTTAATTTAGTTAGTTATTTCGGTTCATTATTTGTATTCTATATTCGTATTAGGCATTTGGCTCATGCTGTGTTTTTTTTTTTGGCAGATAATCAGCGGAATCAAGGGCAAGTGTGACGAGAGCTCTCTTTTATCCAAATTATTTAGATATATTATGTTTAGGTTGTGATACATTAGTTTGTTCGGAATTGTAATAATTATTTTAGATTGTGGTTTGAGACAGTTTGATATTTATTATGGTTGACTTGTTGTATTTATCAGATATTAAGACTATTCTTGTGTGGCTTTGAGCCCTGCTATTAAATTCATCAGTTTTGTTATGTTTTGAGTAACCTCTATTTCTATTTCAGAAAGGGGGTGTTACATGGGCTGGGAATAAAAAAGGTTGAAGATCGGAACAAAGCACAAATCTTGTTACACCTAAGGCAAATTATAAGTTTCAATCGCTCCTCTTTTTGGGGTGAATGGGTTCATAAAACTCTCCTTCGTAAGCATACTTTCTAGACTGCTCCTATACCTTCTGATGCATCTTGGATCTGGCGTAAAGTTTTCAATCTTAGAAGCTTGACTATGAATTTTATCAAGTATAAAGTGGATAATAGACAACAAATTAACTTGTGCAAGATCCTTGGCTTGAATCCCATCCTCTTGCTTGGCACTACACTGCCCCGATTGTCTCTCATTCTGACCTGTCTTTCAATGCTAAAGTTAGTGATATCATCCAACAATGCTCTTGGAATCCTCCCATATCTAACTACCTTAGCCTGAGGCAAATGAAGGAAAAGCTTCTTCAAATCCCTTTGCCTTCAATTGGTCCAGATTAGATTCTCTGGGCTGGACACTCGATTATAAAAGCTTCCACTATTTGGTACTCTATCCATGATTCGGACAATCTTTTCCCTTGGTATAAATGGATTTGGCACAGCTTGCAGGTTCCCAAATTTTCTTTCTTCCATTGGCTAGATATGCATAAACGGCTGGTAACATGGCCTTTAGAGTTATGCTCTTTGTGAAATCAGGCTCCTGAATCCTTCTCTCATATATTCTTTGATTGTAGCTAGGGGTGCTCATCGGGAAAAAACCGAACAGGTACCGAAAATACCTAACCGGTACCGATCCGAAATTACCGAAAATACAAGAACCTGACCAGTACTGAATTATCGGTTTTGGTACAAAATCGGTATCATTTTTTCGGTTCGATTTTTGGTTATACCACATGTTAATATATATATTGTTAACTCCAAGATCTTTTGCCACGTCCCAATCATGTAAGACGTCCTGATCCTGCACAATAAACACTATCAACACTAAAAGCTTGGCAACCGATAGTCGAGGGGATAGCTTCAAAGCGTGAGAGTCAAGATCTGAAGCGATCACAAGGTTAACAATGGAGGATAAAAATATCTAGTGTATTGAGAGAGATAAAATTATCAGTTAACTTTACTTAGAAGACTTCCTTGCTATGATATACTCCCAAGCCCAATTTACTGTACCACCCATTACTGTCTGACACAACCCCCTGATCCTGATGGTTTTTGCCGACTGCACACAGCTCACCCACTACTTCTGGTCACTATTTTCCACCGCCGGTCAACTATCATCCCATCCACATTAATGCATGGCAGAGATCTTGGTCAACTGCTATCTTTTTTCATCATTGCAAGTCAAAGATGTAGATATTTAAATTATCTAATGGGTCGGTTCAATAATTTGGCTCAAGAATTTGTAAGACCCATTCAAGATAATCTAATGAATTGGCCCAATAACAAGGCCCAGTAATAATGACCCAGTGGACTAACCATATAATCTGGCCCAAATCATCTTGGCCCAATATGTGAAATATTATAGCCCAACATTGCCCCCTAGTTTTTTATTAAACAGGATGTTTAATAAGAAACTACAAATAATTCATGATATAGAAAATTAAATAGGAGTGAAAGAGGCCCAATACAAAAGCCAATTGGGACATATCTGATAAATATTCCACAATGAGTAGAATAAAAGTGAAAGCCCAATTGAGAAGCCCAAGTCGATAGACACCGGAAACTTAAATCAGACGCTGCCCTTTCAAATTCATATCATTACCAACATTTAATGTGCCACCTTCGAGTCTCGTGCAACTGTCAGTATAAAAAGTAAAATTCCCCCAAAGTGACGGTTTTACTTGCCAATTCAAACTTTAGACGCGTTTTGATCTCCTTCTTCTCTCTCGAGCTTTCTTTCCTTCTCTGTTACTCAATATCAATGGCTTCCCAGGATTCTGATAATGGTTCGCCCCTTCTTGTGACTCCGATTAACTCCATCCCACCAAATCCAAGCCCTAATAAAGAGGCGTCAAGCTCCAAAGCTGCAACGCCAAGTAAGAATCCATCAATGAAACCTCTCCCTAACCCTTCTGCGTTCTTTAGGAGTAAGGAATGTTATGCCCACATCAACACTCCGTCGACGGTTATTGAAATTGATTTGAGGAGGATTCGGACTCGTTGCCATATACCGGACACCCATTTGGTGAGAGCTCCCAGATCAGAGGAGCGAATGTACCAACGGCCAGAAGGATGGACGGCCGTTCCGGTAACTATCTTAGAGAAGGGGATCCAATTCCCTCTCCACGCTTTCATAGTAACCCTCCTAGGGTTTCCCAACTGGTGCTAAATTCCTATATCCATATCCTAGCATTCATCGTCTTCTGTCATGAACTAGGTGTCGAATCTACACTCGACTTTTTCTTCACTATCTACAAAATTGGCCAGTCCAGAGAAAAAGGATTCAAGGCCATAAGCAAACAATCTCCAAAGATAGGAGAGAAATTTGAGAGACGCTCGTTGGTCTCCACCCCATCTAGCAACAAAGGATGGCATAAAGGGTGGTTCTTCATCAAAGGACCAGAAATTGCCTCTCTTCCGAACTGGGCCACTAATGAGAAGGTCTCTGCTGACTTCAGAGATATTCCTGAAGAACGTGAGGCTGAAATGGCAGAATTTTTCGATAACTTCCCAAATGAAGAATGGAAGTATGGACTTCTTTCCAAGCAAGCATGGTTGTACAATCACAAATGTAAGTATTGATATGCTTTGTTGTACAATTTTGTTTTTGAAAATTTAAGTGATATAGATGTTGAAATATGACTGTTTACCCTTTACAGTAACTTTGATTAAGCTATCATCTTCTGAGGTAAGAGATTATGAAGATTTTCTGGCTGGAAAATCTTTGGAGACTGCTGAAACTGCACTGATAGAAGCTATACCCGAAGACAACCCAATCAATGAAACACTCACCACTGAACCTTAAATAGATGAGCCAGAAGCTGATGATCCCATTCAACCGGAAGAAACCCTTCAACCACACCGGAAAAAGAGGGCTATCCAAAAACCCCGATCAATTCCCACTCCAACATCTCCTGAACCCATCCCAGAACCTGAACCACCCACCAAACCAGCTCCCCCTCGAGGAAGTTTACTAGATCTGCCTGTAGATGATCGAAAATGACTTCTTCGAGTCAAGAATTTAAGAACCAAAATCACCCCTTTAATCACCGAAGAGCTTCGAGTGCCCTCGTCTTCAGCTGATTTGCCCTTGGTAATCCCCGTGGAGATACAGGTCTCTGATGATGAAGTGCCTGTTCCCACACTTTCCCGAAAAAGAAAACAACCATCTAATAGCCATCCGAGCTCAGCAACTATTCCTTCACCACCTCGTAATCCCACTCCAGTCCGATCTCCATCTCCCAAAAACATATATACGGACCCAATACCATCTCCTGAATGACCCATACTGTCTCCCGAATGAATAAGGCCATCTTCTTCTAGGCCTTCATCTTATGAATTTCAGAATGAGGCCATGGCATTGCCAACTCTATGGCCCCGATTTAATGCCAACTTCCCCTTCCAGCTCTTCAATTCTTTCATTCGGGACACCGACGATCACCGATTTGGCAACAGCTTGATCGGGGATCTGCTCGATGAAGGCATGAGCTATATAGCATAGGTAAAGAACTTTCCCAATCTTCATATTTTTAGTTTTTATGCTTAGATTATATATCTGAAATTAATTGAATAATACTGAACATGTACAGGCCAATGCTGTTTTTGGGCGTTTACACCCTAAACATATTGAATCCGAAGCTGTAGAGGAGGCGACCAGAAAAGAGAATATGATATTGCAGTCTGCCTTAGTGAAAGTGAGGCATGACTGTGATATCGCTCTCTACAACAATGAGCGTCTTCGAGAGGATCTAGCTCAAACTAAGGATGAATTGAAGACGTCTAAGGAAGAGCTGAAGATGACCAAGGCTAGTCAACAAGATTTGATTAACATGAATGTCAATCTTGTTGAAAAGAACGAAGTTCTAAGGGCTAGAAATGAAGAACTTGCTATAGCCAATTAGAGCATGGCTATACAAGTGGACGATCTTCAGGTGAAGGCCCATGAAGATAAAGAAAGGCACTTGGCCAGACGTCGGAAGCTCCAAGAGAAGCTGAAGGCCTTGAAGGAGCTAAGTCTTCCTCGATGAAGAAGCTGCGTAAGCGAATACAGATGAATCTGAGCATCCAAGCGAAATTTGAATGAGAAATCCTTGGTGTGTACTCTGAAGGTTATAAAGTATGTCGAAGTCAAGGAAAGGAGAAGCTAGTTACAGCCAAAGTAGATCCAGCCCTGCTTGATTCCGAAGACGAAGATAATGCCTGAATCTAATATTGCTTCATTCTAGTATTAGGACTTTTATGTAAAAATTTCTATCTTTTTATGTAAACATTTGAATATTAATGAAATATCAACTTTGTTCATCATGACTTCTGTTCAATTCGTTTCTTGTCAATAATTCAGTATCAATCAACTTGAAAACTATATAAGATTCTTTTGAACTTAACTAAAATTGTGAATCAGATAAGGCATATAACAGTTAAGTTAAGAAATGACATAAATCGAACTCAATGAACTGAACTTAACACTTGAACAAAATAAAGTAATGCATACTTATCGTTACCGAAATGTGAGACAGATCATGTATAAGGTGAATTCAGCTGATCCTCCTTGCACCATCGGGATCTTGTTTACCACTCGGGGTAAAATAAGTATATAAGGACATTTGTTTACCACTCGAGGTAGAACAAATTTATAAGGACTATGGAATTTGTTTACCACACGGGGTAAAACAAATTCATAAGGACACACCTAACAATAAGGCTACCATCAAATGGTCAGCGAGTCCGACCAAACCTCCTTACACTGTTGTGCATTTGTTTACCACTCGGGGTAAAACAAATTTAAAAGGACTATGGAATTTGTTTACCACGCAGGATATAACAAACCCATGACGACACACCTCTAAATAAATTTACCATCGAATGGTCGCACGAGTAAATAGAACCTCCTTACACCGATGAAGTTTGCCTACCACGAAGGGCCTGACAAATTCATAAGGACCACCTGCCAAAAAGGCTACCATCGAATGGTCAGCGAGTCCACCCGGTCCTCCTTACACCATTGTGAATTTAGGACCAATAGAGAGAAGATCAATTGTGAAAAAAGTGAATCTTTTATTGATGATGATCCAACATTTACAGACTTCCAGTAAACTGACTCGATCTCTACTGAAAATACTTTCGAAGCCTGCAAGCATGCCAAGTATTCTTGATCTCTGATCCGTCCAATGCCTTCAACCGATAAGTTCCTAGCTTCGGCACTTCAATTACTTCATACGGTCCCTCCCAATTAGGCATTAACTTTCCCAAGTTCTGAGGCGTAGATGCTTCGACTTCCCTAAGGATAAAATCTCCCACTTCAAATCTACGAAGCTTTACTCCCTTATTGTAATGCTTAGCCACTCTTCGCTGGTAGGCTGCCAATCTGATCAAAGTTGTCTCTCTGACTTCCTCCAGCAAATCCATGTTAATCTTCAGCCCTTCATCATTGTAGATTTCCTTAAACTGACTGACCCGAAGACTTAGAGATCTAATCTCAACTAGGACTAAGGCATCAGTACCATAGGCCAGTTTAAAAGGTGAATCCCCTGTTGTAGTCCTCGGTGTAGTCTGGTAAGCCCATAATACACTGAGCAGCTCCTCTGGCCATCTTCCTTTAGATTCATCCAGTCTACGCTTGATCCCATTCAGCAGCATTATGTTGGTCACCTCGACCTGCCCATTTGACTGTGGATGAGCCACTGAAGTCTTTCTGTGCTGAACTCCCAACTCCTTTAAAAATCCCTCAAACTTCGATCCCACGAACTGGCGTCCGTTGTCCGATATCACCACCTTAGGAATTTCGAAGCAAAATACTACTGACTCCTTCATGAACTTCAAGCACTCTTGTTCCATTATCAACCGAAGTGGCTTCGCTTCTACCCATTTGGTCATATAATCAATGGCGACTATAACGAAACTGACCTGACCTTTAGCTTTCGGCAATGGACCCAGTATATCGACCCCCCAGACAGCAAAGGGTATAGGAGATAAGATCGAGTATAGCTCTTCTGGTGGCTTATGTGGGATCGGACTGTTGAGCTGACACTTCTCGCACTTCTTCACGTACTCCGTAGCTTCCTTGAAGATAGTAGGCCAGTAGAAACCCTGAAAAAGTACTTTGTAGGCTAATGACTTAGCAGCCATATGGTCACCACAGATGCCCTTGTGAACCTCCTGAAGAGCATATTCGGCCTCAGATGGAACCAAACACTTCATCAATGGAGACGAAAAGGCCCTTCGATAAAGATCCCCAACAATAAGAACAAAGTTGGCACTCTTGTACTTGATCTTCTTAGCCAACATCTAATCTGAAGGAAGGACGCCATCTGCTAGATACTCTATGTATGGAGTCATCCAACAATTAGAACGTTCAATGCACATCACTGCTTTATGCTGGATACTCGGCTGCTGCAAAACCTCTAAATAAACTGAACCATCAAAGTTGTTAGCATTCGTAGTGGCCAGCTTTGACAATGCATCGGCAATAGAATTGTCATTGCGCTCTACACCCTAAAACTCATAGGAGAGAAAATACTGAAGTCGATCCTTCAACTCTGCCAAATACTTGATCATCCTTGAACCTCAAGCTTCGTACTCCCCTAAAACCTGCTTAACAACCAACTGAGAATCACTGTAGATGATCAACTTCTGATCTTCGAGACTTTTCGCCAGTCGAACTCCTGCCAACACAGCTTCGTACTCCGCCTCGTTGTTCGTTGCTCTGAACCCAAATCTAATGGCCTGCTGCACTTTGAATCCCTCCGGACTTGTCAAGATAATCCCTGCTGCACTGACGTCCATAGTAGAAGACCCATCTGCATACAACATCCATGAACTCTGGCTGTGCTGAAGAGCTGCAACTACTCGGTCGAACACTTCAGCTTCTGGCATCTCTGCATCTACCTCCATGAACGAACACTCCACCATAAAATCAGCCAAGGCATGTCCCTTTATAGCTGTTCGGGGATGAAATTCGATGAAAAATTAGGACAACTCCATTGTCCATGCAGCTAATCTCCTCGAAACTTCTGGTTTGATCATCACCTTCTTCAACAGTTAATCCGTGTAAACGACCAGGAGCCGACCTTGAAAATATTGCCTAAGCTTTTGACTGGCTATTATCAAAGCAAAGGCAAATTTCTCAATATTCGGGTACCTGGTTTCAACATCCCTTAGAACATGACTGACATAGTAGACTGGATGCTGCTTTCCCCCAACTTCTCGAACCAGCACTGCTCCCACCGCCAACGAACTTACTGCCAGATACAAATAAAGTGGCTCAGCAGGAACCGGCTTTACCAATAAAGGAGCCAAAGACAAATATGTCTTTATTCCTTGGAAGGCATCTTCACACTCGAAGTCCACTAGAACGTCTTTGCATTCTTCGGTCCCTTCATCGTGCCAAAGAACGGCAAACACCTTTCTGCCGACTTGGACATGAACCTCCTCAAAGCTGCAATCCTTCTTGTCAGACGCTGAATATCTTTGAATGACTGAGGAGTCTTCATGTTTAGAATAGCCTGGATCTTCTCTGGATTGGCCTCAATACCCCTCTGACTAAACAGATAACCCAGGAACTTTCTTGCACCGAGCCCGAAGGTGAATTTGGTAGGTTTGAGCCTCAATTTGTGATGACGGACTGTCTGAAAGCATTCCTCTAGATCATCCAAGTTCTTCTGAACGATCATACTCTTCACGATCATGTCATCCACATACACCTCCATATTCCTCCTCAACTGCTTCTGAAAGACGAAGTTCATCATCCTCTGATAAGTGGCTCCAACATTTATCAAGCCGAACGTCATCTTCTTGTAAGCATACACCGAACAGTGCGTGATGAATGCTATCTTTAGAATATCCTCTTTGCACATAGAAATTTGATGATAACCTGAAAAAGCATCCATAAAGCTTAGTAGTGCATATCCCGAAGTCGCATCAATAAGTTGATCAATGTGGGGTAGAGGATAGAAGTCCTTCGGGCAAGCTTTGTTCAGGTCCGTATATTAGATGCACACCCACCATTTCCCGTTCTGCTTCTGGACTAGCACCACATTAGCCATCCATTCCGGGTAATCGATCTCAAAGATGAAGTCAGCAGCTATCATCTTTGCAATCTCTTCATCAATGATCCGTTGTCTTTCTGGTGCAAAGATCCGCCTCTTCTGCCAAACTGGCTTCTTTGATGGGTCCACATCCAACCGGTGCTCGGCAATCTTTCGGCTGACTCTAGGCAAATCCTGAGGCTCCCATGCAAAGATATCCGCATAACAGCGAAGAAGTTCTACAAGGTTTATCCAGAGAGGTTCCGACAGACGCGAACCTATCTTCACTGTTTTGTCCTTCTTCCCAAGAACCAGCTCGATCTCCTTCGTCTCTCCTGTAGGCATAACTAATGGTTCTGAACTGCTTTCGGTAAATGGCTCGATTTCTATCGCCATGGTCTGCTTTTGCTTGCTGACCCCTACTCCCGAAGCTATCATAACATTCCGATAACATCGTCTGTCCAGATCCAAGTCCCCTGCTACCTCTCTGACTCCATGTGCCGTTGGGAACTTGATCTTAAAATGAGGAATGGAAGTCACAGCTTGCATAGCTGTCAAAGTAGGTCGTCCCAATATGGCGTTGTAGGCCGAATCTACATGCACAACATAGAATTTACACGTTATTTCTACCTATTGCGGAGCAGTACCGAAGATGACTGGTAGCTCAATAGTTCCTGCCGCTTTAACCGGATCGTTGCTGAAGCCATATAAAGGAGCCTCCTGCCCCACCTCCATCTTTCGCCCATCAAGATGCATCCTCTGATAAGCATGGGCGTACAAAATGTCCACAGAAGACCCGTTGTCAATCATCATCCACTTCATATCCACCGAACCCACTTGTGTTGTGATCACCAGTGCTCCTTCATGAGGTTCGATGGGCTCCGAAGGATAATCTGCATCAGTAAAGGATATAACTGCCCCTGGAAACGGTTTATCGCTCTTCGGGAGAACACCCGCCACGGACATGACTGAGTCCAGATACCCTCTCCTCTTCTTCCCCACCAATTTTCCTGTCATCGCACCGGTAATTACATCAACGACGTGCCTTGGCGGCTGATTTGGAGCAGGTTGTACGGGTCGAACCAGTTGAACCACTTGAACAATCCGATCCGTGTTCTGCTGTTCCTGCTGATGATCCCTTCTGGCCACATACCGAACCAACATACCGCTCTAAACCTTCCTCTCTACAAAGTCCTTCAAATTACAACATTCATTAGTGTCGTGACCTGCAGCTTGATGATAGCCGCAAAATTTTTAGCATTGCCTGTCCTGGCTTGATATTATCACGAGGTGGTTCAAAGAACGGCTGGCTCCTAATCTGATCCAATATTACCGACCTATCCGTGTTCAGTTTGGTGTAAACCTTGTTCACCTTCTGGATAGGAGCAGGTAGGCGATTACTTCCTTGTCACCAGTTGTTGTTGTACTTCTTCGAGCTACTCTCAGGGCGATCATTATTCCCTCCCCCCTTCTTCTGATCACTCTCAGCTTTAGAAATATCTGTATCCTTCATCTGGTCTGAAGAAGGACGTTTCAGGCTATTCATAGCCTCTTCCACCACAATATAGCCCTCAGCTTTATCAAAAGCTTCGGCTAAGCTCTTTGGATGGTGAAACATCAGCTTTTTCACCAACTTCTCTGACTTCACCAGATCCAACCCATTTTGAAATAACCCGACAGCTTAAAGATCATTAAGGTCTGTCACTTGGCCAACTGCCTCCCTGAAGCATTTCACATACTATCCCAAAGACTCATTGGAAAACTATCAGACCTGAACCAAAGAACCCGTAGGCTTTCCCCTCCTTCGGTTGCTCCCAAAAAGAGCATGAAATTTGTCACACAGCTCAGACCATGACGAGACTGAATTGGCAGGCAAAGTCCCCATCCACTGCCAAGCAAGGAATCTACACCTTCTGGTTTCGAGGAGACTTCTTTTTCTGGAGATACTTTCTTCTTCTGAGTGGATCGACCTCCTCTATCAGATCCCACTGCCTTCGATGGACTTCTGGATCTACTTCGGCGTGTGGCCCTGTCATCATGGCGAGAGTATTCAAGACGGTGCTCTCTCCTTCTACTCTCAGGTACATACTCTCTTGACCGGCTTCTTTGCCTACCACCATCACGACCTTGAGAACGGATCACTAGAAGTGCTTTCTTTGACACCTCAGGAGTTCTACTCCTTGATCTCCTTCTTTCCTGAGGTCGACCCCTAGATACATGACCAGAATGCTCCGGTTTCTTCCCTTCTCGTTGTTGCACATCCTTAGGCCTACTACACCTCTCGGACTGCACATAAGTGGACGCCTCATCCTTCAGATCAGCTATCCGAAGCATCTACACAGCTATATCCTCCCTTTGCTTCAGCAGAACCTCTAAGGCTTTATCTGCTTCGTTTGCCATCCTTGCCAACTTGGCAGCTTTATCATCCTGACCACTTCGGTGATGGGTTCTAGGCGGTGAGCTTTCTACCCTCCTTCGGTCCTGGTCACGACCTTTTTCAGCAGCAAACACTAACCTTCTTCGGGCTTCACCATGGGCTCTCAAACGAGAACCCCCCCCGAATCATGCTTGGAAGCCGTGCTGTTATGAGCACTTTTTGAGGGACCCAGACGATCCCTGACAGAAACACGTGGTAACAATGAGCTAATGACCATCTACATCCTTGAATGTAATGATTTACTCTTCACCATACTCTCCGACGTAGAACAAATAAAAGTTTGTGATTGAAATCTCAAGGACACTAGAACACACCCCTCCTTCTAGAGCCAATGTTAACGCCAAGATCTTCTGCCACGTCCCAATCACGTAAGACGTCCACGATCCCCGCTAATAATCACGATCAACACCAAAAGCTTCGGCGGCCCGATTAGTGGGGATAACTTCGGCGTGAGAGTCGATCTGAGCGATCACAAGATTAACAATGGAGGATAAAAATATCTAGTGTATTGAGAGAGATAAAATTATCAGTTACCTTTACTTAGAAGACTTCCTTGCTATGATATACTCCCAAGCCCGATTTACTGTGCCACTCATTCTTGTCGACACATCCCCGATCCACGATGATTTTTGCCGATCGCATACACGACTCACCTACTACTTACAGTCCTTTGTTTTCCACAATGTACCGACCACTATCATCCCATCCACATTAATACATGGCGTGAGAGATCTCATTAATCGCTATCTTTTTTCATTATTGTAAGTCAAAGATGTAGATATTTAAATTATCTAATGGGTCGGTTCAATAATTTGGCTCAAGAATTTGTAAGACCCAATCAAGATAATCTAATGAATTGGCCCAATAACAAGGCCCAGTAATAATGACCCAGTGGATTAACAGGATAATCCTACCAAATCATCTTGGCCCAATATGTGAAATATTATAACCCAACATATATATATATATATATATATATATATATATATATATATATATATATATATATTAATATCTCACATAAGAAGCAGCAAAGTGTCAATCTCCTCTAACTCCCTATCCCAAAAATGTCTCATATGGTTCATTAATATCATCATCACCGTAGCCTTGACATGCACAGACACCTTATACAAGTTCAGGTTTTCAAAGCACCCCTCATTATTCTTGTTTCAGATACTTGGTTATTAACATAATTGACGCCAAGAGAAAAAGGGCTCTTGGTCTCTGATTCACTTTGGATGTGCTGTTCTCTCGATGAACCTAGTAAAATCCTTGGCTAACATGACATTATGTATATAGATCAGTAGATAGACTTTGTTGACTGGATTGATACAATAGATCATTACAATGTTTTAAAATATATTCATGCTTAATAGTACTATGTGAATCTACATTTCAGGATGTAGTAGTTATTATTAGTACACTAACAAGCTCTAAAATCTTTTCTTTCTTGGTAAAGGTTGATCAGCATCCATAGTTTCGGTTTTTCGGTATTTAGGTTTTTTATCAAATGCAAAAAGTTAAGTACCGTTACCGGTACTGAAAAATATAAAAAAATCGAAAAACCGATATCGAAAAAAACCGGTACCGCCGGTTTCGGTACCAATCGATTCGGTAAAAAACTGAAAAAATCAAATTTTTTGAGCACCCCTAATTGTAGCTACTCACGTGCTATGTTAAGCTCTGTCATGGCCTTTCAAGGTTGGTTTGGGATTCCTTTTATTTGGGACCTACTGCTGCAACATATTCAATACACCCGTATGGATCGAATGTCATCTCAAATCATTAAGTTATGTTTGGCTATTATGGTATACAAACTCTGGAACGAAAGAAACCGAAGAATTCATAGTGAGGCTCACATAGCTTATCCTTGGCAAGCATTCATATCTTCGGATATGAATGTTTTGCTTATATAAAACATAATTTTGCTTATATAAAACATAATTTCCTTGCCCAAGACTGTATTAAAATTGTAAAATGTAGATTGTATTTTGTTCAAAAATTTGGATTATATGTTGACAAACATTCATATCTTCGGATTTGGTTGTTATAATCTTTTGCCTATAACAATGGCATCATTGGTTTGTCTCTGATGTGGCTTTTATAGCTTCCTCGCGGGGTATGCCCCCATGTTCTTGTATCTTTGTTCCTTTTTATTATACTCGCAATTTAGCAAAAAAAACAAAAGAAAAAAAGAAAGAAAGAAGAATTCACCTCCTACTTAACTTCTTATGACTAAGCCTCCTTATTTGGTTTTGTTTTTTTTTTAATTCCAGCACTCGTGATTTAGTTTTGTTTTATTGCTCTACTTCTGAGCATACTCCACTCATAGTTGGTATTTTAATTTAATTCCCAACATGCTACTTACTACAAACATGAATATTACACCACATTCTCATTATTTATATACATAATGTATATATTATATATATATATATATATATATATATATATATATATATATATATATTCCCACATCAAACATATTTACTTATATCATGTATTATAACTACATAAAATCTTAAAATTGGGTAATTATACATTTATAACATGTATTATCCCACTAATTATAAAATTAATTCATAATTAATTTAATACTTTTTGTATAACAAACATTACATTAAATAATAACTTATTTAATTCATTCAATTAATATTTTATAATTAAATTAAATTTATTTACTCCTTCCATAAATTGTTTCAAACCAATTTATTTAACTCACACAATTCACTTCAAATTAAATATTAATTTAATTTACTAATTTGACACCAATATTTATACATTGGTTCCTCACCTCATATTTTTAATTCACATCCCTTTAGTAAAATATTAAATATTATATTATTATATATTACTTTATAGTAACATAATTCTCATTATCAATTAATCAAAAGAAAATAACTTTCTTTATGCCATTAATCAACATGAATATTTTAATTCACAAATTTTCAAATAGTGAACTAATTACCTCCTCTCATATTCAATCTACATTTCCTTGATATAATATAATATATTAAGACATTACATAAATATATATTACATTAACATGTACTATATTAAAATTATTAGTTTAATTAACTCTTTCAATTTTATTCACACAGAGATACTTAATCAGTTTATTTATGAATCTTGATTCATAATAACTGCATTGTCATTCAAAACTTGATAATCAAATTATATTATTTTATAATATAATTTAAATTCTATCTCAATTAATTAATATTAATTAGTTCTTTCAATTAATTATTAAGCTAAATATTTAGATTAATTATTATAAATTTATTTAGTTATGATTATGTGAAAATAATTATTTTAATTTTATTTAAATTTGTAATGGAATTCTTTATTAACGTTTATATTGACAAATTTTTTTTGAAATTCTAATTTGAATAGAATTATGAAACTCATATTTTTATAACTTTTAATTTAGTTATGACAATTAGTTAGCAATAAATCTATTATAATTTTTCAACTAATGTTACAGTTATTATGTTTCAAATTCACATATATTATTAATACAATTAATAATGTGATTTGATAAAATTTTAAGTTCAAATGAATTTTATTAGTTAGGATATTAATTTACTATTTGTTCGGGAGCATTTCATCGACCTTCATGTGGGCTAAAGGCCTGACACCAGAAGGGGATGTTAAGCCCGTTGGGCTGAAGCCAACAGGGATGTTGAAGGTGTTTGGGCGCAGGGATCCAAGTCCTCTAGGCTAGAGTCCTATTCGAGCTTATGGTATTCGGGGTCGGGCATCCGAGTCCTTTGGGCCTGAGCCTAGACCGGCGCATATGGGTTTTGTTAGATTGGGCCTGTACTGTGGGTAAGCCCTCGTATGGAGTCCAGAGTCATAAGGGCTCTAAATGGTTAAAGATCCTAATCCTAATCATATTTGGATAATTAACTCTAAAGGTAGTGTTTGGATTGTATTCCACTTGCACCTTTTAAGGAGATTGTGTTAGACCCAAATAATGGTAACTACTATATTTAGGAGTCCTAAATTGACTCGGAGATGGATTCTAAGGTAGTAGAATGACTATAAATACAAGGCTTGGTTTCAATTAACAGGTAACACACTTTTGAGCACTAAATACTAAAGCCTCCATTGTTAAACCTTGTGAACGACCTGTACTTATTCTCACACCAGAGCTATCCCCCGGCGGCACAAGCCGTCAAGCTTCGCGTGTGATATGTTATTGTGCAGGATTTAGTGCGTGGATTTGGTGATTGGGCACGCCGGCAAAACATGGCGTTAACATTGGCGTTAGAAGGAGGGCTTTAGTGCATCAACAATCACTGTGTTACTTTTCCGGTAGAGAGCCATGGTGAGCAGGGATAATAGTGCTTCAAACCAGGAAAAAGCAAAAACCCACCACACCACTCAATGAGGGGGTCGGTGAAGGACAGGTTGGGTTCTAAAGATCATGGAGACGACGCTGGACACAATCTGTCCGGTGACGGTAATTATTGCGACCAACAAGATACCCCATCCCCATCAGTCATGCCGACAACAACCAGTCTCGAGCATACGATAGGAGAGAGAAGGATCGGGCTGGGGGTAGCCAAGACCAGCGTCAATTCATTCTGCAGAAGAAGATGTAGCAAAATCAGGAAGCCATGATGGCACTACGCCTTCAACAAGAGGAGCTTGAGGAGCAGATGGCTAAGATGGAAGGAGAGCAGGAAGCCTCATCCAAGAGGCGAAGACACCAAAGCCGGTCCCGATCACCTCATTGGGAGGAGGCAGGAAGAGAAAAGAGCAGAACCAGGAGTCGCTCTCGGGAAGGCTGAAGGTAGAAGCCGAAGGAGTCATTCGGTAGACAAAAAATTTGAGCATCAGGGCAGATCGGGACAAAGGAGGAGAATTGGGTATCCGGAATATGAGAGAGACCAACATAGATCGTCCCCTCGTAAAGAGGAATCCGATCCCCTCGCTAGAAGGGTCACGGAGTTGGAAAGGCTACTGGTGGCGAAGAACCCAATTGGAACACCCTCGAGCTGCCTAGGCTCACCTTTTTCACCAGAAATCAACCACGTCACAGCCAACCCAAAGAAGGAGATTCCCCCGATGGAAACGTATGATGGGTTGAGGGATCCTTATGATCATTCGGATGGATATGACAGGCTGGTGACTTACTACGAACATTCGAATGCTTCTAAATGCCACATGTTCGTGACAACTTTGAAGAAGAGCGCCAGAGAATGGACGGGGACTTTGGCAGCGGGATCAATTAGTTCATGGAATGACCTCTGAGGAAAGTTTCATGCTCGATTTTGGAGTAACAGAAGAAGGAGAAAAATTACTGCTTCCCTCATGCAGGTGAGACAACATTCAGACAAAAGCCTTGGTTAGTACGTTAAGAGGTTTCGGGAGGCTGTGGACTCGATAGTAGAATTAAATTCCCCTCAAGCCTTGGGATTTTTCACCATCCGTCTGGATATAGGGAGGTCAAAGAAGTTGATGAAGGACCTGGTGATCAACCCTCCTGCCGACTTGACCGAAGCCTTCCATTGGGCCGAAGGATTCATTACCACAGAGGAGGCAATGGAAAACTTCAAACTGCACTCCCAGTCTTATGAGAAGTCTAAGGATCGGGATAGACAAAGCTATCAACATTTAGACAATAATCAGGGGATGACAGACAATTCTGGGAAGAAAAACTACAATGGTGGAGGATCGGGAAGTGGCCGACCACCCTTCCCAAGTAGAAACGTCAATAAAGTTTATACCCCCCTCAACACAGATCGGGCGAAGATATTGGAGGAGATACGAAATAAATCATTTTATGAACCTTGCTCGACGCATCAAAAGCCCGGAAAGAGGGGTCGGGATAAGTTTTGTGAATACCATCAGAGTTCCGGGCATATAACGGAGATGTGTAATGATCTAAAGGACCTGATAGAGAAGAATGTCCAGAACAGCCAGCTAGTGCAGTATGTGGCATATCAAGATGATACGGGGGCAAAGAGAGAAGAAGACAGGGGACCAGCTCGGGATACACAGCCAAAACAAAACCAGCCAACAAGGCATGATAGATATGATTTCAGGGGGTTCTGTAGGGCGTGTGACTAGAAAGAAAAGAAGTGGACACCTCGATGCAGTGCTATCACTTGCAGGTTCCTCGCCCAGAAAGGATCGGTCCTACTCGGGAACATCTATCTCTTTCTCTGACAAAGACTATCTTACAGACCTCATAGAACCGCATGACGGGGCGTTGGTGATAACATCCCAGGTCGGGCTAGTGGACATTAGAAGGATGATGATAGACAACGAGTCCTCTGTCGATATACTATACACTCATACCTATCAAAGGATGGATCTGGAAGGAAAAAAGATGGAGTTGGGTGGAGAAGGCCCGTTGTACGATTTCAGTGGAGATCCGGTGCATGTGTCGGGCACCATTGAGTTGCCTGTCAGGTTCGGTACAGCACCCCAGCAGGTCAAAATAATGGTTAGATTCTTTGCGGTCCAGGTGGATTCGGCATACAATGCTATTTTGGAAAGGCCGACCTTGGCAGCTTTGCAAGTAGTGACATACATACCTCATTTCAAAATCAAGTTTTCGACACCGAACGGGATTGGGGAGGTGAAAGGCGATCTAGACATTGCTCCGAAGGTGTTATCGGATTACTTTGATTTCTTCGGGGGTCGGGGTCAGTAAGTGATGAGTGAGTTTTATACCCATGAATTGAGTGCGTTTGAGCTTAATCTTTTGGATGTTTTTAAGGGTTTATGTCTATTCATGCATGTTTTATGTTGTTTTGTAGGAATTAGGACAAAAGTTACTTGGATCGACATTTGGGGTGGCTAGATTTGCATTTTTGACTTGCCATTTACATAACACCCACTTTAGAGACAATTTTAGTATTTCTCCGGACCTTATTTCGAAAACCTTAAAGAATGAAAGTTGTAGATCTATGTCTCCTCTTTTCGGAACATCTTGAATCATCAAAATCGGAGTTCGGACGAAGAAGTTATGGCCATTTTCCCAAAGGATGTCAGAGTAGAAAATTTCTAGAAATGAGGCGGTATATTTGGGCGCTAGGAGGCGATGGCTTGTGTAGTGAACAATGTTGGGAAACCTTTGGGGAAGGGAACCAGTCGAGCTTGGACGCATTTTGGGGCAAATTTTGACACTTTTTTGACTCCAAATTGGATTGGGTTTCCTCCTAAGCTAAAAATTGGACTTGTAACCTATAATACGTGATGGGAGGCATAGAAGAAGAGGGATTACATAGATTAGATTAGAGATACACTCCTTTAGATTAGGAATTCATTCATAACTGGAGACTAATCAGGAATCAATAGGGATTTTGTGGAGAAGAATTCCAATTGAAGATTGGAGCTTGGGAGATTTTCTTTTAGAGTTTCTTCTTCTTCTTATTTTTAATTATCTAATAGGGATTTTGCGTATTGATTAATTATTTGGCCAGTAATTACCATGTTACTCTAGAAGGATTCGGAAGATGAACTTTAGGGTTGGAACTGGACATGATAACATGTATGCTTGATTATTTGCATGAGACGAATAATTAGGGTCATGAATTGTATAGGAATATCTGTTCACTGCATGTAACAAATTGAGAATTGGAACTTAATGAGTTTAATTTAATTATTTTGCATAGGAATATCGCAAGATTGATTGAATTGAATAAAAGTTAACTGATCACTTGGGAAATTGCTTTTAACACTTAGAATTCTTGTTAACAATTCATTAGGCATAAGAATTGGATTAGTTGGATAATTAGTTTGTAGTACATAAATTGGGAATATTGTAGTCTTAACCTTTATTTATCTGAATTCATTAGTCGAGTCTTAATCTTTATTTATTTGAATTAATTTTAGAGTAAACTAGTTTTAATTGATTAATTAGTTTTCTTAATTAGAAAAATCACACTTCGCAATTGTTTAAATAAAATTAATTTGGTTAAGAGTTAATACTTGGTAATTTTTATTAAATAATTTCTCATGGGAATGATACTTTTCTTATCACTTTATTACTTGGTTACCATGTATACTTGCACGTATTTATTGATTGCGAAATCGATCAACAAGTTTTTGGCACCTTTGCTGGGGAATTAGTTTAATAATTTTGCCAATATTAATTTTTATCAAATTAGTTTTAATTTAAACGTTTTTTTTATTATTTTCTTTAATTCTCTTTCTATTTTTCTTTCTTTCTTTTTAGGTACCATGGCGGAATTTAATTATCAATGGCCATATACGAGAATGACTCAACCAAGGGGAGCGGAGTTTGAAGGACTCGCGACAGTACTTTTTGCATTATCAGCACAAATTGAGACACTTTCGAAGAGGTTAGACACTTTTTCAGCACAACGTCGTCAAAGTGTGGCGGTTACTTGTGATTATTGTGCTTGAAATCATATGAGTCATCAATGCGCCATCAGTTTTGAGCCCGTATAGTATGGTGGTGATTACCCCAACAATTATGTCTATCCCAACAACTATCATCAGGATTTGGGGTATCACCCAAATTTTTCATGGAGCCATACTCATCAAGATCAATTTTATGCTCCAAGTGCAATATACCCACTGAATTTCTCGTGTCCACCTCCTACTGAGGAGGAACATTCAAATTTGGAAGAAATTTTGTCCAAGTTCATAGCTTCAAGTGAGGAGAGGAGGATTAATCAAGAGATATCGAGTCAAAATTTTGCGAACCAAATGGAATAACTAATCAATGCCTCGAACATTTACCCTCAATACACTTGGCCTTATGACATGGATTCCGAGACTAATGGAGAGCCCGAACAAAATTTGCAACTAGATGATCCACAAGATGTTGAAAGAGAGGAAACAATTGGGAACCAAGAAAAGGAGATCGACGAAGATTTAATTGTAAGATTCAACAAAGATGAGCCGATTTCATTAGTATCCCATGTGCCTCCTCCACCAAAGTTCAAGAATTCAGGCAGTTTTGCAAAAACATGCCCAATTAGCGATCGTATGTCGTTTCAAGAAAGCTCTTTGTGACATAAGAGCTAGTACAGTTATGGAGTCATGGTGGGATGAAAAGGAGAAGATAGAGGAAGATCCCATTGTGTTTATTAAGCTTCAATGCCCTAATCTGATCATCGACATAATGGAGAAAACACCTAGTTTTTGGACGTTCTTAATGGGGAACATATCTATAAAGCGTGACGCCCCCAAAATAGGTATACATCACCTATTCTGAGTCGCCAAATACATGGTACAGAATACAAATACAATCTTAAATATACAACATGAGCTGTGAGTTTTAATACAAATATTCTCTTCTAGACAGTATTCAAACTCAAAAATAAGTCCTCAATACATTTATAAACACACTATTTCATAGAATAGTGAGGACTACTAATGATATCATCTGGACTGTCACTCCGTTTCCCGACTAGTCCCTGCTACGTTCTCATTTCCTGAAAAGAACAATGGAAGTAAAAGGGTGAGCTCAACTAGCCCAGTAAGAAATATTATGACTAAGATAATGCAGAATAAATTATCGTTAGCCTTCAACACTGTTAAACTAATACAATATAACAAACATCAAGTTTAACTACAACGGAATAAGCAATCCATTAAAAGAGTCAGGTATAGAATAAAATCTACTATCTTATATGATTTAAAAGGTTTTTCATCACTTTTATTGCTGAGACTCAGCTTAATAAATAAACCACATCATCCCTGCACTACGGCCAAGGATATTCATTAGTATCACAACCAAAAATTATCCATGCACTACGGGCCAAGAATATTTGTGTATTCATCAATGGTCATGATCATGTCATAAAACAATTCATCTTTGCACCCTTGGTCGAAGAGAATCCATAGCCATAATCATACCAAAAACTGTCCATCAATGCACTATGGGCCAATGAGGACTTTTTCCACATCATTTGTAACATTACGATCATGATTATACCGAATAATCCCTGGTCATAATCATACCAAGTCCATCTATGCACTACAGGCCACAGATGACTTTCAACATAATATAAGCATGAGGATGATGACAATTCAATAAAACAAGTTCAAGAATAAATTTTAAAGATTTACAAATTAATTTATCCAGGAACCAATAACGTCCAAATTGTCAACATGATACTTCTTTATGGAGTAAAATTCAAGAATGCTCAAAAGAATATTTTCATGAAAAGATACTGGATGAAGCGCAAATATCAAAGATATTCCACTAATTTCATGGAGTATAAAAGCCAAAACTTCAACCAACTGAGTATATTAAAGAATGGAATAACAAAAGAAATCACCAGGCATGCGATAGACCGCACAGACAGGTTATTCCAACAGAATAATAAATAACGGAACCAGGTCATGCGTAAACGCACAGAAAGGATATTCCAACAGAATAATAAATAATGGAACCAGGTCATGCGTAAACGCACAGACAAGATATATTCCAACAGAATAATAAATAATGGAACCAGGTCATGCGTAATACGCACAGACAGGATATTCCTACATAATAATAAAGAATAGAATAACAGAAGCTCTCTTCATGAATACGAAAGAAATAATATCCCTTACGAGTATTGAAAGAAAATAATTCTCTTCATGAATACAAAAGAAATAATACCCCTTACGAGTATTGAAAGAAAATAATTCTCTTCATGAATACGAAAGAAATAATACCCTTTACCTTAGAAGAAACTGGATATAGGAGTAGTGAAGTAGCAGAATACTTTTCTTCTTTCTCTCTATAGTTTCTATCTCTAGAGTTTCAAAGTGAATTCGTAAGAAATAATGAATGAATGAGCTTCTATTTATATGAGAATGGACTGAATAGTAACTAATTCATGAACGGTCCAGATTGATTTACTTTTAAACGGACGGTCCATATTAATTTACTGTGTAGTATTAATAAAATATTCTAATAAAACAAAATCTTTTAAATAAAATATAATATATTCTATTTATAATCTAATAAAACGAATAACTTTATAAAAGTATTTTATTTTATATAAAAAGATTTTACTATGCAAACACTATGAAGGTACTATGTGTAGACACTCAAAATTTTTTGCACTCTTATTCCTAACATTGTAGGAGGGTAGATTTGCCTTTCGGAGATAACCCTGAAAGACAACATACATCCATGCCGGATACTACCGGAAGTTCAGCTCCAACCCGGAACACAAACCGGGAACATCATCTCAACCCGAAACACACACCGGGAGTGTTATTTCCAATCTCGGAGATAACCCCGAGATATGCAGATCAAAAGACCGGCAACAACACCGGAGAGGACAGTCCTGTCTCGGCGATAACACCACGACATTCAGTTCCAGTCCCAGAGACAACACTAGGAGTAGCAACCCCATCCTTGTTTCAAACACATGCGATCAGCTTCAGGCTCAGACATCCTGTCGAGGCACATACACCTCAGTCCCAGGACTAACAAACGGGTAAACAGGAATACCCACAGATGACAGTGAGGCATACAAACAAGCAGTCCAATCTCAGATGTAACCCTGAGCAACGTCTGCTTTCCACTTAAACCGGCGATAACCCCAGTAAGGAGTCAACACGTCATCTTACTATCTCAACAAGATGATATCGCAGCATACCAACAAGTGGTCCAATCTCAGCTGTAAACCTGAGTAACGTCTACTTTCAACTCAAATCGGCGATAACCCCAGCAAGGAGTTACACATCATCTTGTTCATTCAAATGGCACGTCGTCTCAACACTTCATACATACATACATATAACAATGTCCCACAAGAGCCGAGGATTGACAATCCCGAGTGATTATTACGGGTGGCAGTACTTTGGATAGAATTTGAAGCTTGAAGACCATGGACATAGACCCCTCTTCCTGACTTCGTACAACCTCTAATCCATGTCATTACGTAACTCTCGACACAAGCGATCCAGAAGAAGTATGAGATATACTTCGTTCGATGCTCGGATTGAAGTTACGCAAGTTTGAGCGGACATTACAATGCATGAGTGCACGTCTTTACGAGACAACGGACCCATGAGGCTCGGATCCACCACGACCATTGTAGGTATATCATGCGGGGTGCAAGTGATGTACTATGACCATCCCGTTATATATATATACAAGGTCAATTGACCATTTGAGAAGAGAGAGAGAAGGAAAAAGGCGAGGAAGTTGTCGGGGTTTGTAATATTCATGAACGCAATCAAATTGCAAAAAAATAATAAAACGATGTAAAAATCGAGTTTAAAATTTTACAAACCCGATACACGGATCACCCTTTATGCACAATTATTAATTAAACGAAAAGATAAAGAATAAAATCATACCCTTGAAGATCGAGCTTCCTCAGGTACAAGTTCACCTCCAAATCCTTTCGCGTTCAACTTGAATTCACCGGGTTTAGTTCCTTCCTTTGATCAACGTTAGCCACCCAAGTGTTTGGCCTCTAGAGGTGATCCACCAAGGAAAAAGAAGGATTCAAGAAGATGGGTGGTTGGCTAAACCCTAGTTTTTCTATCTCTATAGAAAAGGAGCGTACTCTCCAACCATTAGAATTATATCGTCGTCATAATATCTGATATAAGACTCCTCTTATAAAGATATCAAGTAACCCTATTAAAATAATGTATTATTTAATTAAACTCTTTTAATTAAATGGGCTCCCTAATCTTATTAGGGATAATTAATTAAACTCCTTTAATTAATTTTCCTCCTAATCTATTAGGAATAAATGAGAGTACTTATATTAAATTAATTCTAAACTCTTTTAGAAATTAAAATAATAATAATTGTAATAATATTAATAAGACTCCTCTTATTAATTTATATTTAATATTTCTAAAATATTAAATAATAAATATTAAGCTATTTAATTTATTCTATCACCATAGATTAAATTAAATATACTTACTTATATTATTTCGATTATGCCATTAACTTCTTAAATAATTATTCTTCCTTTTATGGTGTGACCCTTTAGGTTCTCCATATTAATAGGGTTGTGAATAAATCAATTAGAACAATTCTAATCTT
The DNA here is from genome assembly GCA_020205615.1 of Panax quinquefolius. NCBI lineage: Eukaryota > Viridiplantae > Streptophyta > Magnoliopsida > Apiales > Araliaceae > Panax > Panax quinquefolius. Next base: position 95,870,148 of record CM035152.1, on the reverse strand, counting down.
ATTTAAATAAATAAATTAAATAATTAATTTATTTAAATAAATAATATTTATTCTACAATAGGGATAAGCCTCCTTAGCGATCAACGACTTTCCGGATAATATAGATTTCAACATTAATCATAAAAGAACCTTTGAGTAAATAGTTACTGCACAATTCAATCCTTCCACCATACAATGTCCCAATTAAATATAAGACATGAAATTACCGTCAAGTCTTATTTTATTTAATTATATGTATTTCGACTCTTAAATGCACAACTCAAATAATGCAAATTAGAAACTCCTTTCTAATTTCATTATTCGCCGCCAAGGACTCTTTGGGTTGTCATTTATCGAATCACATAGACATTCTCTTCTTTTTATTAGAAGTGGTAGATTCTTTATTGATCATACATTATCTCCATGTACAACTTATTATACCCAAGCATACCTTTGATATACCCTAAGGGTCTTAAGGAATAAGTCAAAGTATAACTCATCATACACAAGATACTATGATGATCTCAAGTCCAAGGATCACTTGTACTACTATCACTACAGAATTCTATTGACAGTGCAAGTAAAACTCCATTAGGTATTCCTTAGCGAGCCACGCTCAAATGAACTTATTCTCTAATAAGCACCTACATACTTGCTTTAGTGTCTCCACACAAATGATCATGAGATCAATCATCCTCATCCAATGAGCAAGCAACGTATGTACCAACATGATTGGCTTGTGTGCATACTACTTTCAATCTCCCACTTGCACTAAAGCCAATCGTCATGGTATCTCATACTCTTCTTCTCTAAGTGACGATTATCCTGCTGTTGGATAAGCTTTAGTTAATGGATATGTAATGTTGTTTTTGAGAGTTCACTATCTCTATAGTGATTTCCTATCTTTCAATGATTCCTATAATCAAATGAAAGTGCTACAACATATGTTTAGATCCAAGATGAGACTTAGGAACTATTCCTAGTTCTGTAATGAACTTATCATCCAAAAAATCAACTTGCAGCTTCATTTATAGCTATATACTTTGTCTTTATTACTAAACCAAAGAACTCTTTCTTTGTTTGGAACCTTTCTAATTCATCGCACCACTGTTCAAGATAACGCTTTACCTTAAAGTGGATTTTTTCGTCATCTTAGTGCATTCGAAAAACTTGAGTCACATTAAGCCCTCTAGTTTTAATTTAGACCCACCATGAATATGATCACATCCTTAGTGCTTGGGTTAAGCACTTTAAGATGTTTTCAACGACTCATAGTGAACTTCTCCATAATATGAGTGATCAACATCAGGTCTCGTACATTTCATTGCATACATGATTGTCACTCATGCGACCTCTCTTTTCAGGAGTCTGTGGGGACTATTAGGAGAGATACACTCCAAGGGCTCATCAACATGAGACATCCCATGGAGTTTTCCATGCTAAACGACTTTAGCATCAAATGAATATACGTTCCTTAGGTTAAGTCGAGGATCCTTTTAAATCTATCTATATAGATTTGTATCCTCAATTAAGATACTCTTCCCAAATTATTTATGGAGGAATGTTTAGACAACTTTATCTTTACTGATTGTAGCATTAGTATGTCATTCCTTATCCGTAGTATATCAACATATAATACTAGGAATGTCACGACGCTCCCACTGACCCTTTTGTACATACTAGAACTCTTACCTCATCGTATGTAACTCTGGATCATCATCTTCTATAATACTTACTTCATCATCATCATCCATGATGAATCCATACCTCCTGTATATCTTGGTACTATTCCTGCATTTACGATTGGGTTTGGTATATATAGGTCTATCTACTGAGTTCCTCTTATTTGACTTATAGTATTTTGTGGTTCTTGAACTCTTCAAGATCTATTATCCTCCCACTAGCCCCTTTTAATGATAAACACCTTTATCTTAGAAGGCAGCGTGTTTCGTAACAAACACCTTTTGCTAAGTAGAATTATAGAACATATACCCTAAACTTACTTTAGGATGTCCCACAAATCAGACATGTCAAATCTTGTCCCAAGCTTATCCTTCAAACCTTTTCACATAAGTTGGACAACCCTTATCTTAACATACTTAAGATTAGGAATCCTCCCCATCCATAACTTTTATGGAGTCTTGAAATGGATTTTGAGGTTACCTTTTCGTAGATATGTCTGACCATTTCTAGGACATGATCCTGTAAGGATCTTTGGAATGTCGGTAAAATCATTATGGACCGCACCATGTCCAACAAGGTACGATTTTTCTTTCGGATACATCAATCAATTATTACGTATCATGAGGTGTCCATTATGAGAAAAATCATTTGAGATGATCTAGAAACTTATTGCACAAGTATTTATTCCTTGATCTAATCAAAGAGTCTTAATACTTTGCAAATTTGTTTCACTTCAATTCTTTGAACCTTTCAAATAATTCACACTTGTATTCAACAAATACATACATTCAACTCTTTGAATGATCATCTCCTTTTCTTATACTAGTTTGTTCAATTTGCAAAATTATTTTCACGTAAGTCAAGTATATAAAATCCATTAAGTAATATTTCGATTTCTATACAAAACATTATTATTATTATAAATAGAACAACAATTGTTCTTAATTATAATACCAAAGATTTCATTGTCAACAATAAAATGGAAATAATATTTTTAACAAGAACTAGAATACAATAACAACTTATTGACTTAATAGATTTGCCGTAGGCATTGCTAAACTATAAGTTTCTATGGCTAATATGGCAACCTTTGCTACATTTCCATATTATAGGATTACTTATATTTGTTTAGCTTTCTACTACTGCTTGGTCCCTTCATAAATCTATATTTATGATAACCAAAGTCGGTATCCAATACCCAAGTAGAACCATGACTTAAAGAAAATTTATTTCAATCATGAACAAAAGCGTATGATTAATCGAAACTTCACTAACCTTCTTTGGTTAGCCTCGCAAGATGCTTCTCGCAGCTTTCTTTCCAAGTGTCCGGGCTTATTGCGGTGGAAGCAAACTCCTTTGCTATCCGTATTAGTTTTGCTCTTATTATCCTTTGTTTACGCCTTTCTATTTACCTTCTTTGAATCATTCTTCTTTCGAAGATCCTTTGCCCCTACCAAGAAGACTTGATCTTTTTTGGTTGGAAAGTGACTCTCAACATTTTTCAATATGTTAAGCAAATCAACGAGGTCGATATCTAGCTTATTCATATGAAAATTCACAACAATTGTGAAAGGAGTCCGGAGTGAGTGCAAGATCAAATCTTGGCTCAACTCTCCATCCATGACAAAACTCGTTGTCCTAATTAATCAATCAAATTGATAATGTTAAGGACTTTTATCTGTCTTCAGTAGTGTCACCTGGTCATTCTAGATCGGAAGAGCTCCTTAGATATCGATATCTATCGGTCCCTACTTTCCTCACCATCAACTACTTGATGTGTAGGAATATAGTAGAAGCATCCATAGTTTCATCTTGTGACAAGCTCGTTACTCGTAGATGGAGAGCATGAAGCATCGTTGAGCCAATCATGCATCATCTTGCCATGGGAGCTCGCAATGAGGATATTAAGGACATAAGATAGCTTTTCAAATGTGAGAACTATTCTCAAATTCTTAACCATCCATTTCTAATGCAGTTAATTTAGCATTTAATATCTTCGCAGTTGATAGTAGGACATTGTAAAAACAGTAAATGAATTTTAATTAACAACATTTTAACATACATTCTTTTATTAATTACCAAAATAAATTAGGTCTTGTTTTAAATTGGTATCTCCCACTATTTTCTTCAAACTATATTACCCTCAATATATATAGTTCGGCAAAATCTAATTAAAGATCTGCTAGTGAGAATAAGGATCCCATTTCAAATGTATATATCCTTGTGGTGACACAACAAACTATATATAAATAAATAGGTAGACAACTTTTGTCAATTACATCAACTATGCAACTCCTTTTCTTTTGCCTCTTAGATTATTTTGATCAAGTGGTGGCACATCCGAATCAAAATTATCCAAGTTAAGTCCGACCTAGCACTGCATATATTCAAAAAAGAAAAATATCATCCTTGTGGTGACACAACAAAACAATATTGTTCAATTTTCTTTATAAGCATCAAATGTGATAAATTAACATCTTAAATACTTAATACTTGCCTTGTGGTGACACAACAAACTCATATTAAATATTTAATACTCTATTAATTTTATCATGCTAGAAGGCGACGTTCGATATTCCAAATACCCGTTTGTTTAGCGCGCATGCACATATATATATAAAATACGCGTCATATTAATAAACATGCGAAGCATGTTTGCATAATATATAATATATATAGTATAAGCATGCACATATAGAATACTATATCCTACCTGGATTGATTATGGACTTTTATTCTAGTTTGGTTCACTAGAGCCACCAAGTGAACCAAAAGGTCAAACCCTAGGGGTGCAAGAAATAATATTTAAATATAACTATTACATTTAAACCCGGGCTCCATTACAAACGGGTCTTCATTCTCCTTGATCTCCAATTCTTCAAAATAATTCTAACTATTCCTATTACAAAACTATTTAAAATAAATAGAAACCTTGATCGGCGATCGAGGGAAATACGTAGAGAGAGATAGAATTTACATTAAGAAAAATTAGAGAAGACGAGGTAGTGCAGCAGACCCCATTTAATAAAAACCCATACATTCATGCATCCAACTAAAATAAAATCCAATCACATTGGTCAATAGTCCATAATCAATCCCATTTATTATCATACGCATCATCATATGCATCAATAAATAACATTCATCTCATGAATAATAAACATTTAATATATATTGATATCATTTAATGGGCAAATTTAGTTAGTATAAAATCTAATTTTGAATCAAAATAAACTCCTTTATTTTAATCCAAATTTAAATCAAAATAAAACTATTTTATTTTAATTTATCTAATTTTGAATAAAATAAACTATTTTATTTTAATCAAAATCTTTAATCAAAATAAACTTCTTTATTTTAATTAATTATGGAATCTAATTCCATGTAAAAAAAAATAAACTCCTTTATTAAAGGAAACATGATTCTCTTTCCAATTCATAAATAAACTCCTTTATTTTGAATAATATGAAATTATATTTCATATCTAAATAAACTCCTTTATTTAAGGAAATTAGGATTCTCTTTCCTATTCACAAATAAACTCCTTTATTTTGAATAATATGAAATCTTATTTCATATCTAAATAAACTCCTTTATTTAAGGAAAATATAATCTAATTTCAACTCCAATTAGTTATCATGGAATCCAATTCCAACTCTAATTAGTTAGCATGAAATTCTAATTTAAAATTAAAATAAATCTTTTATTTTAAAATTAAAATAAACTTTTTATTTTAAGATTAAAATAAACTTTTATTTTAATTAAAATAATTAAGAATAATATATTATATTATATATATTATATATATATAAAGTACGGTAATATATTATATATATATATATATATATATATATATATATAATATGAGTGATCCTGCTCCCTTTTCTTGAAATCACGTGAATCATACTTGCCAATCATTAACCAAGATTCCTAGAAGCACGTGAACCAATCTCATGCTAATGATTACTAATGATTGCTAATGATTATTTATGATTGCTAATGATTATATCATATATAATTAAAGCATACCAATTCCATGCATGATTAAAAAAACAGAGACAACACTTTTTGAATCCTGAGTCCTTTTAAAAGGAATCCGCGTGAAACTCTAGTTAATTATTAACATTGAATCACGGTTTTTTTTTTTTTTTATTTTTTTTATACAACAAATTATGCCCAATTAAATTATTCTAAACACATATCAATATACATATCAAATTTAAATAATTAATAATTCGCATAAAGGTTTGGCTCTGATGCCACTATCAGGTTTGTAATATTCATGAACGCAATCAAATTGCAAAAATAAGCAGAAACGTGTAAAAATCAGAGTTTAAAATTTTACAAACCATATACCCGGATCACCCTTTATGCACAATTATTAATTAAACGAAAAGATAAAGAATAAAATCATACCTTGAAGATCGAGCTTCCTCGTGTACAAGTTCACCTCCAAATCCTTTCGCGCTCAACTTGAATTCACTGGTTTAGTTCCTTCCTTTGATCAACGTTAGCCACCCAAGTGTTTGGCCTCAGAGGTGATCCACCAAGGAAGAAGAAGGATTCAAGAAGATGGGTGGTTGGGCTAAACCCTAGTTTTTCTATCTCTATAGAAAAGGAGCGTACTCTCCAACCATTGGAATTATATATATCGTCATAATATCCGATATATAAGACTCCTCTTATAAAGATATCAAGTAACCCTATTAAAATAATGTATTATTTAATTAAACTCTTTTAATTAAATGGGCTCCCCTAATCTTATTAGGGATAATTAATTAAACTCCTTTAATTAATTTTCCTCCTAATCCTATTAGGAATAAATGAGAGTACTTATATTAAATTAATTCCTAAACTCTTTTAGAAATTAAAATAATAATAATTGTAATAATATTAATAAGACTCCTCTTATTAATTTATATTTAATATTTCTAAAATATTAAATAATAAATATTAAGCTATTTAATTTATTCTATCACCATAGATTAAATTAAATATACTTAATATATTATTTCGATTATGCCATTAACTTCTTAAATAATTATTCTTCCTTTTATGGTGTGACCCTTTAGGTTCTCCATATTAAACCGGTTGTGAATAAATCAATTAGAACAATTTTAATCTTATTTAAATAAATAAATTAAATAATTAATTTATTTAAATAAAAAATATTTATTCTACAATAGGGATAAGCCTCCTTAGCGATCAGCGACTTTCCAGATAATATAGATTTCAACATTAATCATAAAAGAACCTTTGAGTAAATAGTTACCAGACAATTCAATCCTTCCACCATACAATGTCCCAATTAAATATAAGACATGGAATTACTTGTCAAGTCTTATTTTATTTAATTATATGTATTTCGACTCTTAAATGCATAACTCCAAATAATGCAAATTAGAAACTCCTTTCTAATTTCATTACGCCTTCGCCAAGGACTCTTTGGGTTGTCATTTATCGAATCACATAGGACATTTCTCTTCTTTTATTAGAAGTGGTTGATTCTTTATTGATCATACATTATCTCCATGTACAACTTATTATACCCAAGCATACCCTTTGATATACCCTAAAGGTCTTAAGGAATAAGTCAAAGTATAACTCATCATACACAAGATACTATGATGATCTCAAGTCCAAGGATCACTTGTACTACTATCACTACTGAGAATTCCTATCGACAGTGATGAGCAAAAAATCCATTAGGTATTCCTTAGCGAGCCACGTTCAAATGAACTTATTCTCTAATAAGCACCTACATACTTGCTTTAGTGTCTCCACACAAATGATCGTGAGATCAATCATCCTCATCCAATGAGCAAGCAACGATGTACCCAATCTATCCGGATTCACTAATCCCCAATTTAGTAATTCAATGATTGGGAACTATTTTAGTTTTAAGCTTTCTAAGAATTTAGATCTCATTAGAATGATCATCATCATTATTCTAAAAGCATTGCTTAAAACAATGGGTTTATCACATATTATAAAACAGCATCATGTAGATAATTAAAAGCCTTTAATAAATTAATACTTTTTATTAATAAATGAATAAGATTGTTACAAAGTATATGCTTTATCATCAAACATGATTGGCTTGTGTGCATACTACTTTCAGAAGCCCTGTCCATTTTACTTTGCATACACATCTTTTGAGTGTTTCCTCTTCTTTAAACACTAGTTAGCTCACATATAGCTACTTTTAATCAGGCGGAAGCTGAGTGTTTATCCATTTAAAGTCTAAGAAGTCTACTTTGGCAGCCCATATATAAGCCTTCTTACATTCTATAGAGCCTCTTTCTCATATATCACACACTATTGTATACGTTAATAATCGGTGAGTGTGTTTGCCCGGACTTGATATCCGTGGTTTTCATTTACATATATATATATATATATATATATATATATATATATATATATATATATATATATATATATATATATATATTTCGTATATATGGACTAACATTATCGAGTTATGCCTCGATTGAGCCTAGATTTTGATGCAGAGTGTTTATACGCTTTCATATATATATATATATATATATATATATATATATATATAATTTGTATATTACATATCGATGAGCCTTGATTTTGCATCCAGATGCTTACTCGCTTATATATATATATATATATATATATATATATATATATAATTGTTATCGGACATATCCGGATGAGCCGGATTTATATCAAGTGCATTTATCGCTTTTATATATATATATATATATATATATATATATATTTACATCTATCTGCTGGAGTTTACTTTGTGGCGCTTAATCGCTTTCTGACTTTATTTACATTTCGTCCGCTTGGAGTTTACTTAATGGCGGTTGATCATATTCATATATATATATATATATATATATATATATATATATATATATATATATATATATATATATATATATATATATATCGCTTATCGCTTTCTATACAAATTGCAAGATCATGTGAGCCTAGGAATCATGTGATCACAGTTGTTCTCATTGAACCTAGATTGATTCCCATGATGAACATTTTTAGTTGTAAGTAGCTTGTACATTATTTTACAAAGATTCGAGTTTTGGATGGTTGTCATGCCCATAAGGAGTTTAAGATCTTGTCAGTATATTATTTTTCTAAGATGCTTCACATCTCAAAAATAAAAGTAAACAAGTCGAACATTTAATAAAATGGAAGTATGAAAAGGTCTCAATTCTATTGAGCATGTGTGGTTTGAAAAACCTTTTTCACAAAATGTCATTGCTATATTATGGTTAAACCCGAATTTTCTAATAAAATTCATACCCTTGTATATAAAAAGTGTAACGAGGCCTCGCACTACTTTCAAATAAATTACATTGATTGACACACACACACACACACATATTCATATAACAATTTCTTTGAAGAGTGGCGGTCACCGTAGTAACACGGATGTCGAAAAAGCTAACACCTTCCTCCGCATAATCAAGCCCCCGAACCCTTAATGAATCTCGGTTTCATTAAACCCGTTTAGCGATGTCAAATCATCGGGTCAATGTGTTAACCTTTTTGGTTGCGTTGGTGCAACCGATTAAATACACCAATGGCGGCGAATTTTAAAGTCAATCGTCGACATTATACATATCGGACCTTTTCACTTGTTTTTTCAAACAAATCTCACATTAACATGAGAGAACACCAAAGAACAAGTAACGAAAAGGGATACTAAAATCTCGACATCGACGGTGGCGACTCATGCTGGGGACTCCAGAAGAGGGCTTAAGCCGCTATTACAAGCTTTTCAAAATTGTTATATGCTTGTGTGTGATTGTTGCATTTACATTTCTGATGAATGTGTACGAATGCATCTTACTTATTGCACTACTAAATATCTATCTGTGATATTAGTGCTTCGCACATGTCATCATTTTGCATAAACGGTGAGACACGTTGTATGTGAATGTATGTTGTGTGGTCCCTCCACCAGGAGGCTATCCTGTTCGGTGTTTGATTATTGGCCCGTGGGAAGAATAATTTCGGGGCTCGTGAAAGGTACCACCAGATTCGCTCCGGTTGAAAGACCGGATTAACTTCCCGTCGAGTAGGTTGCGATGATCTGGGAACCTTCATGCCGAAAAGCCGCGAGAGTAACCCTAAGATAGGTCAACCTCTGATAGGGATTTTGCGTATTGATTAATTATTTGGCCAGTAATTACCATGTTACTCTAGAAGGATTCGGAAGATGAACTTTAGGGTTAGAACTGGGCATGATAACATGTATGCTTGATTATTTGCATGAGACGAATAATTAGGGTCATGAATTGTATATAGAATATCACATTTCACCGCATGTAACAAATTGAGAATTGGAACTTAATGAGTTTAATTTAATTATTTTGCATAGGAATATCGCAAGATTGATTGAATTGAATAAAAGTTAACTGATCACTTGGGAAATTGCTTTTAACACTTAGAATTCTTGTTAACAATTCATTAGGCATAATAATTGGATTAGTTGGATAATTAGTTTGTAGTACATAAATTAGGAATATTGTAGTCTTAACCTTTATTTATCTGAATTCATTAGTCGAGTCTTAATCTTTATTTATTTGAATTAATTTTAGAGTAAACTAGTTTTAATTGATTAATTAGTTTTCTTAATTAGAAAAATCACACTTCGCAATTGTTTAAATAAAATTAATTTGGTTAAGAGTTAGTACTTGGTAATTTTTATTAAATAATTTCTCATGGGAATGATACTTTTCTTATCACTTTATTACTTGGTTACCATGTATATTTGCACGTATTTATTGATTGCGAAATCGATCAACAAGTTTTGGCACCTTTGTTGGGGAATTATTTTAATAATTTTGCCAATATTAATTTTTATCAAATTAGTTTTAATTTAAACGTTTTTTTTATTATTTTCTTTAATTCTCTTTCTATTTTCTTTCTTTCTTTTCGGTACCATATGAATTTAATTATCAATGGCCATATCGAGAATGATTTCAACCGAGGGAGCGGAGATTGAAGGACTCGCGACATTACTTTTTGCATTATCAGCACAAATTGAGACACTTTCGAAGAGGTTAGACACTTTTTCAGCACAACGTCGTCAAAGTGTGGCGGTTACTTGTGATTATTGTGCTTGAAATCATATGAGTCATCAATGCGCCATCAGTTTTGAGCCCGTATAGTATGGTGGTGATTACCCCAACAATTATGCCTATCCCAACAACTATCATCAGGATTTGGGGTATCACCCAAATTTTTCATGGAGCCATACTCATCAAGATCAATTTTATGCTCCAAGTCCAATATACCCACTGAATTTCTCGTGTCCACCTCCACTACAACAGGAGGAACATTCAAATTTGGAAGAAATTTTGTCCAAGTTCATAGCTTCAAGTGAGGAGAGGAGGATTAATCAAGAGATATCGAGTCAAAATTTTGCGAACCAAATGGAATAACTAATCAATGCCTCGAACATTTACCCTCAATACACTTGGCCTTATAACATGGATTCCGAGACTAATGGAGAGCCCGAACAAAATTTGCAACTAGATGATCCACAAGATGTTGAAAGAGAGGAAACAATTGGGAACCAAGAAAAGGAGATCGACGAAGATTTAATTGTAAGATTCAACAAAGATGAGCCGATTTCATTAGTATCCCATGTGCCTCCTCCACCAAAGTTCAAGAATTGTGCGGTTTGCAAAAACATGCCCAATTAGCGATATGTGTCGCTTAAGAAAGCTCTTTGTGACATAAGAGCTAGTACAGTTATGGAGTCATGGTGGGATGAAAAGGAGAAGATAGAGGAAGATCCCATTGTGTTTATTAAGCTTCAATGCCCTAATCTGATCATCGACATAATGGAGAAAACACCTAGTTTTTGGACGTTCTTAATGGGGAACATATCTATAAAGCGTGACGCCCCCAAAATAGGTATACATCACCTATTACGAGTCGCCAAATACATGGCATACGTAATACAAATACAATCTTAAATATCTGACATGAAGTGTGAGTTTTAATACAAATATTCTCTTTATAAAGATTCAAACTCAAAAATAAGTCCTCAATACATTTATAAACACACTATTTCATAGAATAGTGAGGACTACTAATGATATCATCCGGGATCGCTCACCCGTTTTCCGACTAGTCCTCGCTACGTTCTCATTTCCTGAAAAGAACAATGGAAGTAAAAGGGTGAGCTCAACTAGCCCAGTAAGAAATATTATGACTAAGATAATGCAGAATAAATTATCGTTAGCCTTCAACACTGTTAAACTAATACAATATAACAAACATCAAGTTTAACTACAACGGAATAAGCAATCCATTAAAAGAGTCAGGTATAGAATAAAATCTACTATCTTATATGATTTAAAAGGTTTTTCATCACTTTTATTATTTGAGACTCGACAATAAATAAACCACATCATCCCTGCACTACCAAGGATATTCATTAGTATCACAACCAAAAATTATCCATGCACTACGGGCCAAGAATATTTGTGTATTCATCAATGGTCATGATCATGTCATAAAACAATTCATCTTTGCACCCTTGGTCGAAGAGAATCCATAGCCATAATCATACCAAAAACTGTCCATCAATGCACTACGGGCCAATGAGGACTTTTTCCACATCATTTGTAACATTACGATCATGATTATACCGAATAATCCCTGGTCATAATCATACCAAGTCCATCTATGCACTACAGGCCACAGATGACTTTCAACATAATATAAGCATGAGGATGATGACAATTCAATAAAACAAGTTCAAGAATAAATTTTAAAGATTTACAAATTAATTTATCCAGGAACCAATAACGTCCAAATTGTCAACATGATACTTCTTTATGGAGTAAAATTCAAGAATGCTCAAAAGAATCTTTTCATGAAAAGATCTTTGGATGAAGCGCAAATATCAAAGATATTCCACTAATTTCATGGAGTATAAAAGCCAAAACTTCAACCAACCGAGTATATTAAAGAATGGAATAACAAAAGAAATCACCTGGGCATGCGATAGGCGCTTGCATGACGAGTTATTCCAACGTAATAATAAATAACGGAATTCAGTCACGCAGAACGCATACAGAAAGGATATTCCAATGAGAATAATAAATAATGGAATCCGGTCATGCGAACGCAACGCGATAAGATATATTCCAATGTAATAATAAATAATGGAACTGGTAAATGCGTAATACCTTACGGCATGTGATATTCCTACATAATAATAAAGAATAGAATAATGTAAGCTCTCTTCATGAATCTGAAGAAATAATATCCCTTACACAGTATTGAAAGAAAATAATTCTCTTCATGAATACAAAAGAAATAATACCCCTTACGAGTATTGAAAGAAAATAATTCTCTTCATGAATACGAAAGAAATAATACCCTTTACCTTAGAAGAAACTGGATATAGGAGTAGTGAAGTAGCAGAATACTTTTCTTCTTTCTCTCTATAGTTTCTATCTCTAGAGTTTCAATGAATTCGTAAGAAATAATGAATGAATGAGCTTCTATTTATATGAGAATGGACTGAATAGTAACTAATTCATGAACGGTCAGATTGATTTACTTTTTAAACAGACGGTCCATATTAATTTCATGTAGTATTAATAAAATATTCTAATAAAACAAAATCTTTTAAATAAAATATAATATATTCTATTTATAATCTAATAAAACGAATAACTTTATAAAAGTATTTTATTTTATATAAAAAGATTTTACTATGCAAACACTATGAAGGTACTATGTGTAGACACTCAAAATTTTCTGCACTCTTATTCCTAACATTGTAGGAGGGTAGATTTGCCTTTCGGAGATAACCCCGAAAGACAACATACATCCATCTGGGATACTACCTGGAAGTTCAGCTCAACCCGAACACAAACCAGAACATCATCTCAACCTCAAACACACACCGGAGTGTTATTTCCAATCTCTGGAGATAAACCCGAGATATGCAGAGATCAAAAGACCTAAGCAACTTAGGAGAGGCAGTCCTGTCTCGGCGATAACACCACGACATTGGGCCCAGGTCCCAGAGACAACACTAGGAGTAAGAACCCCATCCTTGTTTCAAACACATGCGATCGACGAGCTCGAGACATCCTGCCGAGGCACATACACCTCGATCCCTGGACTAATAAACGGTAAGCAGGAATACCCACGAGATGGCGGTGAAGGCATACAAACAAGCGGATCAATCTCGGATGTAACCACGAGCAACGCCTCGCTTCCGCTTAAACCGGCGATAACCCCAGTAAGGAGTCAACACGTCATCTTACTATCTCAACAAGATGATATCGCAGCATACCAACAAGTTGTCCAATCTCAGCTGTAAACCTGAGTAACGTCTACTTTCAACTCAAATCGGCGATAACCCCGGCAAGGAGTCACACATCATCTTGTTCATTCAAATGGCACGTCGTCTCAACACTTCATACATACATACATATAACAATGTCCCACAAGTGCCGAGGATTGACAATCCCGAGTGATTATTACGGGTGGCAGTACTTTGAATAGAATTTGAAGCTTGAAGACCATGGACATAGACCCCTCTTCCTGACTTCGTACAACCTCTAATCCATGTCATTACGTAACTCTCGACACAAGCGATCCGAAGAAGTACAGATATACTTCGTTCTGATGCTCGGATTGAAGTTCTCCAAGTTTGAGCGGACATTACAATGCATGAGTGCACGTACTACGAGACGACGGGACCCGCGAGGCTCGGATCCACCACGACCATTGCGTAGTACAATCTGCGGGCTGTCGTGAGTACCTGCTGCCATCATCGCCTATATATACAAGGGTGGGAATTGACCATTTGAGAAAGAGAGAGAAGGAAAAAGCGAGGAAGTCATCAGTTTGTAATATTCATGAAAGCAATCAAATTGCAAAATAAGCGAAAATGTAAAAATCGAGTTTAAAATTTTACAAACCATATACCCGGATCACCCTTTATGCACAATTATTAATTAAACGAAAAGATAAAGAATAAAATCATACCTTGAAGATTGAGCTTCCTCAGGTACAAGTTCACCTCCAAATCCTTTCGCGTTCAACTTGAATTCACGGGTTTGGTTCCTTCCTTTCGATCAACGTTAGCCACCCAAGTGTTTGGCCTCTAGAGGTGATCCACCAAGGAAGAAGAAGGATTCAAGAAGAAGATGGTGGTTGGCTAAACCCTAGTTTTTCTATCTCTATAGAAAAGGAGGCGCACTCTCCAACCATTGGAATTATATCGTCGTCATAATATCTGATATAAGACACCTCTTACAAACATATCAAGTAACCCTATTAAAATAATGTATTATTTAATTAAACTCTTTTAATTAAATGGGCTCCCCCTAATCTTATTAGGGATAATTAATTAAACTCCTTTAATTAATTTTTCCTCCTAATCCTATTAGAAATAAATGAGAGTACTTATATTAAATTAATTCCTAAACTCTTTTAGAAATTAAAATAATAATAATTGTAATAATATTAATAAGACTCCTCTTATTAATTTATATTTAATATTACTAAAATATTAAATAATAAATATTAAGCTATTTAATTTATTCTATCACCATAGATTAAATTAAATATACTTAAATATATTATTTCGATTATGCCATTAACTTCTTAAATAATTATTCTTCCTTTTATGGTGTGACCCTTTAGGTTCTCCATATTAAACCGGTTGTGAATAAATCAATTAGAATAATTCTAATCTTATTTAAATAAATAAATTAAATAATTAATTTATTTAAATATATAATATTTATTCTACAATAGGGATAAGCCTCCTTAGCGATCAACGACTTTCCAAATAATATAGATTTCAACATTAATCATAAAAGAACCTTTGAGTAAATAGTTACCGTACAATTCAATCCTTCCACCATACAATGTCCCAATTAAATATAAGACATGGAATTATTTGTCAAGTCTTATTTTATTTAATTATATGTATTTCGACTATTAAATGCATAACTCAAATAATGCAAATTAGAAACTCCTTTCTAATTTCATTTCTCGCTGCCAAGGACTCTTTGGGTTGTCATTTATCGAATCACATAGGACATTTCTCTTCTTTATTAGAAGTGGTAAATTCTTTATTGATCATACATTATCTCCATGTACAACTTATTATACCCAAGCATACCCTTTGATATACCCTAAGGGTCTTAAGGAAAAGTCAAAGTATAACTCATCATACACAAGATACTATGATGATCTCAAGTCCAAGGATCACTTGTACTACTATCACTACTGAGAATTCCTATTGACGGAGAAAAAGTAAAACTCCATTAGGTATTTCTTAGCGAGCCACGTTCAAAGTGAACTTATTCTCTAATAAGCACCTACATACTTGCTTTAGTGTCTCCACACAAATGATCATGAGATCAATCATCCTCATCCAATGAGCAAGCAAACGATGTACCAATCTATCCAGGATTCACTAATCCCCAATTTAGTAATTCAATGATTGGGAACTATTTTAGTTTTAAGCTTTCTAAGAATTTAGATCTCATTAGAATGATCATCATCATTATTCTAAAAGCATTGCTTAAAACTATGGGTTTATCACATATTATAAAACAGCATCATGTAGATAATTAAAAGCCTTTAATAAATTAATACTTTTTATTAATAAATGAATAAGATTGTTACAAAGTATATGCTTTATCATCAAACATGATTGGCTTGTGTGCATACTACTTTCAGAAGCCCTGTCCATTTTACTTTGCATACACATCTTTTGAGTGTTTCCTCTTCTTTAAACACTAGTTAGCTTACATATAGCTACTTTTAATCAGGCGGAAGCTGAGTGTTTATCCATTTAAAGTCTAAGAAGTCTACTTTGGCAGCCCACTATAAGCCTTCTTACATTCTATAGAGCCTCTTTCTCATATATCACACACTTTTGTACACGTTAATAGTCGTGTGAGTGTGTTTGCCCGAACTTCGGTCCGTGGTTTTCATTTCTGTCTATATATATATATATATATATATATATATACTAATATATATATATATATTTTATATATGGACTAACATTATCGAGTTATGCCTCGATTGAGCCTGAGATTTTGATGCGAGTGTTTATCCGCTTTTATATATATATATATATATATATATATATATATATATATATATATATATAATTGTCGCTGAGACATATCGATGAGCCTTGATTTTGCATCCAAGTCATGCGTTTACTCGCTTTTATATATATATATATATATATATATATATATATATATATATATATATATATATATATATAATATATCAAGTGAGCGATTTATATCAAGGATTTATATCCCTGCATTTATATATATATATATATATATATATATATTTACATTTATCCTCGCTGAGTTTACTTAAGTGGCGGTTGATCGCTTTTACTGACTTTATTTACATTTCGTCCGCTTGGAGTTTACTTACGTGGCGGTTGATCATGTTCATATATATATATATATATATATATATATATATATATATATATATATATATATATATATATATATATATATATATATATATATATATAATCGCCATCGCTTTCCATACAAATTGCATTGATCATGTGAGCTTAGGAATCATGTGATCATGTGTTCGATCTCATTGAACCTAGATTTGATTCCCATGATGAACATTTTTTAGTGTAAGTAGCTTGTACATTATTTTACGATGTCTCGAGTTTCTTGGATGGTTGTCATGCCCATAAGGAGTTCTAAGATCTTTGATATATTATTTTCTCGAGGATGCTTCACATCTCAAAAATAAAAGCAAACAAGTCGAACATTTAATAAAAATGGAAGTATGAAAAGGTCTCAATTCCTATTGAGCACAGGGTTTGAAAAACCTTTTTCACAAAATGTCATTGCTATATTATGGTTAAAACTGAATTTTCTAATAAAATTCATACCCTTGTATATAGGTGCGAACGAGGCCTCGCACTACTTTCAAATAAATTACACATTGATCCACACACACACACACACATATTCATATAACAATTTCTTTGAAGAGTGGCGGTCACCGTGGTAACACGGATGTCGGGGGGTGCTAACACCTTCCCTCCGCATAATCAAGCCCCTGAACCCTTAATGAATCTCGGTTTCACAAACCCGTTTAGCAGTGTCAAATCACTGGGTCAATGTGCTAACCTTTTCGGTTGCGTTGGTGCAACCAGTTAAATACACCAACTGGCGACTCTTAAAGTCAATCGTCGACATTATACATGTCGGACCTTTTTCACTTGTTTTTTCAAACAAATCTCACATTAACATGAGAACACCAAAGAACAAGTAACGAAAAGGGATACTAAAAATCCTGACATCGACAGGTGGCGACTCTCTTTGGGGACTCCAAAGAAGAGGGCTTAAGCCGCTATTACAAGCTTTTCAAAATTGTTATATGTTTGTGTGTGATTGTTGCATTTACATTTTCGATGAATGTGTACGAATGCATCTTACTTATCAGACTACTAAATATCTATCTCTGTGATATTAGTGCTTGACATGTCATCATTTTGCATAAGCGGTGAGACACGTTGTATGTGAATGTATGTTGTGTGGTCCCTCCACTGAGGAGGCTATCCTGCTTCGGTGTTTGATTCTTGGACCGTGGGAAGAATAATTCCCGGGGCTCGGGAAAGGTACCACTTTCAGATTCGCTCCGGTTGAAAGACCAGGATTAACTTCCCGTCGAGTAGGTTGCGATGATCCGGGAACCTTCATCTTAGAAAAGCCGAGAGTAACCCTAAGATAGGTCAACCTCTGATAAACCAAACGCAGAGAAAAGTCTCTTCATGCTTTCCATTTTCAATAACTTGTAAAAGCATTTACTTGTAATTTTATTCCATGTTCATCCATATGTAATGGAAAATATGAAGAATATCTGTGCACGACATGTTATCAATTAACAAACCGGTTTTGCAGGACAAATTCCTAAAATGGACATGTTATGATAACATTTACATTACCCTAAGACTAAACTACATAAGTCTTTTGTAGGGAAGCAATTGGGCTTGTTACTGTTAGGTTAGTAATATTCCATGAACGCAATCAAATTGCAAAAATTAAGCGGAAGCGAGATAAATCAGAGTTTAAAAATTTTACAAACCATATACCCGGATCACCCTTTATGCACAATTATTAATTAAACGAAAAAGATGAATAAAGACATACCCTTGAAGATCCGAGCTTCCTCAGGTACAAGTTCACCTCCAATCTTTTTCGCGTTCAACTCGAATCCACCGGGTTTGGTTCCTTCCTTTGATCAACGTTAGCCACCCAAGTGTTTGGCCTCTAGAGGTGATCCACCAAGGAAGAAGAAGGATTTAAGAAGATGGGTATTTGGCTCAAACCCTAGTTTTCTATCTCTATAGAAAAGAACGTACTACCCCAACTGTTGGAATTATTACGTATATTTGATATCTGATATAAGACTCCTCTTATAAAGATATCGAGTAACCCTATTAAAATAAGGTATTATTTAATTAAACCCTTTTTAATTAAATGGGCTCTCTAATCTTATTAGGGATAATTAATTAAACTCCTTTAACTAATTTTCCCTCCTAATCCTATTAGGAATAAATGAGAGTACTTATATTAAATTAATTTCTAAACTCTTTAGAAATTAAAATAATAATAATAATTGTAATAATATTAATAAGACTCCTCTTATTAATTTATATTTAATATTTCTAAAATATTAAATAATAAATATTAAGCTATTTAATTTATTCTATCACCATAGATTAAATTAAATATACTTAACTATATTATTACGATTATGCCATTAACTTCTTAAATAATTATTCTTCCTTTTATGGTGTGACCCTTTAGGTTCTCCATATTAAACAGGTTGTGAATAAATCAATTAGAACAATTCTAATCTTATTTAAATAAATAAATTAAACAATTAATTTATTTAAATAAATAATATTTATTCTCAATAGGGATAAGCCTCCTAGCGATCAACGACTTTCCGGATAATATAGATTTCAACATTAATCATTAAAGAACCTTTGAGTAAATAGTTACCGCACAATTCAATCCTTCCACCATACAATGTCCCAATTAAATATAAGACATGGAATTCTTGTCAAGTCTTATTTTATTTAATTATATGTATTTCGATCCTTAAATGCACAACTCAAATAATGCAAATTAGAAACTCCTTTCTAATTTCATTACGCGCCGCCAAAGACTACTTTGGGTTGTCATTTATCGAATCACATAGGACATTTCTATTCTTTTATTAGAAGTGGTTGATTCTTTATTGATCATACATTATCTCCATGTACAACTTATTATACCCAAGCATACCCTTTGATATACCCTAAAGGTCTTAAGGAATAAGTCAAAGTATAACTCATCATACACAAGATACTATGATGATCTCAAGTCCAAGGATCACTTGTCTTTACTATCACTACAGAGAATTCCTATTGACGGTGCAAGTAAAACTCCATTAGGTATTCCTTAGCGAGCCATGTTGATGAACTTATTCTCTAATAAGCACCTACATATTTGCTTTAGTGTCTCCACACAAATGATCATGAGATCAATCATCCTCATCCAATGAGCAAGCAACGTATGTACCAATCTATCCGGATTCACTAATCCCCAATTTAGTAATCCAACGATTGGGAACTATTTTAGTTTTAAGCTTTTTAAGAATTTAGATCTCATTAAAATGATCATCATCATTATTCTAAAAGCATTGCTTAAAACTATGGGTTTATCACATATTATACAACAGCATCATGTAGATAATTAAAAGCCTTTAATAAATTAATACTTTTTATTAATAAATGAATAAGATTGTTTTAAAGTATATGCTTTATCATCAAACATGATTGGCTTGTGTGCATACTACTTTCAATCTCCCACTTGCACTAAAGCCAATCGCCATGGTATCTCATACTCTTCTTCTCTAAGTGACGATTATCCTGGTTGTTGGATAAGCTTTAGTTAATGGATATGTAAAGTTGTTCATGAGAGTCCACTATCTCTATAGTGATTTCCCATCTTCAATGATTCTAATAATCAAATGAAAGTGCCACGACACATGTTTAGATCCAAGATGAGACTTAGGAACTATTCCTAGTTCAGTAATGAACTTTTAATCCAAACAATCAACTTACGACTTCATTTATAGCTATATACTTTGTCTTTATCACTAAACCAAAGAACTCTTTTCATTGTTTGGAACCTTTCAATTCATCGCACCACTATTCAAGATAACGCTTTACCTTAAAGTGGATTTTGATGTCGTCTTGGTGCGTCTCGAAAAAACTTGAGTCCGTAAAGCCCTCTAGTTTTAATTCGGACCCACCATGTATGCTCACATCCTTAGTGCTTGGGTTAAGAACTTTAAGATGTTTTTCACATCTTTGATGATCTTCTCTAGAATATGACCGATCAACATTAGATCTTGTATATTTCATTGCATCCATGATAGTCACTCATGCGATCTCTCTTTCGTGAGTCTGTGGGGACTATAAAGAGATACACTCCATAGCTCATCAACATGAGACATCTCTTGGAGTTTACCATGCTAAGCGACTTTAGCATCAAATGAATATCGTTCCTTGGGTTAAGTTGAGCATCCTTTTAAATCTATCTATATAGATTTGCATCCCCAATAATGATACTCTTCCCAAATCATTCATGGAGGATTGTTTAGACAACTTTATCTTTACTGATTGTAGCATTGGAATGTAATTCCTCATCCGTAGTATATCAACATATAATACTAGAAATTTCACGACGCTCCCACTGACCCTTTTGTACACATTAGAAGTCTTACCTCATCGAATGTAACTCTGGATCATCATCTTCTATGATGTGTACCTCATCATCATCATCCATGATGAATCCATACCTCCTAAGTATCTTTGGTACTATTCCATTTATTGATTTAGGTTGTATATAAGGTTACATCTCATGTGTTCCTCTTATTTGACTTATAGTATTTTGTGGTTCTTGAACTCTTCAAGATCTATTATCCTCCCACTAGCCCCTTTTAATGATAAACACCTTTATCTTTAAGGCGGTGTGTTCGCAATAAACACCTTTTGCTATGTAGGATTATAGAACATATGCCCTAAACTTACTTTAGGATGTCCCACAAATCTGTACATGTCAAATTTTGTCCCAAGCGTATCCTTTGAAACCTTTTCACATAAGTTGGACAACCCCTTATCTTAACATACTTAAGATTAGGAATCCTCCCTATCCATAACTTTTATGGAGTCTTGGGGCTGGATTTTGAGGTTACCATTTTCGTGAGAGATCTGACCATTTCTAGGACATGATCCTGAAGGATCTTTGGAATGTCGGTAAAATCATTATGGACCGCACCATGTCCAACAAGGTACGATTTTTCATTCAGATACATCAATCAATTATTGTGTATCAGGATGTGTCCATTATGAGAAAACCATTTGAGATGATCTAGAAACTTATTGCACAAGTATTTATTCCTTGATCTAATCAAAGAGTCTTAATACTTTGCAAATTTGTTTCACTTCTGAATTCTTTGAACCTTTCAAATAATTCACACTTGTATTTCAATAAATACATACATTCAACTCTTTGAATGATCATCTCCTTTTCTTATACTAGTTTGTTCAATTTGCAAAATTATTTTCACGTAAGTCAAGTATATAAAATCCATTAAGTAATATTCCGATTTATACAAAACATTATTATTATTATAAATAGAACAACAATTGTTCTTAATTATAATACCAAAGATTTCATTGTCCAACAATAAAATGGAAATAATATTTTTAACAAGAACTAGAATACAATAACAACTTATTGACTTAATAGATTTGCCCGTAGGCATTGCTAAACTATAAGTTTCTATGGCTAATATGGCAACCTTTGCTACATTTCCCATTATAGGATTACTTATATTTGTTTAGCTTTCTACTTCTGCTTGGTCCCTTCATAAATCTATATTTATGATAACCAAAGTCGGTATCCAATACCCAAGTAGAACCTTGACTTAAAGAAAAATTTATTTCAATCATGAACAAAAACTGTATTGTAACCAAAACTTCATTAAGCTTCTTTGGTTAGCCTCTGCAAGATACTTCTCGCAGTTTCTTTCCAGTGTCCAAGCTTATTGCAGTGGAAGCAAGCTCCTTTGCTATCCGTATCAGTTTTGTTCTTATTATCCTTTGTTTACGCCTTTCTGTTTACCTTCTTTGAATCGTTCTTCTTTTCAGAAGATCCTTTGGCCCCTACCAGTAAGACATGGTCTTTCTTGGTTGGAAAGTGACTCTCATCATTTTTCAACATGTTAAGCAAATCAGCGAAGCTGATATCTAGCTTGTTTATATGAAAAATTCACAACAATTGTGAAAGGAGTCCGGGAGTGAGTGCAAGATCAAATCTTGGCTCAACTCTCCATCCATGATAAAACTAGTTGTCCTAATTGATCAATCAAATTGATTATGTTAAGAACTTTTTTATGCATTCTATAGTGCTATTGGCCATTCTAGATCGGAAGAGCTCCTTAGATATCGATATCTATTAGTCCTACTTTCCTCACCATCAACTACTTGATGTGCGGGAATATAGTAGGAGCATCCATAGTTTCGTCGACGTGTGAAGCTCGTTACTTCATGGATGCGAGCATGATGCATCGATCCAATCGTGCATCATCTTGCCTCTTTCTAAATGTAGCAATCTCTTCCTCAGAGGCATTATTCGCAACCATTGCGAGGATAGGCGATTAAGGACATAAGATAGCTTTTCACCATGAGAACTATTCTCAAATTCCTTAACTTATCCGCTTAATTTGATTCGTTAATTTAGCATCTAATATGCTTCGCAAAGATGATAGTAATTTTAGACATTGTAAAATTCTCAGAAATGAATTTGTAATTAATAACATTTTAACATACATTCTTTTATTAATTACCAAAATAAATTAGGTCTTGTTTTAAATTGGTATCTCCCACTATTTTCTTCAAACTATATTACCCTCACTTATATAGTTCTATGAAATCTAATTAAAGATCCGCTAGTGAGAATAAGGATCCCATTTCAAATGTATATAGCCTTATGGTGACACAACAAACTATATATAAATAAATAGGTAGACAACTTTTGTCAATTACATCAACTATGCAACTCCTTTTCTTTTGCCTCTTAGATTATTTTGATCAAGTGGTGGCACATCCAGAATCAAAATTATCCAAGTTAAGTCCGACCTAGCACTCCATATATTCAAAAAAGAAAATATCATCCTTGTGGTGACACAACAAAACAATATTGTTCAATTTTCTTTATAAGCATCAAATGTGATAAATTAACATCTTAAATACTTAATACTTGCCTTGTGGTGACACAACAAACTCATATTAAATATTTAATACTCTATTAATTTTATCATGCTAGAAAGCTTGACGTTCGATATTCCAAATATCTTTGAACGCTTAGACTTAATATAAAAAATTGAGGGGTTTGTTATTAATTTGTCTCATCTTTGTTTAGCGCCAGCATTTATATATATATATAAAATACGCTATTATATTAATGAACATGCTAAGCATGTTTGCATAATATATAATATATATAGTATAAGCATGCACATATAGAATACTATATTCTACCCGGATTGATTATGGACTTTTATTATAGTTTGGTTCACTAGAGCCACCAAGTGAACCAAAAGGTCAAACCCTAGGGTGCAAGAAATAATATTTAAATATAACTATTACATTTAAACCGGGCTCCATTACAAACGGGTCTTCAAGCGCTCCTTGCTCCTTGATCTCCAATTTTCAAAATTAATTCTAACTATTCCTATTACAAAACTATTTAAAATAAATAGAAACCTTGATCGTGATCAAGGGAAGTACATAAGAGAGAGATAGAATTTACATTAAGAAAAATTAGAGAAGGCGAGGTACGCAGAATCCCCATTTAATAAAAACTCATACATTCATGCATCCAACTAAAATAAAATCCAATCACATCGTCAATAGTCCATAATCAATCCCATTTATTATCATACACATCACCATATGTATCAATAAATAACATTCATCTTATGAATAATAAACATTTAATATATATATTGATATCATTTAATGGGAAAATTTAGTTAGTATAAAATCTAATTTTTGAATCAAAATAAACTCCTTTATTTTAATTAATTATGGAATCCAATTCCATGTAAAAAAAAATTATTAAAGGAAACACTAATTCTTTTCCTTTTCACAAATAAACTCCTTTATTTTGAATAATATGAAATCTTATTTCATATCTAAATAAACTCCTTTATTTAAGGAAACACGGATTTTCTTTCTATTCATAAATAAACTCCTTTATTTTGAATAATATGAAATCTTATTTCATATCTAAATAAACTCCTTTATTTAAGGAAAAATAGAATCCAATTTCAACTCCAATTAGTTATCATGGAATCTAATTCCAACTCTAATTAGTTAGCATGAAATCTAATTTTAAAATTAAAATAAAATTTTTATTTTAATTATAAAATTATTAAGATTAAAATAAAACTTTATATTTTAATATTAAAATAAACCTTTTATTTTAAAATTAAAATAAACTTTTATTTTAATTATATAATAATTAAGAATATATATATATTCGTAATATATTATATATATATATATATATATATATTTAGTGCATTATTAAAGCTTCTATAGAAATCTTGTTTCGTGATTCATGAATTCCTTGATTTGCGTGCACGCTTCCTTTGATTTTTTTAAAAAAAAGCTGTTAACATGGCCTTGATTTTCATATTCCGTAACTCCGCTAATCTCTTCGCCACGCTTTGTGAGACCCTGATTTTATCAATAAAGATTTAAATTTTGTTGAAATAATTTTTAATATTATGGTGTGAATTTAAGATAATATTATAGTTGTGGGTAGTATTTATAAATTTTGCAAAGTATGCAAGTGGTTATATTATATTCGATTGGTGGGGAATATTCGGTTTAGCGGGGAATATTCGTACAATGGCAATCATTGGTGGACCCCTAATGTAATTATTATCGGATCGAGAAAACGATAAAAATATTTTATTGAAATAACGGCGGAAGTTTTACCAGTAGTTCTCGTTGAACTACCGGTAGTAAAAGTAAAAGAATACGATGTGTGGTTGCATAAGTAGCATTTACGGTATTGATTATTGATGCTTATGTGAGAAGTCACTCGGTTTGATTCCATTATTATCGATTAATAATATGAATTATTATAGCGATAATGACGCGTTTTGTTTTATTCAGTATTATTAACGTAATAAAATGAAACATCTTTTATATAAAATAGAATACTTTATTAAAGTTATTCTATAAATAGAATATATTATATTTTATTATGCATAGTATTGCATAGTGTTTTTGATAAGTGTTTTGCATAGTATTGCATAGTGTTTGCATAGTAAAATGTTTTTATATAAATAGAATATATTATATTTTATTTAAAAGATTTTTCTTTAAATATGGACCGTCGCCGATTAAAGTAAATCAATCTGGACCGTTCATGGATTAGTTCTTATGCATTCCATTTTCCTATAAATAGAAGCTCATTCCTTCATTATTTTCTTACGAATTCATTGAAACTCTAGAGAGAGAAATTATAGAGAGAAGCTATAGAGAGAAAATTATAGAAAAGAAGAAGAGTATTCTCGCTACTTCACTACTTCTATATTAGGTTCTTTTTACGGTAAGGGTGTTATTCTTTCTTCTTGAAGAGAACTTCGTTATTCCATTCATTATTATTCCGTTGGAATAACTCGTAAAAGTGGCATACCCTATACATAACTTTGATATCTGGCAGATACCCTATACTTGGTGAAATCCTTATGTTATTCCATTGCTTATTATTACATTGAATAACTTTGTATACGCTGATTTACCCTATACTTGGTGATATTCTTCTATTATTCATTGGAACATCCCGTGCGTGTGTTTTACAGGACCGGTTCCATTTTTATTATTCTTGGAACATCCTATCTGTGTTTTTTAGGACTCGGGTTAAAATCTTTATCATTCTCATTGGAATATCCTATCACGTGTGTTTTACACCGGATCCGGTTCCATCTTTATTATTCTGTTGGAACATCCTGCTTTGGTGTGAATTTCACCGACCTAGTTCCGTTATTATTATTACATTGAATAACTTTGTCCATATGCGCGCGGCACCGCATGCATGGTGATTTCTTTTGTTATTCCATTCTTTATTATACCCAAATAAGTTAAAACTTTGACTTCTATACTCCATGAAATTAGTAGAATATCCTTGATATTTGCGTTTCATCCAAAGATCTTTCATGGAAATATTCTTCCGATCATTCTTGAATTTTACTCTACGTAACAAAGATCATGTTGACAATTTGGACGTTAATAATTCATGGATTAAATAATTCTTGAACTTGTTTTATTGAATTATTATGTCATTGTCATCATCCTCATGTTATATTATGTTATCTTTAGCTTACGTGCATAGATGAACTTAGTATGATTATGACCGAGGATCATTCGGTATAATCACGACTTGATATAAATGATGTGACAAAAGTCCTCGGTGGCACTGTAATGCGATGATGGATAGTTGTTGGTATGATTATGACCGGGGGTGATTCAAGATAGTCATGACCATTGATAATTTGATGAAAATCCTTGATCGTGGTACAGGGATGATTAGATGTGGTGGTTTATTTATTGTCGAGTCTCAATGATAAAAATTGATGAAAACCTTTTAAAACCTAAAAGATAGTAGACTTTATTCTCTACTTGACTCTTTTAATGGATTGCTAATTCACCGCAGCTTAAACCCGTTTGTCTATTGTATTTTATCGGTTTAACATCGTTGAAGGCTAATGATAATTTATTCTCGCATTATCTTAGTCATAATATTTCTTACTTGGGCTAGTTGAGCTCACCCTTTCTTTCACCGTTTTCTTCGTGAAATGAGAAATATAGTTGGAGATGAGCCTGGGAATGAAGTAATGGTCCGAGAGGATAGCATTAGTAGTCCTCACTATTCGTGAAATAGTGTGATAATAGTTGTAATGAGGACTCCTTTTGAGTTTGTATAATATCTAGTAGACAATATTTGTATTCAAACTCACGGTTTATGTCGTATTGTATACCTAATCGCTATATTAGTAAGTTGTATTTGAATTTATGTACCATGTAAGTGGCGACCCAAGATGGGTGACGTATACCTAATTTTGGGGGCGTCACAACGTTAATATATATAAAGTTGCATGAATCCAAACCTTAGGAAACCAAAAAGGCTTAAGCACATGATATACTATATATATATTGACCGAATATATATATAACATATATATATGTCAAATATTATGTTTTTTTTTTTTTTTTTTTTATTTATTTAAATTTTATACAATTAAATTATGCCCAATTAAATTATTCTAAACACATATCAATATACATATCAAATTAAAACAATTAATAATTCGCATAAAGGTTTGGCTCTGATGCCACTATTAGGTTTGTAATATTCCATGAACGCAATCAAATTGCAAAAATTAAGCGGAAGCGAGATAAATCAGAGTTTAAAAATTTTACAAACCATATACCCGGATCACCCTTTATGCACAATTATTAATTAAACGAAAAAGATGAATAAAGACATACCCTTGAAGATCCGAGCTTCCTCGGGTACAAGTTCACCTCCAATCTTTTTCGCGTTCAACTCGAATCCACCGGGTTTGGTTCCTTCCTTTGATCAACGTTAGCCACCCAAGTGTTTGGCCTCTAGAGGTGATCCACCAAGGAAGAAGAAGGATTTAAGAAGATGGGTATTTGGCTCAAACCCTAGTTTTCTATCTCTATAGAAAAGAACGTACTACCCCAACTGTTGGAATTATTACGTATATTTGATATCCGATATAAGACTCCTCTTATAAAGATATCGAGTAACCCTATTAAAATAAGGTATTATTTAATTAAACCTTTTTAATTAAATGGGCTCCCTAATCTTATTAGGGATAATTAATTAAACTCCTTTAACTAATTTTCCCTCCTAATCCTATTAGGAATAAATGAGAGTACTTATATTAAATTAATTTCTAAACTCTTTTAGAAATTAAAATAATAATAATAATTGTAATAATATTAATAAGACTCCTCTTATTAATTTATATTTAATATTTCTAAAATATTAAATAATAATATTAAGCTATTTAATTTATTCTATCACCATAGATTAAATTAAATATACTTAACATATTATTACGATTATGCCATTAACTTCTTAAATAATTATTCTTCCTTTTATGGTGTGACCCTTTAGGTTCTCCATATTAAAACCGGTTGTGAATAAATCAATTAGAACAATTCTAATCTTATTTAAATAAATAAATTAAACAATTAATTTATTTAAATAAATAATATTTATTCTACAATAGGGATAAGCCTCCCAATGATCAACGACTTTCCGGATAATATAGATTTCAACATTAATCATTAAAGAACCTTTGAGTAAATAGTTACCGTACAATTCAATCCTTCCACCATACAATGTCCCAATTAAATATAAGACATGGAATTACTTGTCAAGTCTTATTTTATTTAATTATATGTATTTTGATCCTTAAATGCACAACTCAAATAATGCAAATTAGAAACTCCTTTCTAATTTTATTACGCTTTGGCCAAGGACTCTTTGGGTTGTCATTTATGAATCACATAGGACATTTCTCTTCTTTTATTAGAAGTGGTAGATTCTTTATTGACCATACATTATCTCCATGTACAACTTATTATACCCAAGCATACCCTTTGATATACCCTAAGGGTCTTAAGGAATAAGTCAAAGTATAACTCATCATACACAAGATACTATGATGATCTCAAGTCCAAGGATCACTTGTACTACTATCACTACTGTGAATTCCTATTGACAGCAAGTAAAACTCTATTAGGTATTCCTTAGCGAGCCACGCTCAAAGTGAACTTATTCTCTAATAAGCACCTACATATTTGCTTTAGTGTCTCCACACAAATGATCATGAGATCAATCATCCTCATCCAATGAGCAAAAACGTATGTACCAATCTATCGGGATTCACTAATCCCCAATTTAGTAATCCAACGATTGGGAACTATTTTAGTTTTAAGCTTTAAGAATTTAGATCTCATTAGAATGATCATCATCATTATTTTAAAAGCATTGCTTAAAACTATGGGTTTATCACATATTATAAAACAGCATCATGTAGATAATTAAAAGTCTTTAATAAATTAATACTTTTTATTAATAAATGAATAAGATTGTTTCAAAGTATATGCTTTATCATCAAACATGATTGGCTTGTGTGCATACTACTTTCAGTTACCCGCTCAAAATCCAAAAAGGCCACAAGCCCACAACCAATCATAATTTCTTTTGAACAGTCTAATTCTGTTTCTCGAGAAGAATTTAACGGATTGAGTAAACAAATCACAGACTTGGCTGTTCTACTGAAAGAATTACACTAGTCTACTCAGGGTACGAAGATACCTACACATACAGAACCCTCTACACAAGGAGTTCAAGGTCTGGAAAAAACAATTCCAGAACATCAGTTGAATACAACCAACAAAGACCCTGAAGGCACCAATCACCAAGGAGATCCAAACAACGGTGACATTAGGAAGAAAGTCCTTCAAATGGAGGAAACCATTCCCAAAGGGATTGGAACTCATGGCAGTTTTTCATATACAGACCTTTGCATATTCCCTGGTGTTCATTATTCAGAAAAATTTAAAGCCCCTAATTTTGAGAAATATGACGGATTAGGGGATCCTTATACACATTTAAAAGTGTTCATTGGAGATCTCGGATCTTATGCTGAGAATGAAAAGCTCAATGCAAATTGCTTTCGTAAAAGTCTGACCGAGAAGCCCGTTCATGGTATACCAGATTAGACAACTCTAAGATCCATAGTTGGGAAGAGCTGGCCCACGCCTTCCTCACTCAATACAGTTTTCAATCTCAAATGGCTCCTGTCCGGTACCAAATTACCAAGGTCAAGAAATAGTCTACTGAGTCATTCAGAGAGTATGCTCAAAGGTGGAGGCGCCTTGTTGCTCAAGTTATTCCTTCCATGACAGAATTAGAAATGGTCATGACTTTCATAGATATACAGGAAGATCCTTTCTATGAAAGAGTTCTAGCTGGTATTGGCAAACCATTTTCTAAAATGATCAAACACAGCGAGAAGGCTAAAATGGGATTGAAGTCCGGTAAAATTCAAGACCTAGCCACTCTTAAAGTTGTTGTTGAGCACATCCACTTCGGATCTTATGGAAACAACCCCCAGAGGGTCCATAAAAAGAAAGAGGATGATGTTTTCTTGATACTACAAGGACAAAAAGGCAATCTAAGCATGTCAATGCAGAGGAGAAACTACTCCCCTTTTCCAGCACAATCTTCAAACCCTCCATTACCTAAAAGTGGAGAAATGAAGTGGCCTCGAAGAACGTCCACACCCTTAAGGGACTCGCTCGAGAATATTCTTGATCTTCTGACTGCTCAGAAGAAAATTACACATCTTCTTCCACCAGCCAACCCTAATGCGAAGGGTTTTAATGCTACTCGGAAGTGTGCTTACCATGCCGGGGCACCCGGACATTATACTCAAGATTGTTGGGCCTTGAAGCATAAGATTCAAGATCTAATAGACAATGGTGAGATCGTGGTCACTAAACCCAATCAACCTCACGTGCAAGACAACCCTCTTCCTCAACACAAAGAAGAAGAGGTCAACATGATCAGTTGGAGCACTGGACATGGTTCCAATTCTATCGATAAATCATCCCAACCCATCAAAGACGTGGTCGATAAATGGGATTATGCAAAGTTCTAGTTTACTATGGAACGAAAAGATGAAAGCTTTTACAAACAAATCGAGTAATCGCGTAATCGGTGACCCACCATCATCAAGTCACACGCCAATTAATCAGCAGAGCATGCCTATCTCCTTCCATTTGTTATGAATGCTTCATCAACACCTTCGTAAAGCGAAGCTATGGAGGATAAGGTCAAAGAAAAGCAAGCAAAGTGCTAAAGCCCGCTTGGATTTCGCCAATAAAAGGAATTCACCTATTTGGGCCAATCTATGGAGGAGATACTTCAAATGTCGATCAACGAAGGAAGAATTACATTCCTTCTACCTCCAATCAATCCTCATTGTAGGCGGTTCAATCTCGATGAAATGTGTCAATATCATTCACATTCTGGCACACAAAGATGTAAGAATGTCGGGCACTCCACCATCTCATTCGTAATCTTATTATCGATAGCGGTGTCCTCGCAAATAGCGGATGATTACAATGTGCAACTTAAAGGTGGAAATGCATGCCCTACCCAATGGAAGGGATCAAGAGTAGTTATATCCGAAGTGGATGATGAGACCACAAAGTATTTCCCATACAACCAATTCATCTCAAAGGAGTCGATAATCCTTTGAAAGTGGGCACACCAGAGCCAATTCCTTTACTTGCGCAGACTACAACATCCCGTTGTCACCACACAAAGTTCCATGGAGTTATGGAGAAGTCAAGGATCCACGCCTCATACTACTACTACAAATTGTCAAGAAAGAAAAGAAAATCCATCATATCTTCCTCAACGGGTTATCGCTTACTTTATGGCTAAAGGGAAGTTGCCCATGGAGAAGATTGAAAATTCTCTCCGCATTATGGGCCATAATGAAGCCAAAGTGGTTTTAAGCTTGCAAGAAGCTCCACACCGATTTCAATTATCGGACTCGGTTTTCTTCCGAGGAGCATCGGAAGGTCTTGCTAAAGGTTTTGGAAGAAGCCTACTATCAAAATCGTGAATGTGGAAAATTTCAACATTTGGTTGATCACATTTTCAACAAGAATGTGATATCCTTCACTGATGACGACATACCTCCCAAAGGGATTGCAAGCCATTACACATTGTAGTGTTATCTTCTAGGTACATGCTAGCAGGAGTATTGATAGATGGAGGCTCATCTCTAAATATCTCATCCTTATGCCACCTGGTGAAGATGAATATCAATCTCTGCGAATCCAAAGTAGCCATACGATCATCCGAGCTTTTGATGGATCTCGGGGAAATTTCATTGGAAAGATTGAATTGCCAATCGAGATTGGTCCTAATACATTCAACGATCCTTCCACGCCCTCAAGATAGATTCAGATACAACTCGCTATCGGGGAGACCATGGATACACATGGTCGGAGCAATTCCCTCCACCTTACATCAACAACTCAAATACATCATCAACAACAGTCTAGTCACTGTCAATGCTGAGCCAGAATGTCCTAGACCAGGAACTCTACCAATTATCAGCTTCAATTCAGAAGTTGAGCCGGCCAGTTTCCATACTCTGGAAGTGAGTAACACGCAATACCATTCTATTGGAGCACCACTTCCCGTACCCAAGATTTCTAACAAGGTTATGTCAGCCACTCAAGAAATGATGTTATTGGGTTATCAACCTGGACAAAGGCTTCGTAAGGATCAATAGGGTATTAAGCACCCTATCCAAATGCCCAGTCAGATTGGGATAGCCGGGCTAGGCTATTCTACTAATTCCACTCACAGGAATCCTCATAAGCATAAGCACGTTCCTCAAACTTTTGCCTCACGGCGATTTTCTACACCTTTACCGCAAGAGTCGATGTAGCCTCCAAAGAAAGGTACCAAATTTATATGGTGGCTATGTTGTTTTCAAGCCGCGCCAATCAAAGCTAAAGAGGTGCCGATTCCTCGATCCCGAGGCGTAAGAAAAGGAACGAAAAATAAAAAACATGACCTTTTTGATGATGGCAGTAGTATTCGCATCATTGTTCATGATGAACACACAAACAGATACACCCTGCACGATGATTGCCCTGATGTCATGGTTATCATTCTAGAAAAGGAGGACATTGACGATCCTTCTATCACCGCAATTCCATCAGACTTTTCCTCGATAATTGGAGCAAAGACTCCACATCATTGGTCGACGAGGTAAAATGGGCGTAAAATCCTCCGCCTCGTAGATAACTTTAATTGCTTGCTTTCCTTTACAAAGACTAGCAGCTTATTTTATCACGTACATGCTAACACTTTTGTATGATCGAACAAGCTTGCATATATTAAGTGAAAGCATATTTTGTTTCAGGACTCTAAATTTAGATGTGCTCAGATTTGTCGATGAGGTGCCTTCTCTCCACAAGGGTCAGAACTTTGATGCAAAGTTGACTCAAACTTGATGGACATCCAAGAGGACATTGAGACACCTCAAGAGATTAAGGAATGGGTCACCGACAAACCCAAACCCAATCTTCGATCAAACCACTCCTTTCAATCTTGGAACCTTAGACAACCCTAAGCTAATCCAGATTGGTTTAGACCTTACCACAAATCAAATAGAATGACATGGTTGCACCGTTAACCCAATTCCGTGGATGTGTTTGCATGGTCTCATGAAGACATGGTGGGATTGTCCACCGACATTGTTCTTCATCGCCTTCCCATTAAAGAAGGATTTCAAGCTTGGACAAAAAGCTCAAAGCGAAAAAAACCCGAGTGGAGTTTAAAAGTTAAAGAAGAAATTGTGAAACAATTTCAAGTCGGCATCATCATGGTGTCTACATATCCCAGAGTGGATATCCAACATTGTTCCCGTGCCTAAACCAGAGGAAAGGTGCGAGTTTCATGTGGATTATCTGGATTTGAACAAAGCTCCTTTTAAAGATAGTTTTTCCGTGCCATTTATCCACATTCTCATCGACAATACGCTTCAATACGACATGTACTCCTTTGTCGATTGCTTTATGGGTACCATCAAATTATGGTCGCCGAGGAAGATCGTGAGAAAACCGCTTTCATCACGCTGGGAACCTTTTGCTACATGACGGTTGTCATTCGGCCTCATCAACGCCGGGCAACCTACCAAATGAAGCTATGATGGCTCTTTTTCCATGATTTAATGCACAAGGAGATAGAGATCTATGTGGATGACATCATTGTCAAATCCCGTAAGGAGGATGACCATTTAGACCATCTCAAAAGTCGCTCTTTCAACAGTCATGTAAGTACAACTTGAAGTTGAATCCCGCCAAGCGCGCCTTTGGTGTTAAGTCGCAAGTTGCAGCTTCCTAGTCACCACAAAGGATTGAACTCGATCCTACCAAAATCCAAGCCATCAAGGAAATGCCCATTCCTCTCGACAGAGAAGGAAATACGGGATTTTTGGGAAGGATCAACTTCATTAGCCGATTCATTTCTCAACTCACAAAGAACCCGTGAGCCAATCTTCAAATTGTTAAGGAAGAACTCCTCCATGAAATGGAATGACGAAAGTGTCAAAAGCCTTCCTCACAATTAAGGAGCAATCGATCAACGCCCTATTTTGGTACCTCCTGTGGATGATGTTCCCTGCTCATGTACCGCCCATAAATGACAATGCTATGGGTCAGATGTCAGTCAAAAAAAGACAATAGAGGCCAAGAGCGAGCTATCTATTACCTCAAAGAAAAGATTCAAAGATCAGTGAACACAAGTACACTTTGATCGAGAAGACTTGTCAGTTTTTTAGCATGGGCTTCCATGAGATTACAAGATTATCTCCATGGTCACACAACCCATCTCATATCCCCGCTGTGGATCCTCTTAAGTATGTGTTCAAGAAACCCATATCAATTGTCGATCGTCCAAATGGCGCTTGATCCTACAACAATTTGACATCGCTTCACGTGACTCAAAAAAGTCTGGCCAAAGGTCAAGGAATTATGGATCAATTGGTCACAGACCAGTAGGGATTACAAACCCTTAGAAACATATTTTTTTACGACGAAGGAGTAATGACAATTCAGCTATAACATCAAGACGATACATGCCGCTCATGGAAAATGTATTTTGATGGAGTCATTAACACGTAAGGCCTCGAGCCGAGAGCTTTTAATATCCCAGATGGGGGAGCAGAGATCCGTCGTCGCCAAATTGCAGCTTTGTCAACACCAACAACACAACCGAAAGTATGAAGGTCAGATCATGGGACTCAAACTTGCCTGCTCAACGGGTATCAAAGTGTTAACTATCTTTGGAGATTTCAATTGGTAATCAAGCAATCCATGTGAATCTATCAAACCAAAGAATTACATTTATCGCCTTACCACATCAAGAAGTTCTACAGATGGCTTTGGAGTTCAAGAAATCTCCTTTCTACACATTCCTCGTAATAGAATGACTTTGCAGATGCATTAGCAACGCTGGCCTCCTGGTTTACATACCGACAAGGAAAACATGCCAACATCACGATCATGCATGCAAAAGCCCCCAGCCTATGGGAATTACATTCGAGAAGTATCTGATGAGTTGCCTCCCATCCACAACCCTGGTATCAACATATCAAGGAGTATCTACGAGATGGATCTACACCACCGAGGCGAGCCTAATCGAGAAGAGGCGGATTCATCGACTTGCTATGAAATTCTACATGAGCGGAGATGCACTCTACAAAAGAGATGCAGGATTAGGTCTCCTCAGATGTCTGGACAAAGACCAAGCTCAGGACTCATGGATGAGATCCATGGTGGAGTATGCGGCCTCACATGAGCGGACCCCTACTTGTCAAGAAAATTTTAACGGGACATTATCGGTTTACACTCAAAGTCGATCGTGATGATCACGCCAAGAGGTGCTATCAATGTCGATCCATGGGAATGCTATCCACGCCTCCAAGGAACTCCACAATACGAGTTCGCCATGGCCTTTTCAATGTGGGGAATGGACGGATCGGCCCATCGAGCCCAAAGCCAAGAATGGACATCGATTCATATTCACCATGATCGACTACTTCACCAAATGGGTCAAGCGCTTCCTTCCCCAAGGTTACTAAAGAAGTCATCATTGCTTTCATCGTAAAAAACAATGTTGTTTGTCGATATGGACAACCAGAGGTCATTGTGTCGACAATGCTAAAACCTCAACAACAAAATGATGGAGGAATTATGCGTAAAATTCCACATCAAACATCTCAACTCACATCTACCGACCAAAGATGAATGGTGCTGTTGAAGCGGCTAATAAAAACATCAAGAAGATCATGCAAAAAATGTCCGCCAATCACAAAGGATGGCCCCGACCTCTCGCCCCTAACTTTATTAGCCTACGTAACTTCAATGCGTGCTTCCACCGGGCAACCCTCACTCGTTAGTCTATGGATGGAAGCAAGGTTCCCCATAGAAGTGGAAATGGAATCCTCGTAGTATCGATGGATGCTCGGTTTGATGATGAAGACCAATGGGTACAAGATGTATCACCAATTGTCTCTCGATAGATGAAAGGCGTAACCGCGGCTATCTTCCATGGTCAATTATATCGCAAAGGATCGCACGATCCTACAATGTAAAAAGTCCGACTACGGTAATTCAAACAACACGACTTGGTTTTCAAGAAGATCATCGACAACCAAGATCAATCTAAGGGAAAATTTGCTTCCTAATCGGGAAGGCCCATTTATTGTCAAAGAAGTATCGACAGAGGTGCTCTCAAAGTTGCAGAAATGGATGGGATGAATTTCCACAACTTATCAACTCTGGACACCGTGAAATGGTACTTTATGTCCGGGTTACCATCAAACAAACATCCCGGTTTTGATCATCCAATCACAACCATTCCGTTTTTTGAACCCTCTCCTTTTTACAAACTCTTCTCGCCCTCGTGGAAACATACACTTCAAGCCGCCAATCGGGTTTTTTTCATTTCAAACTTTTCACAACCTCGCTTCAAGACGAGATTAAACTTTTCACACACCGCTTTTCTTCCTCAAGACGAGATTAAACTTTTCACACCGCTTCTCCTCAAGACGAGATTTCACCTCGCTTCTCCTCAAGACGAGATTAAACTTTTTTCACCCCGCTTCTCCTCAGCAGCTTTATCCTCAAGATGGGATTAAACTTTTTCCACACTTGCAGCTTTATCCCCTATGGGATTAAACTTTCTTCTCCCCGCAAAGATAGCCTCCGCACATGGATTTACGCTTCTTCTTCACCGCGATTCATCCCCGAGGGGCGTAACTACGTCGACCGATCTCCCCGACACTGGGGTACGAGGCAACCATATTCTATATGGCTGGCCGCAATAAAGAAAAAAATAACAAAAACATTTCTCGCTTTTTTCACAAAACAACAAAAAACAACAAAATACTTCTACACCATCTTCCGCCTTTTCAGATTCAAACATTGAACCTCTTACACCTGTGTTCGAACTCACGCAGACTTGATCTCCTCTTCTTCAACAGAGAGTACGAGGCGTACCATTCATGGTGCGCCTCTAACCCTACCGTAACAAACATACTTGTCACACACTGCATCGATCAACCTTCAAATTGCCCCACTTCTTACGGCTTTCAGATCAAAGGGATGGAATTATCCAACCTCTTCTCACAAATAGAAGATTCTATGACCATCTAAGTCGCGATCGTGCCTCAAAGAGCAATACCAACCCATAAGAGATGGAATTAACTAGGCTTCTCACAAATAGAAGTAATCGCGACCATCCTGTGGAAAGCGGTTAATCTCGAGAGAGGAAGAGACCACCCTCCTCTCCATTTTTTCCATCCATACGATACCAAATTCCCCAAGACACCAAAGATGGTAGGGATTTTCAAGAATCAATGATCCATTCTCGAGAGACCTCATGACGCCTCAATGTCCATCTATCAAGGATAAGTTCGTAATGCATCAAGATCAAAGGCCCGAGAAACAGCAAATATCAAGCAAGTATCAAGGCATAACTAAAAGGGAAGTGAATCAAAATATATTTCCTCGCCATACATAATATCTGTTTGATATATACATCCGTGTTGTATATGACAAAATGGCTAAGTTTAGTCTGCAGGCAGAAAATACAAAGCTATCTACAGATCTCAGATATATGCGGACTATCGATCTAACATAGCATCCTCTCTCAAGACGGAGGTAACGCCGCAAGCTCCCCGCCCAAGGGTATCTACACGAGCTAGCAGATCGAGGCTAACCGCATGGTGGCATAATGCTCATCAATGTAAGCACTCACGTCTACAAGACCGATCGCCATCCGGGATCTCATCAAGTGTTATTCGCAGAATGGCCACATCCCTAGCAGATAAGGCGGCATCCCGCTCAACTATCAATGCATCCTCGGTCGATCTAGCCTCATCCTCTCTAACAGAAAGCAGATCTCTCTCATCAAGAGCTTTCAACATCGTGGGCCCTAGCCCGATCTCTATCATAGGTCATCGATGTAAGCTCGCTTCCCAAATGTCATGCGTCAACATCGAGTAAGTAAAGTGGCACTTGGGGTGGGAGAATCTATCACAAATGTCGGCAAACAAAGCCAGCCAAGTCATCTCTGTGGAATGACAACCTCCTCTATATAGCTCCTCATCATCGTAATCAATCTCTCAGATCGTGGATACCGCCGCAGCCAATGCAATGCGCTCTATCTCCATCCATGCGAATACTCGCAGTAACAACCCGGATGATCGATGTAAAAACTCAACCAACTCTCGCCGATCCCCAACAGTATACAACCCGGATCTGCCTCCTCCGCCGACAAACGGCAGACGCGAAGTTACCGACTCACCGCCCCTCATATACGGATGAAAGTCCTCGAACGGGTCAAACCGACACATCACTACCAGTGGGTGGTAAGTAATCATGCCCTCAAACCACCTGTAGGGAGATAATCCATGCCCGAGTATGAGTAATGAAGTCAGTAGGGTGAGCTAAGCCCCCAACACGCATAATATATCAAACGGATCTCCAATCTCTCGCCAAGAAAGCGGACCAAGATACAACATCTCAGACACCCCGCAGTCGAAAAGGAGTACGACATGGCTATCTCATGGGTGAAACAAAATCCATGATGTCTAAATGTGCTAATCGGTCTCAAGTGTGACATGAACCACACATACAAGCATTTGACCGAAGCTACTCGTGAACACTCCCGCACGGATAAGTGCAAAGAAAGATGTAGTCGACCTCAAGGTCTCTCGCGATAATCATTCCAGACAATGGTACGACCTCCCCGAGAGCTCTCACCGCCATAATGACGCCGATATCTAGCTCATCCATGTACCGCATGCATGTATACGTATGACAATACGCATAGAATAAAGACATCTACTCGGGCCGAACGCCAATGATCCTCCTCCGGTGGTGAAATCTCTAATGTCGTGTATAGTCAGCCCTCGAGCCAAACTCACAAACAGAAACGCCGATATAACATGGCCGGATGTAATCTCATCCCGCACTACTCGCGCCTCAATCTCGTGAGAGTCATGAACTATCTACTCATGTCTCCCCATCACCATGTGCACGCAAGGTCCTATCCAGAGGCAAGATCATCAATCGTGCATACTCCTCCAAAGTAGAGTCAACTCGGGTCCCAAAGTTTAATATACCGTCTCTCGTCCGGCATCCAAAGGTTTCAAGCATGCCTCTACAAATCCTCGGAGGAACTCAAACATCAAGAAGGTCATAAGATGTCGCAACAAATCATCTACTTATCACCACGTTCGATGGTGATATACTATCATATACCTGATCAAGATACCAACTACCACCGCAAATGGTGGGGTATGATCAATACGGCTTAATCGTCAAGAAGACATCTCAGACGGGCCGTGGTCATAAGACCATCCAGGGTCAATGTCGAATATCTCTCGACATACATACATATGCATAATAATAATAATATGCATGATACAATAGATGGCAATATGATATAGGAATGGAAAACTGTGCATACATTCCTAAGTATATCATCATCTAATACATCTCAGACAACTAAAATACAGGAAATGGGGCGGTTACCCAACATCTAACAGAGGCCTATCAAAAGATATAGCGAGAATGGGGGGTAAGTTACCCAAGCAGCCTAACAGAGGCCTATCAAAAGAAATACATCAAAAAGTCAATGGTGTCGATGTCCACATCATCGATGTCTGTTCCACCGATGTAACTCCTCCCGAGTCACCGGATCTCTATCTCTGTGGATGTCGTGCCTATACAAAGGAGGATCTCATACCGACAAAACCATACGGGTCATCCGAGGGACCAAAGCCAGAGCCGGAAGGATCAAAAGTATCTACCGCAGGATCTCTCGCCCAAATGCCGAATGAAAAGATGTGACCATCCAACCGCCGCACGTCAAATCATTAATCAGGTCACATGAGTCTGATCTCGACACAAAGCTAGCCAATCCATCATCATCACGGATCCTGGAACCATATCCCCCATAAACTGTGTGGCGCGGGTCTGAGCTCCAATCGTACGAGGGATCCACCAATGCTCGAACATCTCCTGAGAACAGGGGCCCTCTGACAATGTAAAACCGTCAATCCCCATCAATGGGATGTCAATGACGGTGATCGAAAAATAAAGCCAATAACGCCTCGGGCAGAGGCAAGATCAAGACATACTAATCTCTCCTCAGTGAAGTGTTCCCGAGCAAGACGCTCTCCTAAATAGAGCTCCCATCCTCCATCTGTGAAGAGAGGAATCATGGGTGGAAATGACGTACTTACTCCAAATGGGTACCCATCCTCAAAGCCAACTCCCAAATGCTCTCCAGAGTAGGGAATCCATGTGATGACATCACCGTCAACAACTCCAATCAGAAGTACAATGAGTGAACCTCAAACAACAGGGACCTCCGCCAAGATGGAATGATGCCATCTCCATCCTCGTGGATAGGTATCTAAACCTAACACGCCACAGACGCAAAACAAGGAAGCCTCTCATAGCCAAAAT
Organism: Panax quinquefolius; assembly: GCA_020205615.1. NCBI lineage: Eukaryota > Viridiplantae > Streptophyta > Magnoliopsida > Apiales > Araliaceae > Panax > Panax quinquefolius. The sequence continues at coordinate 95,828,672 of CM035152.1, read as the reverse complement.
CGCCAACACAAAGGCAAACATCGTTGTCACCAACACTCTTAACCCATACATGGAAAAGACAAGAGAAACACTCACCAACAGAAATGGGTAGAATCCTAACCACGCCTGGCCAAGCCCTCGCGATCGCACGCGATTCCCCGAGGAAGTAGGCAAAGGTGTAGGAACCCCAATCATACTCTCCTATACTGGCCCACGTGTCGAGTGGCGCCGATCAAAGCGAAGGACACCGTAGAGGAATTATCTGCCATGGGCGTTTCTAATGATCATCAGAACAATCGCCAAAGAATGCGATCCCCGACTCACATCATCTGCATGGGCTCACTCAACAATACCGCTTATAAGATCTACGCCAAAGGACCCAGACGAAACGGCCCCGCCTCGAAGCGCTCCGCCGAACTCCCAACAAGGATCCGACGGCAGTAGGGTGATATCCGCCGCAAGGCACCGACCCCTCCAAACTCCATACCGTGATAAACCGCCAATCCATCAAGGCCATCATCACCTCGCAGCCCAAAGAAATGGAGGATCGAAGTCCGTGGAACCACCGCCAGATAATGCCCGAGGTAACCCTGTGGACAACGACGGGTAGAATGGAGAAGAACTCCCGAATCCCCCAACCACGGACGATCGCTTCTATAGTCATCATGCAAGGCCCGATACATAGAGTGGATGCTAAACCAATTCCTCGAGGTCGTGTGAAGCCGGAACCTACATCAAATGCAGATCAACATCGACTCCTCGACTCCTCATCAATAGAAATAAGGAAGATTAAAGATCTAACTTCATACCTCGTTTCATATGCAGTGTGTATATCAAGGATGCCTACTCAAGTCACCTAGAAGATCCGGGTTCGCCACTTGAATACCTCGCAATTCCTCACGGGAACACGTATAGCAGAGCAGGAACCTCGAAACGGTACATCCTCCTCCTCGCCCCTCGACATTCGCACCTCAACCCTAATAGACGTATCACCGCCTCCGCCAAACGACGAGGTCGCTCTCACGTAATGGCACCGAGGCTCTTCAAAAGCCCCCTCCTCCGACACCGTAAGTGGTCCCGCATGGAACCGCTTTACCGATCCGATCCATAATATCCGGACAAGAAGTCTCCAAATCACCTCGTAAAGGGTGTGGTAATTTTGCACCTGAGTCTTTTTCAAAATGCATTCTATGATTACATGCATACATGCATTGTTTTAACATACATCTACAGTAGAGTTAAAAATGCATAACTACTCAATGCCTACATTTTGGGAAAATTTTGCCATAGCCCCCTTTGTAAATGGGACTATCCACATGCACATAGCATGACTAGTGGCCATTCAAGAGATAACACACCATACACACAAATATATACATCCTCAGATGCATTCATCACATCACAAAAAAATCTGTAAGTGTAGTCTAATTACTGTGATTATTTTACTATTCTACCTTTACTCATTTGTCCTCGATAGATAAGAAATGACAGTAAAAGGTGCCAATTTGATCGCTTCAAAAGTCAAATTTTTTTCACATCATTATGTTCAAAGATGGTTTAATACTAACATTTACTATGTCAATATTTTTATCAAGTCATATCGCATGTATATATTCACTACTATGTGTCTAAATGCATTTCATGCGATAAGTCATTTTCCAAATGGATGTAAATTGGAAAAAAAATACATGCACGTGTTACTGTGATGTTGAAGAACGCTTGTACGCAATGACAAGAATATGCGAAAAGTTGCTCAACTCAAGCAGATCTCAAGAAGAGCTCTTGATTTTTTCTTCACGCACAACTTGAAAATGACTTATGAAAGCAACCACCACCACCTATACATAGGCACTACGCTGGTCGCAGTTAACTCATGGGCCTCGCAGCAGTACACCCACGCACCCCTACATGGGTCCCACACCTCCCGGCCGCTCCAGCTTAGAGTTGCAAAGGAGGTCTCACATGTCGAAAAGGCCAAATCAGAATAAAAATGCTACGCGATGGAGCGGAATAACTAAAAATCTCGTTTTCTTGTGGGTCGAGTTAAACTCCCGTCGTCTCAATGGTATTCACCAATGCAGGTATACTATACCAATGAGCTCACTTTCATAAACCATGCTCGATAATACCCCACAAAGGTCCGATGTCATCATTTACAGGTTACAAACCTAAACAAATATCAAACCTCCCCACGGGGTTACAACGCAAAACCACAAATATCAAACCTCCCTACGGGGTTACAACGCCGGGTTATCAAATCTCTACTCCTCCCCATACGGGGGGGTCACAACGCACATCCTTCAAACATCTACATCACCAATGGCAAGTAATCGGGCCACTATGGGGTTATAATGCAATGCAACCATTGACACACACATCAATGAAGGTCAAGCAAATTTTGATAATGCACCCATTAGGGATTCATCCCAATGATACACACATCAACGAAGATCAGCAACCTCGATAACAACAAACTGTCAGCAAGAATCTCGACAAGATGAGGGAACATGTTATACACATCCTCAAAATGATAAAGCTTTATTCCCATGATCTCTTCCACACAAGAGGTAATTTCTATGGAGTATAAACCGTTGTCTAGGATTCAAGACTTTGGTGGTAGTCCCAACGTCAACATCCTTGAAGACTTGGATCGCATGTCCAAGCTTATCACCGATTGTCATCCCAACAGGATTACACGACAATCAATCATGCATCATACATTTGCATCATGTCACGATATAACATCATGTTTATCTTGCTTGCATTTCAAGTGTCTTAGATTCTTTATCCTATCCATGCCTCAGATTGCATGAATATGATAAAGAGGGCATCTGTAGACACTCAAAATTTTTTCGCACTCCTATTCCTAACATTGCAGAGGGTAGATTTGTCTTTTGGAGATAACCCCGAAAGACAACTTACATCCATGCCGGATACTACCCTAAGTTCAGCTCCAACCAAAAACACAAACCGGGAAGAACATCATCTCAACCCAAACACACACCGGAGTGTCATTTCCAATCTTGAGATAACCCCGAGATATGCAGATCAAAAGACCAAGAACAACACCGAGAGAGATAGCCTGTTCTCAACGATAACACCGCGACGTTCGGGCCCCGGTCCCCAGAGACAACATCGAGTAAGAACCCCATCCTGGTGATAGCCCCAAGGATGCCATTGCGCTCCCAGCGATAACCCCGTAAATGCTTGTTTCAAACACATGCGATCGCCTTTCAGCTCGACATCATCCGTCGAGGCACATACACCTCAATCGGCCCCCGGACTAACAAACGCAAGGGCAGACAGAATACCCATGTAGATGACAAATGAGGCATACAAACAAGCAGTCCAATCTCAGATGTAACCCTAAGCAACGTCTGCTTTCCGCTTAAACCGGCGATAACCCCGGTGAGGAGTCAACACATCATCTTACTATCTCAACAAGATGATATCGCAGCATACCAACAAGTGGTCCAATCTCAGCTGTAACCCTGAGCAACGTCTACTTTCAACTCAAACCGACGATAACCCCGGCAAGGAGTCACACATCATCTTGTTCATTCAAATGGCACGTCGTCTCAACACTTCATACATACATACATACAACAATGTCCCACAAGAGCCGAGGATTGACAATCCCGAGTGACTATTACGTGTGGCAAGATTTTGATAGAATTTGAAGCTTGAAGACCATGGGCATGTAACCCTCTTCCCGACTTCGCATAAACCTCTAATCCATGTCATTACGTAACTCTCGACAAAGCGATCCGAAGAAGTACGATATACTTCGCTTCGGATGCTCTGATTGAAGTTCTCGCAAGTTCGAAGGACATTACAAAGGCATGAGTGCACGACTATTTAGAGACGACGGGACTCATGAGGCTCGGATCCACCACGCATCACCAAGTAGTATAAGTACATACACACAGTGCAGTGTACTGCTCGTGCCATCGGGCCTATATATATAAGGAGGGGTCACCATTTGAAGAGAGAGAGAGAAGGAAAAAGCGAGGAAGCCTCGCCCATTTTTTACTCAGATACACATCTTTGAGTGTGTTTCTTCTTTAAACACTAGTTAGCTCACATATAGCTACTTTTTATCCCATGGAGCCGAGTGTTTATCCATTTAAAGTCTAAGAAGTCTACTTTGGCATGTTTCACCGTAAGTTTTCTTACATTCTATAAAGCCTCTTTTCTCATATATCACACATCGTTGTACACGCTGATAGTGGTGAGTGAGTGTGTTGCCCTTGACTTTCATCCGTGGTTTTCATTTTCGATCTATATATATATATACTAATATATATATATATTTCATATATATGGACTAACATTATCGAAAGTTATGCCTCGATTGAGCCTGCATTTTGATCCAGAGCGCTTATTTATATATATATATATATATATATATATATATATATATATATATATATATATATATATAAATCGTGGTCGATCATCATCGATGAGCCTCGGATTTTACATCCTGAGCGTTTAATTGCTTTATATATATATATATATATATATATATATATATATAATTGTCATTTATATATCTCGATGAGCCCGGATTTTACATCCTATGCATTATTTATTTGCTTATATATATATATATATATATATATAATTATTATCATATACATATCCGATGAGCCCTGATTTACATCCATGTGCATTTATCTTTATATATATATATATATATATATATATATATATATATATATATATATATATATATATATATTATACATTGCCCCGCCTGGAGTTTACTTTGTGGGCGCTTGATCGCTTTTACAGCCTTTATTTACATACATTTTTCCTTACTTTGAGTTTCCTGAGCGTTTATATTTATTTTATATATATATATATATATATATATATATATATATATATATATATATATATATATATATATATATATTTATATATTTACATTACTCGATCCCCATGGAGTTGCTTCGTGGTGGTGGTTGATATATATATATATATATATATATATATATTAGCTTTATATATATATAATCGCCATCGCTTTCCATACAAATTGCAAAGATTATGTGAGCCTAGGAATCATGTGATCACTGTGTTCACCATCAATCTAGATTCTGATCCCCATGATGGACATTTTTTAGTCAGTAAGCAATTGTACATTATTTTACAAAGGTCTCGAAGTTTCTCGATGGTTGTCATGCCTATAAGGAGTTCTAAGATCGTCAGATATTATTTTCTCGAGGATGCTTCGTGATCTCGAAAAATAAAAGCAAACAAGCCAAACATTTAATAAAATGGAAGTATGAAAAGGTCTCAATTCCTATTGAGCATGTGGTTTGAAAAACCTCTTTCACAAAATGTCATTGCTATATTTGGTTTAAACTGAATTTTCTAATAAAATTCAAACCCTTGTATATAGTGTGCTAACGAGGCCTCGCACTACTTTCAAATAAATTGCACATCGATCCACACACACACACACACACACATTCATATAACAATTTCTTTGAAGAGTGGTGGCCACCGTGGTAACACGGATGTCTGGGTGCCTAACACCTTCCCTCCGCATAATCAAGCCCCTAAACCCTTAATGAATCTTGCTCACATTGCATCCGCTTAGCAGTTGTCAAATCATCGGGTCAATGTGCTAACCTATTTTTTTTCATCGTAATAGCATTTGGTGCAACCAAAGCTAAATACACCAACCGGCATTTATAATACTTTAAAGTCAATCGTCGACATTATACACGTTTGACCTTTTTCACTTGTTTTTTCAAACAAATCTCACATTAACATGAGAACACCAAAGAACAAGTAACTAAAAGGACACTAAATTATAACATTATATCAAATCTTATATTAAAATAAAAATCCCGACGTCGACACATGTTATAACTTTATAAAAATTTTGACTTTCAAAAACAAAACTTATTTTATAACAATATTAATCGACTCAAATTCCTGTGAAAGAGGGCTTCAATAAATTTCTGGGAACCTCATAATATTTCAAATAAAAAAGATATTATTCAAATTGATTTGGACTTATCACAAATAATCAATGTTAGGTGACTTTCATTCGCTATTTTCATTTCATTACTAATCCGGGAACCTCCTGTACCTAATATTCCTCGAAAGAGACATTGTTATTATATAACAACTTGATGGATGGAGGATTCATTATATCAAATTTTTATATTTTGAGAAAATTGGATCAGAGAAAAGCAAGCAAAAAGAGCTATAAAACAAAGCGCTTGGGAGGCGAGAAACTGACCCAAGTTTAATTTTTATTTTTAGTTTTATTAGGTTTTATGTTAGTAGTTTTGAATTTGCATTTATTTATAATTTAATAAAATTGTTTCTATCATGGTTTACAGGTTATTCAAGTCAAATTCAAGTGAGGTGCCCAATTTGTTCCATGTGTGTAGCATATTCTCCAAACCTAGCGGACAAGGAGGAAGATTGCTATATTTTCAGGGAAGTCATCTGCTTTAATTTTTTCTATTTTAGTCATTGAGGACAATGTCTAGTTTAAGTTTGGGGGCATTTTAGTGTCGTATTATATATAGTTAGTTATTTGTATTATAGTTCGTTATTTTTACGTGTTAGCATTGTGTTTTTGCATTTAGTGTGCAATACATGGTAGTTAATTGCATATTCATATATGTGTTGCATTAGTATGTGTTCATGTAGTATTATAGTTTTATTTGTATTTTAGGATTGCATGTTCATAGTAGATTGAGGCATTTAGGTTATGAAAATGTTTTAGATTGTTATAGTTTTATCGCGTGATTCCAGCTGTTAAATAGTTAGGTATATTTTGGGCTAATGATGAGACTGGAATTGCATAAACAATTTAGTACTGATTATTAAGCTTTTGATGTGATTTCTTGTCTTGATTTAAATCTTTATCTGTTTGAAACTGATATTATCAGGATAGCACATGTTAAGAAACGACCATGTTGGCTGATTAAGTCTAAATGGATATATAATGGATTTCTAAAGAATGATGCCAGTTGAATGAAAGATTAACAAGAATAGGCAGTGATGACTAAAGTTAGACATGAATTTAAGTTTGGGGGGAAATATTTGGAGTATATAAGCTTTAAAAAAAGAAGAAAAAAAGAATAAAACATAAAAAAAAAAACCGTGGCTAGTTTTGTTTCGGGGGCTTTGTTACTTGAGCAAGTAAGCCCGAGGGAGTGTCTCTACACCTAGCATCCTAAGGTCTTATATGGTCTGGGAGTCGTTGGTCGAAAGCTCGCTAAGGGGTAGCACTGTTAGCCTAATGGAATGAGACATTGCACAGTCATGGAAAATAAAAAAAAATGAATAAAACGGGAAAAAGTACAAAAAGCCCCCGTTAAAAAAATAAAATAAAAATAAAGCATAAGTATTCCATTTTGACCCTTGGGCTTTGGTAATTGTTTGATTTTAGCCGAATCTAGTTTATTTGAGGAGTTCTCGAGTTTACACTGTATGATGCCTTCTAAGAAATATATTATGTTTCGCATTTTGTTTTTCATCAGTTAGCATTGTTGTTGAGCACACACGCACGATATCAGTAATAGCAGGTTTAGATTTGATGATTGTTGGGATATTATTGATCTGTCTTGATATGATGTACTAGCATGTTATTGTGATTTTTCTGAGGCCTGATGAGTATACTGTATTCGGTTTGACTGCTGAAATTACAAACATGTAGATAGTTATATGTGCATTTGCATGGTTTATTTAGTTTTTCTTGTTGCATTATGTTTTGTTGCTTGAGGACAAGAAAATGTTTAGGTTTGGGGGTATTTGATGAGTGAGTTTTATACCCATGAATTGAGTGTGTTTTGTTGGGTAAAATCTATATACGCACAACACGCAAGTATACTTGGTCAACAAGTAATAAAGTGATAAGTAGAGTATCGTTCACACAGAGACAAATTAGTAAGACACTTAACCTTACAATTACCAATTTCCTATTAATCCTAATTTTATTAAACTATTCAATTCAATGATTAAAAATCATAAAAACTAAATTAAGAAATAAATAAACTACTATAAAACAATCACAAATATCAAAATCTGCAATTTTAACAATTAATGGAGAATTAGACTTATGATTTCACACTAAGCTTAACTCTGATTTCTACACCTTTATTCTAATTCAAATCACTATCCCAGTTTATTAATCAAGAACACGAATGTAGTATTAGCCACCTCTCGATGCACTAATATCGTATTAACTTAAATCCACAAATTAGATAGAAATAAGTTAAACACCTTAATCAACTAACTCATTATATCTCTATGTGAATTAAAATTAAAGAAGTTTTAAGATTAAGTTCTCAATCTGTTTACATGCGATGTCAAGCATATCTCTACCTTAACATTTATTATGACTCTGCTATTCGCAAAATTCATGAACACATGCTATATTAACTAAGTCTAGATTTGAATATCCTCTCTCGACTCCATACAAATCCACAAAGAATTGTTCATCTGGCAATTCATAAATTCAAGCTCAAATTAATATAGATAAACTGGAAAATAGCTTATTGAACTGGAAATCAAAGTTTACAAAATCATCGATTCACTTAAGGATCCACCATAAGCCTAAAAAGTGAATTACTTCATCATAAATGAAATAACTACTAATAAATCAAAGATAACATTATTTCAATTACAAATAAAAGTCTAAGGAGAAGAATAGTGAAAAACACCCTTCACGTAGCCTAATTTTGCAATTGCCTCGAAAATCTCTTCGAAATCCTCCTCCAATGCTTGCTAAGAAAAACTGGAATTGATCTTCGTAATCTCCCTTCTTTGTCGTTTAATTCGTTGTTAATTGAGTAAGAAACATCCCACACACGTTTTTCTCAGTAATCCCACACGCATTAAAGTTTACTTGCCATCCAACTTCTAGAATCCATGTTCCAGAAGAATCCAAAACTAAACAGAAGTCTTCATCAGTCGAGACCCCGCCTTTACGGGTGTATGCCTTATACCCCGATGGGGTATATAAGCATAATAAGTTCAGCCTCCAATGAACATGGCTTTTGCAAACTGAATCTTTTGAAACCTCAAATTGCTAACTTGATGCTCCAATTGCCTCCTTTACCACTCATTCACCACACCACCCATCCTACATAAAAAATAACAAAAAGCAAGTAAAAAGTAATCATAAACACAAAGAATTAACAATAATAAAGCTTGAAATGAACAATAATTTGTGGCTATAAAATCCACTTATCAAAATCCCCCAAACTTAAATCGTGTTAGTCCTCAAGCACAAAATAGAACAACTATACTACCTAATGCAATGAGATGTAATGCGTCTAATCTATATGTTTTTGAATCCAACAGTGTCACAGAATCAAAAATTATCTCATTGGCCTTAGAGAAAACAAGCGAACTCTACAAAACTAGTCACTAAAATCAATCAATAATTCCTTATTAATCCTCAAATCTTAAACCATTATTACTGGTATAGTGTGCGTGTGTGTTCAACATCTATGATAACTGATACGAACTCAAATACAATACATAACCAATTTCTTAGAAGGAATCATACAGCGCAAACTTAAAAATTTCAAAAATAGACAAGTTCCAACTAAAACTAAGCAATTACTATTTCCAGGGGTTCACACAGGGTACTTATACTTTATATATATATATATTCTTTTCTTTTCTTTTTCACGGGGGCTTTTTGCTCTTTTCCCGTATTTTTTTCTTTCTTTTTTTCATAACCATGACTGTGCAATGTCTCATTCCATTAGGCTAACAGTGCTACCCCTTAGCAAGCTTTCAACCAACGACTCCCAGACCATATAAGACCTTAGGTCGCTAGGTGTTAAGACACCCCTTCGGGCGTACTTGCTCAAGTAACGAAAGCCTTGAAACAAAACTAGCCACAATATATTTTTTTTTAAAGATAAAGCTTATGTACCCCACATATAATCCCCCAAATTTAGGAGCTTGCCTAATTTCCGCCTTTACTGTCTATCCTTGTCGTTTTTTTTCATTTACTCTAGTATTATCTTTTAGAAACTATTTATGTATAAATTTAAACTGACTAGTCAACAAATATGTTATTAGCGTGCTAACCTTTTTATACCAGTTTCAAACAAGCGTAAGATTCGATTCATAACAGAAAATATATCAAAGTTCTAATAATCAATGCTGTATTGGTTAACTTATTCTCAATCTCATCATTGGCCCACAAATAACATGAACTACAACACTGCTGGACATATGCAAACATAATATTTAACTAAATTTTTTTTCTTTTTTTTTTTCATAACATAACAAAATGCACTATTTACAGAATTAAAAACAATGCACTAACAAAAATAACCTACGCTACTATGTATGCACTTAAGCTATCATGCAACTATGGAATGCAATGACAAATTTAAACCTAACTACTACATATGCATGCAAACAAGAATTTAAATCCCCCAAACTTAAGTAATACAATGCCCTCATTGGATGAATAATCATAATTAAGTGCGTGAGGACTTCCCTGCAATCGCCTAAGTCTAGGGAGGTGGTGGTTGATCGTCTTTTTTCTGAATCACTTGGTGGAAACCTTGGCATTGGCATAGGCTGCTGATATGGAAATTATGCAGCTGGATTGAAACTCTGAAGTGTCGTGTTAAGTGACGCGAAAGACGCGTTCATCGCGTCAAATATGTGATCTAGCCTCAATACGAGTCGCCGTATCTCCCGACGTGTTGCCTTGTTGTGTGCATCCATTTGACGTTGAAAGTCAAGGACCTGAGGACTGGATAGTGCCTCGGTCTACGGTACCTACGTAGTTCCTTAATCGCCCATAACCTCATCCTCATCCTCCGAGGTGTCTGCAGCATCAACTTCATCCTCCGAAGTTGATGGAAAAATAAAACCCAGTCCTCGAGGATGGGAATCGCCCCCGGCCCATACTGAATATCGTGTTATCATTCTGGAGTCTAGCAATGCAAGCGGCATCTGTGTGGGCTCATCGTCAGACCATCTCACACCTGCTTGGCGACACAACCCACATATGAGTGATGGGTGTGGCAAGCCATCCGAAAAGTTTCCACGTAAGCACGCGGATGGAGAAACAAATAATGGCCCCGACGTCAATGATGAAGTCTTGCACAATTGCGTATAGCAATAACGCCTTCTCTTTGGTCACGTCTGAGGTGTGTTGAGATGGATGCAGTTTAGCACATAGGAATATGTACCAAATTTTGCCATACCGACTGAGATCTTTGCTATGGAACACTGTGCCTCCCTTTTGACCTTTAATCCATGTTGTTCCTAGTTTAGTCATTTCCTTAAGTATTGCTTCATAGTCCAGATCAAAATCTCGTAGTTGGGCATATTGGCATTATCGAGGCACCCGCAGCTGATAATAGGTGTTTATGGCATCAGCACTGAATGGGACCAAGCGACCTCGCACATAAGCGTTGAATGGGGCTTTGTCCTCGGCGTTTGCATAAAACTCCTTGACTTTGTTGACCACGGCGGGTTCCGGCTCTTCGGTGAATTTATTCCAACCCTTTTGATAGATTTGCTGCATCATCTCCCCATCAACGGGATCCGGTGCCAACCCCTGCTCCGGCGTAAGGGCTTTTGTTAGCATATAATCATACCGGTCGGCGGCGGTGACACTCATAAATTTTCGGCGATCAAAGGTCCGTGTTGGTTGTGCGGGCCTTAAAATCTCTCCCCTTTGGCGTTTCGATGTTGGTTGCAAAGCCATTTGCTCTCTATTTCTTGTATCACAGTATCTTCCCCCCCCCCCCCCCCCAAAACTTGGTTCACACACTTTGTCAAACACTTGGTGTGCACAGACGATATTCCCCTAAACTTGTTAATTTTCTATGGCAATTATGGTGAATGAAGTTTTAGAATTCAAAAATAAAGTGCTCACGCTCACATGCACGATGAATGCCCTCAGTAAGAGCCCTAATTCGTGGCTTCCTAAGTTCAATTTGAATGAAATTGATAAAATTGGGTTAGGAGTGTGTGTTTATATAGTGGTGATGTGATGGAGAGAAATAAGGGTATTTGATTGATGGAGTGAAGTAGTGGGTTGATTGGAGAATTTGTGGTGAATGGTTGTCAAAATCGTGGGTTGAGGAATGGGTGTAATGGGTGATGGTTGGAATGATTGAGGAAGTAGTGGAGAAGTAGTGTGTAGTTGGGAAGGAGAAGAAGAATGCGTGTGTAACTGCTGATTAGTCGGTTGGTTTCCAGGACCCCATCCCCGGAGGGGGGTGTTAGGCTTATTAGGCCCGTCTCGGCGGGCATGTATTCTTTTATCTGAAGTAAGGGACCCCTACCTGCTAGGGGTACAAGGCAAAAATAGCGCCTGGGGTGTAGTTCATTTTTGGGCGCTTGATGAGTATGCCTTACGCTAAACTCCTCTGTTTCTCATCTTTGTTTCATGCTAAGCCACTTAATGTTCCTTTTCCCATCCTGCAAGACGTGAAACATACGAATTAGCAGATTAATGGTAAAATAGAGCATTGTGGAGAGATTAACAAGACTTTTATTTTAGAAAACCTACCTAATAACTTAATAAAAACTATATCTTAACAATTATGAATGAAAATACAGAAATTTAACGTAAAATTGGGTTGCCTCCCAAATAGCGCTTGGTTTTAAGTCGTTCAGCCTGACTACTTCCTGTTCATGGTACGTTGGCCAATGTGATGGCGATGACATCGGTGTTAGACTCGCTGCCCCAATAGTGCTTTAATTGTTGACCGTTAACTTTAAAAGTTTCTAACGGATTTTGACTATAAAGTTCAACGGCGCCATGAGAAAACACCTGCTTTATAGTGAATGGTCCCGACCATCTTGACTTGAGCTTTCTTGGGAACAATCTCAGCCGTGAGTTGAACAAAAGGACTAATTGCCCCAGCTCGAATGTTCTGTGCATAATTTTTTGGTTGTGCCATCTCTTGACCATTTCCTTGTATAACTTGGAGTTCTCGTAGGCTTGAAGGTGAAATTCGTCGAGCTCATTTATTTGAAGTAATCTTTTTTCCCCTACAGCTGCTTGATCGAAATTAAGTTTCTATATTGCCCAATAAGCCTTATGTTGTAGCTCGACTAGTAAGTGACAAGCCTTTCCATACAGTAGTTGATATGGTGACATCCCGATCGGTGTCTTGTACGCAGTCCGGTATGCCCATAATGCATCGTCCAACCAGAGCGACCAATCCTTACGATTCGGATTCACAACTTTCTCCACTATTTTCTTGACTTCCTTGTTTGACAATTCAGCCTAACCACTTGTTTGGGGATGATAAGCCATCACTACCTTGTGGTTGACCCCATACTTTTCCAATAGAGCTATGAATGATTTATTGCAAAAGTGACTACCTTCGTCACTTATAATTGCTCTAGGCGTGCCAAACCTCGTGAAAATGTTCTTTTGTAGGAATTTGAGGACCACCTTGGCATCGTTTGATGGTAGTGTTGCAGCTTCAACCCACTTTGATACGTAATCCACTGCGAGTAGAATATACTGATTGTTCAGAGACGAAGGGAATGGCCCCATGAAATCGATGCCCCATACATCAAAAATTTCCACTTCAAGAATTGTTTGTAGAGGCATCTCATTCCGTTTTGAAATGTTGCCCACCCTTTGACACTTATCACATGTTTTGACAAAATGGTGGGCGTCCTTGAGTAGTGTAGGCCAATAAAACCCAGATTGAAGCACCTTTGTTGCTGTCCTCTCACTCCCATAATGTCCGCCATACGCAGATGAGTGGCACTCATGCAGAATGTTTTTCACTTCACTGTAGGGCACGCACCTTCTAATCATTTTGTCGGCGCACTGCTTGAACAAATAAGACTCGTCCCACATGTACCATTTTACGTCATGAAGAAACTTCTTTTTCTGTTGTCTTATGAGATCAGGTGGAAGAACGTTGCTCACTAGATAATTTGCATAATCCGCATACCAAGGAAATTCTGCATTTATCCCAAATAATTTCTCATCCGGGAATGATTCGTTAATTTCACACTTGTCCTCTTTCAATTTCTCTTGGTTTTCCATCCTAGACAAGTTATCGGCTACTTGATTCTCCGTCCCCTTTCTATCCTTTATTTCTAAATTAAACTCTTGAAGAAGGAGAATCCATCAGATCAGGCGTGGTTTATCATCTTTTTTCGCAATTAGGTATCGAATAGCCGAATGGTCCATGTAGACTATCACCTTAGTCCCGATCAAGTATGCCCAGAACTTGTCAAACTCATACACCACTGCAAGCAATTCCTTTTCTGTAGTTGTATAGTTCATTTGAGTCTCTATTGATCAATTTCACAATCAATGAATACGTGCAAGTATACACGGTCAACAAGTAATAAAGTGAAAGTAGAGTATCATTCCCACGAGGAATTATTTAATAAAAATTATCAAGTACTAATTCTTAACCAAACTAATTTTATTTAAACAATCTCAAATCGTGATTTTTCGAATTAAGAAAACTAAATTAAACAATGCAAAGAGATTATTCTAAAAGAAAGCAAATAAACAAACTAAGATTTGATTGAACTCAAATAAATAAGGATTAAGACTCCAATATCCCCAATTATAAACTATAAATTAATTATCCAATTATCCCAATTATTATGTCCACTGAATTGTTAACAGGAATTCTCAATTGCCAAAAGCCCTTTTCCAAGTGATCAATTACCTTCTATTTAATCCAGATTAATTTTGCTATATTCCTATGCAAAACAATTGAATTAAACTCGTTACAATCCCAATTCCTTATGTGTTACATGCGGCGAACAGATATTTCCATTCTATTCACAAACCTAATTATTCACTGTGCAAATAACTAAGTCACATGATATCATGCCCAGTTCTAACCCTAGAATTCCTCTTCCAATTCCTTCTAGAGTAACAAAGTAATTACTGATCAGAAAATTAATCAATAAGCATAAGGCAAGATAAACAACTCACTTTGACACAAATAATTGGAATAAATTAAATAACTAATTTATAGCCATAAAAGGTTCAATTAAAATCTTAATAAAAGAGTTAGTTCATAATTAATGAATTAAAACCAAGAATCCACAACTGAATAGACATTAAATGATAAAAGTATGATAAGAGAAGATAATAGAATCTGTTGTCAGCAAATCTGATGCTCCCCTCTTGCTCTTGCTCTTGCTCTTGATCTTCAGTGTTCTTCAATTTGCTTCAATCTTCAATGGCTAATTAAGAACCAGAGTTTAGATTCTAATTTAATAGAGTGTTTAATCTAGTCTAATCTATGTATTCTCTCTTTATTTTATGCCTTACATCATGTATTTATAGGTTACAAGTCCAATTTTTAGCTTAGGAACAAACCCAATCCAATTTGGAGTCAAAAAGGTGTCAAAATTCGCCCAAAAAAGCGTCCAAGCCCAACCAACCTCTTCCCCAGTACCCCAGCCTTTGGGCACAATCTTGCAACCCTGCCCTTTCAGCCCCCGGCATCAAGCATAAAAAAAAAGTGGGCGCCTTAACGTCATCACTTTTTCTGACATTTTCTACTCCGACGTCCTTTGGGAAAATGGCCATAACTTCTTCATCCGAACTCCGATTTTGATGATTCAAGATGATCTGGAAAGAGGAGAAGTAGATCTACAACTTTCACTATTTAAGGTTTTCGAAAAAAGGTCAGTAAAAATACTCAAATTGGCTCTGAAGTGACTGCTGTGTAAATGGCAAGCCGAAAACGCGAATCTAGCCACCCCAAACGTCGATCCAAGTAACTTTTGTCCCAATTCCTACAAAACAACATAAAACATGCATGAATAGACACAAACACTTAAAATCAACCAAAAGATTAAGCTCAAACGCATTCAATTATGAGTATAAAACTCACTCATCAGTCTCCGTGAAAGTTTTGCTTGCATAATATATGGCGTGAAACACCTTCTCTCGACGTTGACCCAAAACAGCCCCAACCGCGTAGTTGCTTGCATCACATATCAGCTCGAACGACATGTTCCAATCTGGTACGACGATCATGGGGGCTGTAGTCAACTTCTTCTTCAACATCTCAAAAGCTGACTTACAATTTTCGTCAAAACTGAAAACAGAATCCTTCTCTAAAAGACTACATAAAGGTTTCACAATTTTAGAGAAGTCCTTTATAAATCTCCTGTAGAACCCAGCATGTCCCAAAAAGCTTCTAATTCCCTTAACTGAACTCGGTGGAGGCAGTTTCTCGATTGTTTCCAGCTTAGCTTTATCAACCTCCAATCCTTGAGCCGATACCTTGTGGCACAAAATTATGCCCTCATCAACCATAAAGTGGCATTTTTCCCAGTTAAGTACGAGGTTCGTATCCTTTCATTATTGTAACACCATTACCAAATTCCCTAGGCAAGTATCAAAGTTGTCCCCATAGACAGAAAAGTCATCCATAAAGACTTCCACGTTTTTCTCCACCATGTCTGAGAAGATGGCCTGAAAGTAGTATGCACACAAGCCAATCATGTTTGATGATAAAGCATATACTTTGAAACAATCTTATTCATTTATTAATAAAAAGTATTAAAGGCTTTTAATTATCTACATGATGTTGTTTTATAATATGTGATAAACCCATAGTTTTAAGCAATGCTTTTAGAATAATGATGATGATCATTCTAATGAGATCTAAATTCTTAGAAAGCTTAAAACTAAAATAGTGCCCAATCATTGGATTACTAAATTGGGGATTAGTGAATCCGGATAGATTGGTACATACGTTGTTTGCTCATTAGATGAGGATGATTGATCTCATGATCATTTGTGTGGAGACACTAAAGCAAGTATGTAGGTGCTTATTAGAGAATAAGTTCCTTTGAGCATTGGCTCGCTAAGGAATACCTAATGGAGTTTTACTTGCTGTCGATAGGAATTCTGTAGTGATAGTAGTAGACAAGTGATCCTTGGACTTGAGATCATCATAGTATCTTGTGTATGATGAGTTATACTTTGACTTATTCCTTAAGACCCTTAGGGTATATTAAAGGGTATGCTTGGGTATAATAAGTTATACATGGAGATAATGTATGATCAATAAAGAATCTACCACTTCTATTAAAAGAAGAAATGTCCTATATGTGATTCGATAAATGACAACCCAAGAGTCCTTGGTTAAGCGAATGAAATTAGAAAGGAGTTTCTAATTTGCATTATTTGAGTTGTGCATTTAAGGATCGAAATACATATAATTAAATAAAATACGACTTGACAAAGTAATTCCATGTCTTATATTTAATTGGGACATTGTATGGTGGAAGGATTGAATTGTGCGAGTAACTATTTACTCAAATGTTCTTTTATGATTAATGTTGAAATCTATATTATCCGGAAAGTCGTTGATCGTTAGGGAGGCTTATCCTATTGTAGAATAAATATTATTTATTTAAATAAATTAATTGTTTAATTTATTTATTTAAATAAGATTAGAATTGTTCTAATTGATTTATTCACAAATTAGGTTTAATATGGAGAACCTAAAGGGTCACACCATAAAAGGAAGAATAATTATTTAAGAAGTTAATGGCATAATCGTAATAATATGTTATGTATATTTAATTTAATCTATGGTGATAGAATAAATTAAATAGCTTAATATTTATTATTTAATATTTTAGAAATATTAAATATAAATTAATAAGAGGAGTCTTATTAATATTATTACAATTATTATTATTTTAATTTCTAAAAGAGTTTAGGAATTAATTTAATATAAGTACTCTCATTTATTCTAATTGGATTAGGAAGGAAAATTAGTTAAAGGAGTTTAATTGATTATCCCTAATAAGATTAGGGAGCTTAATTAATTAAAAGAATTTAATTAATTAAATAAATCCCAATTCCTTAATTGTTAAGGTGGGTTGCCCACATATATAAATAAGAGGAGTCTTATTATGGGTGATGTGGTTGTTGACTTTTATAACATACGTAATAATTCCAATTTGTTGGAGAGTACGCCCTTTTTCTATAGAGATGGGAAAAACTAGGGTTTGAGCCAATACCCCTTCTTCTTGAATCTTTATTATTCCTTGGTGGATCACCTCTAGAGGCCAAACACATGGGTGGCTAACGTTGATCAAAGGAAGGAACCAAACCCGGTGGATTCAAGTTGAACGCGAAAGGATTTGGAGGTGAACTTGTACCTGAGGAAGCTCAATCTTCAAGGGTATGATTTTATTCTTTATCTTTTCGTTTAATTAATAATTGTGCATAAAGGGTGATCAAGGGTATATGGTTTGTAAAATTTTAAACTCGATTTTTTTACGCGTTCCGCTTTAATTTTGCAATTTGATTGCGTTCATGAATATTACAAACCCAACAGTGGTAGCAGAGCCAAACCTTTATGCGAATTATTAATTATTTTAATTTGATATGTATATTGATATGTATTTAGAAAAATTTAATTGGGCATAATTTTATTGTATAAAATTTAAAAAAAAAACAGCCGAAGTGACGATATGATATAAAGCGCTGTGAACTGCGTTGAGAAGAAACCCAGTGCACAAGCATATGTGCTAGCAAAAATGTTGAAAATCATGTCACATCTAACAAAAGCCACGTTCAAAGGTTACAAAGGGGCTGCTGAATCACATGCTTTTGAAATTACCGAATATTCAAGGTTACAGGAGCTTTGGTTCATGATAACGTGAGTCATTGGAAACATGATAACGTGAGTCATATATATATATATATATATATATATATATATATATATATATATATATATATATAATAGTTTAGGGTACTAATATATATATATTATTATATATATTAATAATTTTATAATTAAAATAAAAGTTTATTTTAATTTTAAAATAAAAGGTTTATTTTAATCTTAAAATAAAAATATTTATTTTAATTTTAAAATTAAATTTCATGCTAACTAATTAGAGTTGGAATTAGATTTCATGATAAGCGATTGGAGTTAAAATTGGATTACGTGTTTCCTTAAATAAAGGAGTTTATTTAGATATGAAATAAGATTTCATGTTATTCAAAATAAAATGTTTATTTTGAATAGGAAAAGAATCCTAATTTCCTTAAATAAAGGAGTTTATTTAAATATGAAATAAGATTTCATATTATTCAAAATAAAGGAGTTTATTTGTGAATAGGAAAGAAAATCATGTTTTTCTTTAATAAAGGAGTTTATTTTTTTTTTTATTTTTTATTGTTTATTTTTTATTTTTTTACATGGAATTGGATTCCATAATTAATTAAAATAAAGAGTTTATTTTGATTAAAGATTTTGATTAAAATAAAATAGTTTTATTTTGATTTAAATTTGGATTAAAATAAAGGAGTTTATTTTGATTCAAAATTAGATTTTATACTAACTAATTTTGCCCATTAAATGATATCAATATATATATTGAATGTTTATTATTCATAAGATGAATGTTATTTATTGATGCATATGGTGATGTGTATGATAATAAATGGGATTGATTATGGACTATTGACCAATGTGATTGGATTTTATTTTAGTTGGATGCATGAATGTATGGGTTTTATTAAATGGGGTCTGCGTACCTCGTCTTCTCTAATTTTTCTTAATGTAAATTCTATCTCCTCCTATAGTACTTCCCTTGATCACGATCAAGGTTTCTATTTATTTTAAATAATTTTGTAATAGGAATAGTTAGAATTAATTTTGAAAAATTGGAGATCAAGGAGCAAGGAGCGCTTGAAGACCCGTTTTTAATGGAGCCCGGGTTTAAATGTAATAGTTATATTTAAATATTATTTCTTGCACCCCTAGGGTTTGACCTTTTGGTTCACTTGGTGGCTCTAGTGAACCAAACTAGAATAAAAGTCCATAATCAATCCGGGTAGAATATAGTATTCTATATGTGCATGCTTATACTATATATATTATATATTATGCAAACATGCTTCGCATGTTAATTAATACGACGGCGTATTTTATATATATATATATGTAAATGCGCTAAACAAGATGAGACAAATTAATTACAAACCCCTCAATTTGTTTTATATTAAGTCCTAAGCGTTCAAAGATATTTGGAATATCGAACGTCACCTTCTAGCATGATAAAATTAATAGAGTATTAAATATTTAATATGAGTTTGTTGTGTCACCACAAGGCAAGTATTAAGTATTTAAGATGTTAATTTATCACATTTGATGCTTATAAAGAAAATTGAACAATATTATTTTGTTGTGTCACCACAAGGATGATATTTTTCTTTTTTGAATATATGGAGTGCTAGGTTGGACTTAACTTGGATAATTTTGATTCGGATGTGCCACCACTTGATCAAAATAATCTAAGAGGCAAAAGAAAAGGAGTTGCATAGTTGATGTAATTGACAAAAGTTGTCTACCTATTTATTTATATATAGTTTGTTGTGTCACCACAAGGCTATATACATTTGAAATGGGATCCTTATTCTCACTAGCAAATCTTTAATTAGATTTTTGCCGAACTATATAAGTGAGGTAATATAGTTTGAAGAAAATAGTGGGAGATACCAATTTAAAACAAGACCTAATTTATTTTGGTAATTAATAAAAGAATGTATGTTAAAATGTTGTTAATTACAAATTCATTTACGAAATTTTATAATGTCTAAAATTACTATCACTGCGAAGCATATTAGATACTAAATTAACTTGAACAAGAATAAAGCGGATTGGTTAAGGAATTTGAGAATAGTTCTCATAATTTGAAAAGCTATCTTATGTCCTTAATCACGCCTATCCTCGCAATGGTTGCGCATAATGCCTCGAGGAAGAGATTGCTACTTTTTAGAAAGTGGCAAGATGATGCCTGATTATTTCAATGCATCATGCTCGCATCCATGAGTAACGAGCTTGGCGTCAAGATGAAACTATGGATGCTCCTACTATATTCATGCACATCAAGTAGTTGATGGTGAGGAAAGGGACCGATAGATATCGAGATATCTAAGGAGCTCTTCCGATCTAGAATGGCTAATGGCACTATAGTAGTATGACAAAAGTTCTTAACATAATCAATTTGATTGATCAATTAGGACAACTGGTTTTGTCATGGATGGAGAGTTGAGCCAAGATTTGATCTTGCACTCACTCCGGACTCCTTTCACAATTGTTGTGAATTTTTCATATGAACAAGCTAGATATCGGTCTCATTGATTTGCTTAACATGTTGAAAAATGTTGAGAGTCACTTTCAACCAAGAAAGACCATGTCTTACTTGTAGGGCCAAAGGATCTTCTAAAAAGAAGAACGATTCAAAGAAGGTAAAATGAAAGGCGTAAACAAAGGATAATAAGAACAAAAGCGTCATGAGATAGCAAAGGAGCTTGCTTCAAACGCAATAAGCACTGGACTTTGGAAAGAAACTACGAGAAGCATCTTGCGAGAGGCTAACTAAAGAAGCTTAGTGAAGTTTGGTTATAAATACAAATTTGTTCATGATTTAAAATAAATTTTTCTTTAAGTCAAGATTCTACTTGGGTATTGGATACCGACTTTGGTTATCATAAATATAGATTTATGAAGGACCAAGAAGTAGAAAGCTAAACAAATATAAGTAATCCTATATGCGGAAATGTAACAAAGGTTGCCATATTAGCCATAGAAACTTATAGTTTAGCAATGCCTACGGGCAAATCTATTAAGTCAATAAGTTGTTATTGTATTCCAGTTCTTGTTAAAATATTATTTCCATTTTATTGTTGGACAATGAAATCTTTGGTATTATAATTAAGAACAATTGTTGTTCTATTTATAATAATAATGTTTTGTATAGAACTGGAATATTACTTAATAAATTTTGTATACTTGACTTACATGAAAATAATTTTGCAAATTGAACAAACTAGTATAAGAAAAGGATTTGATCATTCAAAGAGTTGAATGTGTGTATTTGCTGAAATACAAGTGTGAATTATTTGAAAGGTTCAAAGAATTCAAAAGTGAAACAAATTGGCAAAGTATTAGGATTCTTTGATCGGATCAAGGAAGGAATACTTGTGCAATAAGTTTCTAGATCATCTCAAATGGTTTTCTCATAATGGACACATCGACATACATGATAATTGATTGATGTATCTCGAATGAAAATCGTACCTTGTTGGACATGGTGCGGTCCATAATGATTTTCGACATTCCGGTATCCTTACAGGATAATGTCCTAGAAATGGTCGTGCATATCTACGAAAATGGTAACCTCAAAATCCGGCCCCAAAACTCCATAAAAGTTATGGACAGGGAGGATTCCTAATCTTAAGTATGTTAAGATAAGGGGTCGTCCAACTTATGTGAAAAGGTTTCAAAGGATAAGCTTGGGACAAGATTTGACAAGTACAATTTGTGGGACATCCTAAAGTAAGTTTAGGGTATATGTTCAATAATCCTACTTAGCAAAAGGTGTTTGTTGGGAAACACGCTGCCTTCTAAGATAAAGGTGTTTATCATTAAAATGGGCTAGTGGGAGGATAATAGATCTTGAAGAGTTCAAGAACCACAAAACACTATAAGTCAAATAAAGAAGAACCTGTAGATAGACCTATTGTACCACAACTGAATCGTAAATCTGAAATAGTACTGAAGATACTAGGAGGTATGGATTCATCATGGATGATGATGATGAGGTATGCATCATAGAAGATGATGATCCAGAGTTACATACGATGAGGTAAGAGTTCTAGTGTGTACAAAAGGGTCAGTGGGAGCGTCTTGAAATTTCTAGTATTATATGTTGACATACTACGGATGAGGAATTACATACCAATGCTACAATCAGTAAATATAAAGTTGTCTAAACAATCCTCCATGGATGATTTGGGAAGAGTATCATTATTGGGGATGCAAATCTATATAGATAGATTTAAAAGGATGCTCAACTTAACCCAAGGAACGTATATTCATTTGATGCTAAAGTCGTTTAGCATGGCAAACTCAAGAGATGTCTCATGTTGATGAGTCGTGGAGTGTATCTCTCTTTATAGTCCCCATGAACTATTAAAAGAAGAGAGATCGCATGAGTGACAATCATGTATGCAATGAAATATACGAGACACGATGTTGATCGGTCATATTATGGAGAAGTTCACTATGAGTCGTTGAAAAACATCTTAAAAAGTGCACTTAAGCACTAAGGATGTGATCATATTTATGGTGGGTCTAAATTAAAACTAGAGGGCTTAACAGACTCAAGTTTTTCAGACAGACCAAGATGACAGAAAATCCACTTTAAGGTAAAGCGTTATCTTGAATAGTGGTGCAGTGAATTGGAAAGGTTCCAAACAGCAAAGAGTTGCTGGTTTAGTGATAAAGACAAAGTATATAGCTATAAATGAAGCTACAAGTTGATTGTTTGGATGAAAAGTTCATTACAGAACTAGGAATAGTTTCTAAGTCTCATCTTGGATCTAAACATGTGTTGTGGCACTTTCACTTGATTATAGGAATCATTGAAAGATGGGAAACCACTATAGAGATAGTGGACCCTCAAGAACAACATTACATATCCATTAACGAAAGCTTATCCAACAGCAGGATAATCGTCACTTAGAGAAGAAGAGTATGAGATACCATGGCGATTGGCTTTAGTGCAAATGGGAGATTGAAAGTAGTATGCACATAAGCCAATCATGTGTGATGATAAAGCATATACTTTGAAACAATCTTATTCATTTATTAATAAAATGTATTAAAGGCTTTTAATTATCTACATGATGCTGTTTTATAATATGTGATAAACCCATAGTTTTAAGCAATGCTTTTAGAATAATGATGATGATCATTCTAATGAGATCTAAATTCTTAGAAAGCTTAAAACTAAAATAGTTCCCAATCATTGGATTACTAAATTGGGGATTAGTGAATTCGGATAGATTGGTACATACGTTGCTTGCTCATTAGATGAGGATGATTGATCTCATGATCATTTGTGTGGAGACACTAAAGCAAGTATGTAGGTGCTTATTAGAGAATAAGTTCCTTTGAGCATTGGCTCGCTAAGGAATACCTAATGGAGTTTTTACTTGCTGTCAATAGGAATTCTGTCAGTAGTGATAGTAGTACAAGTGATCCTTAGACTTGAGATCATCATAGTATCTTGTGTATGATGAGTTATACTTTGACTTATTCCTTAAGACCCTTAGGGTATATTAAAGGGTATGCTTGGGTATAATAAGTTGTACATGGAGATAATGTATGATCAATAAAGAATCTACCACTTATTAAAAGAAGAGAAATGTCCTATGTGATTCGATAAATGACAACCCAGTGAGTCCTTGGTTGTTAAGCAAAATGAAATTAGAAAGGAGTTTCTAATTTGCATTATTTGGAGTTGTGCATTTAAGGATCGAAATACATATAATTAAATAAAATAAGACTTGTGAGTAATTCCATGTCTTATATTTAATTGGGACATTGTATGGTGGAAGGATTGAATTGTACGGTAACTATTTACTCAAAGGTTCTTTTATGATTAATGTTGAAATCTATATTATCCGGAAAGTCGTTGATGATTAGGGAGGCTTATCCTATTGTAGAATAAATATTATTTATTTAAATTAATTAATTATTTAATTTATTTATTTAAATAAGATTAGAATTATTCTAATTGATTTATTCACAACTAGGTTTAATATGGAGAACCTAAAGGGTCACACCATAAAAGGAAGAATAATTATTTAAGAAGTTAATGGCATAATCGTAATAATATGTTATGTATATTTAATTTAATCTATGGTGATAAAATAAATTAAATAGCTTAATATTTATTATTTAATATTTTAGAAATATTAAATATAAATTAATAAGAGGAGTCTTATTAATATTATTACAATTATTATTATTTTAATTTCTAAAAGAGTTTAGGAATTAATTTAATATAAGTACTCTTATTTATTCCTAATTGGATTAGGAAGGAAAATTAGTTAAAGGAGTTTAATTAATTATCCCTAATAAGATTAGGGAGCTTAATTAATTAAAAGAATTTAATTAATTAAATAAATCCCAATTCCTTAATTGTTAAGGTGGGTTGCCCACATATATAAATAAGAGGAGTCTTATTATGGGTGATGTGGTTGTTGACTTTTACAACATACGTAATAATTCCAATTTGTTGGAGAGTACGCCCTTTTTCTATAGAGATAGGAAAAACTAGGGTTTGAGACAATACCCCTTCTTCTTGAATCTTTATTATTCCTTGGTGGATCACCTCTAGAGGCCAAACACATGGGTGGCTAACGTTGATCAAAGGAAGGAACCAAACCCGGTGGATTCAAGTTAAACGCGAAAGGATTTGGAGGTGAACTTGTACCTGAGGAAGCTCGATCTTCAAGGGTATGATTTTATTCTTTATCTTTTCGTTTAATTAATAATTGTGCATAAAGGGTGATCCGGGTATATGGTTTGTAAAATTTTTAAACTCTGATTTTTACACGTTTCCGCTTTAATTTTGCAATTTGATTTCGTTCATGAATATTACAAACCCAACATGGCCATCATACACCGTTGGAAGGTGGCAGGCGCATTACATAACCCGAATGACATTCTCCTAAACGCGAATGTGCCGTAAGGGCTCGTAAATGTAGTCTTCTCTTGATCCTCAAGAACAATGACTATCAGGTTATAGCCCGAGTAACCATCCAATAAACAGTAATACTCATGTCCCGCCAATCTGTCCAACATTTGATCGATAAATGGCAACGGGAAATGATCTTTTTGGGTTGCTTTATTCAACTTCCTATAATCCATACAAACCATGCAACCTGTCACTGTTCTTGTCGGTATTAACTCATTATCCTCATTCTGTACCATAGTCATTCCTCCTTTTTTTGGCACACACTGGACCGGACTAACCCACTTACTGTAAGAAATCGGGTAGATGATACGGGCATCCAACAATTTCAGAATTTCCTTTTTCACAACTTCCTTCATAATGGGGTTAAGTCGACGTTGTTGCTCCACCATCGTTTTTGCATCATCTTCCATCAGAATCTTGTGCATGCAAAACGAAGGGCTGATTCCCTTTATATCAGCTATAGTCCACCCTATCGCTGATTTATGTTCCCTAAGCACCCTCATCAACTTTTCTTCCTGCAAATCGTTAAGTGCAGCAGAAATAATAACAGGTAAAGAATTTGATTTGCCCAAGTACGCATACCTAAGGTGTTTAGGGAGTGGCTTAAGTTCCAAAGTTGGTGGCTCTTCCAATGATGGTTTCAATTTTTCTGTGGCTGTCTCCTCTGTGTACAAAGGTTCAAAAGGTGCTCTGAATCGGCTAACTCGTGGCAACAAATCAAACATCTGTAAGTAGTCCACAAATTTCGGGTCATCGAACTGTTCATCCCCCAATAATGTTGTTTCTAATGGATCGTTGACCAAACTCTTGCCCATATCTTCACTGATAATTTGCTCAATTATATCCATCTGAAAACATTCTTCCTCATCCGTAGGGAATTTCATGGCCTTGAACACGTTAAATTTAATTTCTTGATCTTGGACCCTCATAGTAAATTCTCCTTTTTGTACATCTATGAGTGTCCTACCCGTGGCCAAGAATGGTCTCCCTAGAATGATCGGGATGTTCTTTTCCTCCTCAAAATCCAGAATAATAAAGTCTGCGGGGAATATAAACTTATCCACCTTAACCAATATGTCCTCTACTATGCCTCTCGGATATGTGACTGACCTATCCGCCAACTGCAATGAAATATTTGTAGGCTTTGGCGCGGGAAAACCCAATTCTGTGTATACTGATAATGGCACAAGGTTCACACTCGCCCCCAAATCACATAAACACTTATTAAAAGACATGTTCTCGATCGTGCATGGAATAGTGAAACTCCCTGGGTCCTTTCTTTGGTGGCAACTTCTGCTGTAACACCGCACTACACTCCTCTGTTAGTGCCACGGTTTCAAAGTCTTCCCATTTCTTCTTTCCTGACAAAATCCCTTTCATGAACTTCACATAACTCGGCATCTTCTCTAGGGCTTCTGCAAACGGGATGTTAATCTGAAGTTTCTTAAACACTTCCAAAAATTTCACGAACTGCTTATCTAATTTCTGTTTTTGGACCCTCTGCTGAAATTGTGGTGGAGGATATACAACTACTTTGTCGTCTAACTTTGTTTTCTCACTTTGCTTATCCTCACCCTTGTTTCCTTCAACCACCTCACTGTCGTTAACTTTTTCATCCGATATCGCTGAATTTTCTACATCTTTGCCAATGAGATGTTTTCCACTCCTCAACGTAATTGCCTAACACTGTTCGTGGTTCCCCTTCAGATTTCTCTCTGTATCACTTGGTAGGGTCCCTTGTGGCCTGTTATTTAATGCTAAGGCAATTTTCCCCATTTGATTTTCCAAGTTCTTGATTGCCATTGCTTGGTTTTTTCATCGCTGCCTCATTGCTAGTTATGTACTTCGACAACAACTCCTCTAAATCTGATTTCCTTTCCTGATGTTGAGCCGGTTGTTGGTGATTCGGCTTACAGGGGTATATGATGATTCGTGGAGCTTGATGTTGCTGATTATTGCTCCACGAGAAATTTGGGTGATTCCTATTCCCCTGGTTATAAGTGTTTTGGTACATATTTTGTGGACCCCTGTTGTAGATACCTACAAACTGCACGGACGCGGGATTGATTGCGCACTAATCTATAGGATGGTCACCCGCGCACAATTCACATACTATGCAACTCTTGTGCACTGAGAGCCCTGTCATGCCATCCAACTTCTTAGATAAATACGAAATTTGTGCTTGTATTCATCATCATCCATCTACTTAACACCCCGGTAGCCTTTGCCTGTGTCGTCATTCTTCTTTGTGGGCCCTTTGGTAGTTGTTAGCCGTCATGGTCTCAATCAAATTATAGGCCTCCTCGTAACTCTTAGCCATGAACGCTTCACCCGACGCTGCATCAATACTAGTCCTGAGATTTTCCATGTTGTCCATTATAAAAAGTATTCATTTGCAGCCACTTGGGCAATCCATGATGTGGGCACTTTATGAGCAGCTCCTTGTATCTCTCCAATGCCTCATATAACGACTCCCCATGTTGCTGCTCAAACATTGTTATCTCATTCCTCATTTTTGCAATTTTTGCAGGTGGGAAAAATTTGGCCAGGAATTTCTGAGCTAAGTCTTCCCACGTGGTTATCGAACCCGGCGGTAGAGAGTGTAACCAACTCTTTGCCTTGTCCCGTAAAGTGAATGGGAACAAGCGAAGTCTCATCGCATCATCCGACACCCCATTATACCTGAAGGTGTCGCAAATCTCCAGAAAGCTGACTAGATGTTCATTCGGATCGTCATTTACTAATCCCCAAAACTAAACTAAATTATGGATCATCTGAATTGTCCCAGGCTTGATTTCAAATGTATTTACAGCAATTGCGGGCCTGGTGATGTTCAACTGCAGTTCAGTCACCTTGGGTGTGGCGAAGTCCCTTAACGCTTTCTGATCTTCAGCTGCCATTGCCCCTTCTTTCTCAGAATTTTCAAAGTCTTGCCTCGTTTCCTTGATCCACTTACTAAACCTCTGGAACAGTTTTTCAATGTCGTTCTCAAAAGATAGCAAGTCTGGATTTTTGGATCGAGTTTGCATAAACCACTTCAAAAACCTGAAATAAAAGGAACAAAACAAAAATAAAAATGTTTAAGTAAAACTGGATTTATTAAACTAATATTGTAAAAATATTAAGATCTATACTAAATTATCCCCGGCAACGGAGCCAAAAACTTGTTGGGTAAAATCTATATACGCACAACATGCAAGTATACGTGGTCAACAAGTAATAAAGTGATAAGTAGAGTATCGTTCCCACAGAGACAAATTAGTAAGACACTTAACCTTACAATTACCAATTTTTTATTAATCCTAATTTTATTAAACTATTCAATTCAATGATTAAAAAACATAGAAACTAAATTAAGAAATAAATAAACTACCATAAAACAATCACAAATATCAAAATCTGAAATTTTAACAATTAATGGAGAATTAGACTTATGATTTCACCCTAAGCTTAACTCTGATTTCTACACCTTTATTCCAATTCAAATCACTATCCCAGTTTATTAATCAAGAACACGAATGTAGTATTAGCCACCTCTTGATGCACTAATATCGTATTAACTTAAATCCACAAATTAGATAGAAATAAGTTAAACACCTTAATCAACTAACTCACTATATTTCTATGTGAATTAAAATTAAAGAAGGTTTAAGATTAAGTTCTCTATCCAATTATATGTGATGTCAAGCATATCTCTACCTTAACATTTATCACGACTCTACTATTCGCAAAATTCATGAACACATGCTATATTAACAAAGTCTAGATTTGAATATCCTCTCTCGATTCCATACAAATCCACAAAGAATTGTTGATCAGGCAATTCATAAATTCAAGCTCAAATTAATATAGATAAACTAGAAAATAGCTTATTGAACTGGAAATCAAAGTTTACAAAATCATCGATTCACTTAAGGATCCACTATAAGCCTAAAAAGTGAATTAGTTCATCATAAATGAAATAACTAATGAATAAATCAAAGATAACATTCTTTCAATTACAAATAAAAGTCTAAGGAGAAGAATAGTGAAAAACACCCTTCACGTAGCCTAATTTTGCAATTGCCTCGAAAATCTCTTAGAAATCTTCCTCCAATGTTTGCTAAGAAAAACTAGAATTGATCTTCGTAATCTCCCTTCTCTATCGTTTAATTCGTTGTTAATTGAGTAAGAAACATCCAACACACGTTTTTCTCAGTAATCCCACACGCATTAGAGTTTACTTGCCATCCAACTTCTAGAATCCATGTTCCAAAAGAATCCAAAACTAAATAGAAGTCTTCATCAGTCGAGACCCCGCCTTGGTGGGGGTGTATGCCTTATATGAGCCCGCCCTGACGGGCACCCTTTCTGCTAACGTCTGTTGAAGACCCCCCCCGCCCCGGCAGACATGGCTTCTGCAAAATGAATCTTTTGAAACCTCAAACTTGCAAACTTGATGCTCCAATTGCCTCCTTTTCCACTCATTCACCACACCACCCATCCTACATACAAAATAACAAAAAGGAAGTAAAAAGTAATCATAAACACAAAGAATTAACAACAATAAAGCTTGAAATGAACAATAATTTGTGGATATAAAATCCACTTATCACGTTTGAGCTTAATCTTTTGGATGTTTTTAAGTGTTTGTGTCTATTCATGCATATTTTACGTTATTTTATAGGAATTGGGACAAAAGTTACTTGGATCGACGTTTGGGGTGGCTAGATTCGTGTTTTCGGCTTTCCATTTACATATCACCCACTTCAGAGCTAATTTTAATATTGTTTCGGACCTTATTTCGAAAAATATAAGGAATGAAAGTTGTAGATCTATGTTATCTCTTTCTGAAACATCTTGAATCATTCAAATCGGAGTTCGGATAAAGAAGTTATGGCCATTTTCCCAAAGGACGTTGGAGTAGAAAATTTCTAGAAATGAGGCCAGCGTCGGGGCGCCCATTTCAAGTTTATTATTCAGCCTTGTGGCGCTAGGAGGAAGGCGATGGTCTTGTGTGTGTAGTGAAGCAAAGACTAGGGCTGCCGAGAAAGGGTCAGTTAGAAGCTTGGGTTTCCTCCTGAGCTAAAAATTGGACTTGTAACCTATAAATACATGATGTGAGGCATAGAATAAGAGCTATTACATAGATTAGATTAGAGATACACTCCTTTAGATTAGGAATTCATTCATAACTGGAGACTAATCAGGAATCAATAAGGATTTTGTGGAGAAGAATTCCAATTGAAGATTGGAGCTTGGGAGATTTTCTTTTAGAGTTTCTTCTTCTTATTATTTTTAATTGTGTAATTCTTTCAAGATAATTTTTATGAGATTGTTGGTTTATTTTTTGTTATGAACTAACTCTTTTATTAAGACTACAAATTGAACCTTTTATGTCTATGAATTAATTATTTAATTTAGTCCAATTATTTATGCCAAGGTGAATTGTTTATCATGTCTTGTGCGTATTGATTAATTATTTGGCCAGTAATTACCGTGTTACTCTAGAAGGATTCGGAAGATGAACTTTAGGGCTGGAACTGGACATGATAACATGTATGCTTGATTATTTGCATGAGACGAATAATTAGGGTCGTGAATTGTATATGAATATCTGTTCACTGCATGTAACAAATTGGGAATTGAAACTTAATGGGTTTAATTTAATTATTTTGCATAGGAATATCGCAAGATTGATTAAATTGAATAAAAGTTAAGCGATCACTTGGGAAAGGGCTTTTAACACTTAGAATTCTCATTAACAATTCATTAGGCATAATAATTGGATTAGTTGGATAATTGGTTTTGTAGTACATAAATTGGGGATATTGTAGTCTTAATCTTTATTTATCCGAATTCATTCATCGAGTCTTAATCTTTATTTATTTGAATTAATTTTAGAGTAATCTAGTTTTAATTAATTAATTTAGTTTTCTTAATTAGAAAAATCACACTTTGCAATTGTTTAAATAAAATTGATTTGGGTAAGAGTTAGTACTTGGTAATTTTTATTAAATAATTCCTCATGGGAACGATACTTTTCTTATCACTTTATTACTTGTCAATTGTATACTATACTTGCGTATTTATTGATTGCGAAATCGATCAACAGCAAGCATAAGCAGACGATGGCCATTGAAATAGAGCCATTCACTGAGAGTATCACAGAACCGCTTGCCTTGCCTGTCGAGGAGACAGAGAATGTGGAGTTGGTCCCGGGAAATACAGAGAAACTAATCAACGGTAAAGGTTGGCATAACCGTTCTGAACAGGGCTGATTGATCTACTTCGATTATATACCGACATCTTTGCATGGGAACCTAGTGACAAGCCTGGGGTAAGTGAATCAGTGGCTCTACACAGGTTGCACGTAGACCCAAAGAGAAAGCCAATCATACAGAAAAGGACTTTTGCCAGAAAGGCAGAAAATTATAGACGAAGAGATCTCCAAGCTTCTAGAAGCAGAATTCATCTTTAAGATCGATTACCCTGAATGGCTAGCTAATGTGGTTTTGGTTCAGAAACAAAACGGGAAGTGGAGATTATGTATTGATTACATGGACTTGAACAAAGCATGCCCGAAAGATTTCTATCCTCTACCCAATATAGACCAAATGATCGATGCGGGGTATGATATGTTAAGTTTCATGGATGCCTTCTCAAGGTACCATCAAATCTCAATGAGTAAGGAGGACATTTCGAAGACTAACTTCATCACGCATCGGGCTATATATGCTTATCGGAAGATGACTTTCGGATTGCTCAATGCCGAGGTGACTTACTAGCGGATGATGAACTTCGTATTCACAAGGCAGCTAACCCGAAGCACGGAAATATACATGGACGACATGATTGTGAAGAGCATGTCAGTCCGAGATCATCTCGAGGACCTTGAAAGCTGCTTTGAAACAGTCAGGAAACACAAGCTGCGTTTGAATCCGACCAAGTGTACCTTCGGATTGGGGTCTGGAAAATTCCTGAGGTATCTGATCAGCAAAAAGGGAATTAAAGCGAATTTGGAGAAGATTCAAGCGATCTTAGATATGAAGTCCCCGAAGTCTTACAAGGATGTTCAGAGGTTGACGGGTCGTATTGCGGCCCTTCGGAGATTTGTGTCAAGATCAGCCGAAAGGTGTTTGTTATTTTTTGACACTTTGAAAGGCCCAAAGAATGAGAAAAGTTTCCAATGGATCTCAGAGTGCATGAATTTGGTGATTAGACGCGCCGACGAAACTTGACGTTAACAATATTGAAATGCATGACTAATATTAATGTAATTAAATTGCGTGATATATCCCTTTAGTGTGTTTAATTGATTGATTGTAATTGTTTTGCAAGTGATTTTTTTTATGTGTGTTTTACCAATTTTGTAATAAAATTAGTAAAATTAAAAATAATTTTCTTTAGAAGTTATTATTTTTATTAGAGATTAGTTGGGTTTCTTTTGAATACTTTATAAATTTAGATATATTTAATTATTATTATTAAAAATTTGTATAGTATTTCTACTAATTTGAATGAGAAATAAAAAAAAAAAAATCTTTTTTATTCCTTTTAGATATATGAATATTTTTAAATTTGAATAGTATATAATTAATACAAATTTGGATAGTAATTATTATATATGAATTTAAAAATTAAATTAAAATTAGTGAAATCAAACCCAACCAAATTTGTGTTTTTAATCATAGAGAAGAAGAAGGGATAGATAAAAGGGAGAAACGTGTTAACCTTTTTTTACCCCTTGCTATAAATCTAGGGTTTTTTATTCTTTACGGTTCAATCGATTCATCAGATTCTCTCTCACACGCTCTTACCCCCAATCACAACCAAGCAAACCCCAAATCAAAAAGAATCGTAGATCAATTGACATGACAGGAAAAGCTAAAGCCGAAGAAGCACACAGCAAAGGAACTCGCCGCCAAATTGGATGCCGCAACCACCAACAGGGGCGGAGGCAAGGCAGGCCAAGCCGACCGGACGGGACAGGTGAAGGGTGGACACGCTAAGTACGAGTGTCCGCACTGTAAGATTACGGCACCGGACGTGAAATCGATGCAGATTCATCACGATTCCAAGCACCCAAAGATCCCCTTTGATGAGGCCAAGATCAGCAATCTTCATGCTAGCATCCCTGCCGCTGCTGAATCATCCAATCGCCCGCCAGGAGTTCGTGGTAGCCTCAAGAAATGATTAATTTTCATAATCGCAATTTTATTATTAGTAATATTATGCATGATAAATTTTAATCTTGTTTGGGTTTATGCGTATGATGATTTTGCTCATGAAATCTTGGTTTTAAGTTGTTATTATAATAGCTTTGTTGGGAATGTGTTTATAATAGCTTTGTTGGGAATGTGTTTTTGTAATTATTATTTTTTGCCCATGAAAAATAGTCGGATGAAACGATTATTTTTGACTTTGACGCCAAGAATGTTTGTCTTTTTTAGTTTCTGGTGGGGAGGGTTCAGAACATGAATAGTTTTTCTAATGAATATAATGGGAAGTAGACTTGACATTAACATAAATTTATCTTTTGATTGATAAACTGTCCTCAGTCATCAGCTGGCTTGGTTTAAGAATTTTAAACCGGTGTTGGATACAAGTATAGAGTTTTAGGCTTCCAATGTGGCTAGAGTTTGTAAAGGTTGCATTGAAATTTCTAGCTCCCCAAGTGGTCACTATTTGGATTTTCAGACATCTCATAGGATAGAGTTGCGAAAAATCTAAAGGTAAATTGTTTGTTCATCAAAGATTAATTGGGTTACTATGTTTGCATATGTTGCTATAAACTTTGAACTTTCATATAATGAAACATCCTTGACAGTAGAGAACCTTTTTCCATGTTTTACTTGAGCCGTTTGGTTATTTATGGAACTGATTGCTTCAAATTGACTTGAACAAAAGTAACATTTTTGTTCTAAATTCAGAAAGAAACACAGAACTCATGCCTTGTCCTTATTGAGCATGTTATCCCATTTTAGGTGAGATGAGGGTTATACCATTTTAGTTTAGGTGATAGCCTCATCGATGTTAAATATTGTTGGTTTGTTGTAGCTCTAAGCACGGTCTACTTATGAGTAATGGTGGGATCTCAAATTTAGGTCATAAATGGTCATTATTAAATTGGTTGACTAAATAGCAATTAATAAGATAATATTATAATATTTATTTGAGATCCGTTTTGCAACTCCTAACATTACTCCTTATTTATTGTGTTGGGAATTAAATAAAAAAGGAATAGTGATTTTTATTTATTAATACTTCTTTTTCCTTATCATGGATCATGGCCATGAACAAAACCCCATGTACTAGTTTTTGATGACATCTAGGTAAAATTATCCGCTCAAAAATTTAACGTTAAATTTTAGTAAATTAAAGTATTTTAATAAAATATAATACTAAATATATTAAGTATTTTAGTAAAAAAATATAGTAATTGAAAAAAATTTAACATTAAATTTTAGTAAATTCATATTTTAGTAAAATATAATACTAAATATATTCGTATTTTAGTAAAAAAAAAAAAAAAAATTAGTAATAGAAAAAATAATATAATACTAATATTTAGTAAAATAATTTTAGTATTTTAGTATTTTTTAATTAACAAAATAATTTGAATTTTAGTATTTTAGTATTTTTAAAAAAAAAATTAGTATTTTTTTAATTAGTATTTTAGTATTTTTTTTATTAGTATTTTAGTATTTTTTTAATTAGTATTTAGTATTTTTTTAATTAATATTTGTGACGCCCCCAAAATTAGGTATACGTCACCCATCTTGGGTCGCCACTTACATGGTACATAAATTCAAATACAAACTTAATTATACATCCACGTGTAACATACTGACAATACATAAACCGAGAGTTCTAATAGGAATATTGTCATTTAGACAATATCCATACTCAAGAGTCCTCATTACATTTATTGTCACACTATTTAACGTAGAATAGTGAAGACTACTAATCTTATCTTCGGGACCATCACTCTTTTCCCCACTCGTCCAAATTTATATTCTCATTTCACGAAGAGAACGGTGAAAGAAAGGGTGAAATTCAACTAGCCAAGAAGAAATATTATGACTAAGATAATGCAGGAATAAATTATCAATAGTCTTCAACAATGTTAAACCGATAAAATACAATGAGACAACCGGTTTAAGCTGCAGTGAATATCTGATCCATTAAAAAAAGTCAAGTAGAAAATAAAGTTTACTATCTTTTAGGTTTTAAAAGGTTTTCATCATTTTTTTATCATTTGAGACTCAATTTTTAATAAATAAACCACCACATCTAATCATCATCATATCATGATCAAGGATTTTCATCAAATTATCAATGGTTATGACTATCTAAATCATCCCCGGTCATAATCATACCAAAAACTATCCATCACTGCATTACGCGTAAGCCATCTTGAGGACTTTTGTCACATCATTTATAGCGGTCATGATTATACCGAATGATCCAGTCATAATCATACCAAGTTCATCTACTGCGCGTAAGACATAGATAACTTTCAACATAATATAACATGAGGATGATGACAATGACATAATAATTCAATAAAACAAGTTCAAGAATTAATTTATCCAATAACCAATAACGCCCAAGTTGTCAACACGATACTTCTTTGTAGAGTAAAATTCAAGAATGCTCGGAAGAATATTTCCATGAAAAGATCTTTGGATGAAACGCAAATATCGAGGATATTCTACTAATTTCATGGAGTATATAAGTCAAAGTTTTAACCAATTGGGTATAATAAAGAATGGAATAACAAAAGAAATCACCATGCATGCGGTGCTCAGCATGAGCAAAAGTTATTCCAATGAATAATAATAACGGAACCGGTCGGGTGAAATTCACAAGCGGGATGATGATCCAAATAATAAAAAATTTGAATAATAAACAATGGAACCGGTCAGTTGTAAAAAACATACGCATGAGGATATTCCAACAAAATAATAAATGCGGAATAATAAGCAATGGAATCCGGTGTAGGTGTAAAACACACGCATGTGGGATATTCCAAATGTAATAATAAAGAATTGAATAACGGAAGAAAATCACCAAGTATAGGGATTAAGCGTATCTGAGTTATTCCAATGAATAAATAAGAATGGAATAATATAAGGATTTCACCAAGTATAGGGTATGTGGCGTATCACGAGTTATGTATAGGGTATGCCACTTTTACTGAGTTATTCAAGCAGAATAATAATGAATGGAATAATGAAGTTCTCTTCATGAATAAGAAAGAATAACACCCTTACGATTACGACAAATAATATCCCTTCACCGTAGTAAAAGGCGTTGGATATCAAAGTAGCGAGTACGAGAATACTCTTCTTCTTCTTCTCTCTATAGATTTTCTCTATAGCTTCTCTCTATAATTTATCTCTCAGAGTTTAAATTGAATTCGTAAGAAAATAATGAAGGAATGAGCTTATTTATAGGAAAATAGAATGCATAATTAATTAATGAAGCGGTCAGATTGATTTACTTTAATCGACGGTCCATATTTAAAGCAAAATCTTTTAAATAAAATATAATATATTCTAGTTATATAAAAACATTTACTATCTACAAAACACTATGCAACACTACGAAAACACTATGCAAAAATACTATGTAACACTACGCATAATAAAATATAATATATTCTATTTATAGAATAACTTTAATAAAGGATTACATTTTATATAAAAGATGTTTACATTTTATTACGTTAATAATATGAATAAAACAAAACGTCATTATCGCTATAATAATTCATATTATTAATCTAATGATAATGGAATCAAACCGAGTGACTTCTCACCATAAGCATCAATAATCAATATCGTGTGCTACTACGCAACCATACGTATTCTTTGTACTTTTACTACTAGAGTAGTTCAACAAGATTATCAGCGGTAAAACTTCCGTCGTTATTTCAATAAAATATTTTTGTCGTTTTCTCAATCCGGCAATAATTACATTACAGGGTCCACCTGATGATTGGTAGTTATACGAATATTCCCTGCTAAACCAATATTTCCCGACCAATCGAATATAATATAACCACTTGCATACTTTTGCAAAATTTATAAAAACTACCCACAACTATAATATTATCTCAAATTCACACCATAATATTAAAAATTATTTCGACAAAATTTAAATCTTTATTGATAAAATCTGGGGTCTCACAATCTCCCCTTCTTATGGAATTTCGCCCTTGAAATTAGGGTTAGTACCTGGTATGATAAAGGATATTCATTAGTATCACGACCACGAATTATCCATGCACTACGGCCAAAGATAATCGTGTATTCATTAGTATCACGACCACAAATTATCCATACTACTACCAAAGATAATTGTGTATTCATTAGTATCACGACCACAAATTATCCATGCACTACGGCCAAAGATAATTGTGTTTTCAATTACTGGTTATGATTATCTTAACAATCCACAGTCATAATCATACCAAGTCCATCTACGCACTACTGTGCTGACTGTAGATGACTTTCAACATAATATAAGCGTGAGGATAATGATATAAAGAATCAATCAAATGAGATAAAGGATAAATATTAAACATTTATAATATAATTTATCCGAGATTCAAGAATATCCCCATGTTATCAATCACTTAATAATCTCATAATCTAATATCATTAATATTATAACAATATTTTAATCACTTCTTAAATTTATAAACAATTTATTTCAATTGTTTACGCTTTACATATATAATGCATTTAATCATTCAAAATGCCATACTCTATAAGATATCATCACCAATTATCAAATCTCTCAAAAAATTTGCATATACTCTATATAGGATTCTCTAGCCATAAAATCCTATTTTCAACTTTGTTACTTCACATAACATATTTAACTCATATGTTAAATGAATTAAACTATTTTCATGAAAATACCAAATCGGTCCCAAAAATATTTCTTTTAAGGATTTAGCATAATATAGTCCCATGATGAAAATATATTTTTCTCGGAATTTTTAAAATTCATTTACTATTTTCAAAATCAATTTTAATTAATTTCTTAAGAAATTAGCTACCTCAAGTTTAACTCCAAAATTCCCAAATCTTGGCGGGACCTTACACATGTTAACGTGAGCTTCTAGTTTAAATTTCATGGTCATGAAGTTATAGAACTCGGTTATAGCGTTTTTTAAATCGGAAAAACCTAAATATTGAAATAGTCATAACTTGCTCATTTTAAGTCGAGAATGAGCTCATTTTTTGGACAGGATGTACTTTATACCATATACCTTCATGTCCCAAAAGACCAGAATTTTTCTCATAATTTAAGTGGTAAAAACACCTCTCTAAAATCATGGCGAGAAGCTTTTTCGGTTTTTGCAGCTTTGCACTCCTTTGCTAAAATCAGTCCACACAAAAATCTACAACACCTTTTCCAGTA
Organism: Panax quinquefolius; assembly: GCA_020205615.1. Lineage (NCBI taxonomy): Eukaryota > Viridiplantae > Streptophyta > Magnoliopsida > Apiales > Araliaceae > Panax > Panax quinquefolius. Next base: position 95,789,717 of record CM035152.1, on the reverse strand, counting down.
ATTCCACTTGGATTAGTTAGGTAACTCATAGATCTAACTCTAGGACTTGACCACACTCAAAAATTCAAAATATAATAAGAGATATGGTCAATTGAATTTCATGTTACGTTTTACCAAAATCGATTTTTCAACCCTTTGTGATTTCTAAGAAACTTTCATGTTTTCACATAATAACCACATAACTCATCATAACACTTACTAATACTTTATATACCCATGATTTTCATTAGTCCAATGCTTTTATTATGACTTTCATCATAATCCTCGTAAACAGATCCTTTTAGTTGATTGAAATATTTGAGGGTTTAAGAAATGGGTTTTATCTTTGGGGGTCAATACAAAATTTGATTTCACGCTCTAAGTAGGCTAAGAAGTCTTCATGAATACGCTAGGAAATTTATTAATAATAGAAATATCATTCAAAACTGTGACTCTCATCCAAGACTTGGATAGTACGTCACATTGATACCAACTGTGACTTCTATCCCTTAACCTAGATAGCACCTCACAATGATACCTATAAACTTGCCATCTTCATTCACGATGTCGCCTACATAAAAGTCCGCCGGTGCATTCCACACAAGGAAGTCAACAACGAAAGGTTCGGGCTCTTTACTTATGGCTTGATATGATGATAATTGACTTTAGTAGTTTGGTTACTTGAATTCGCACAACAACTTGGTTATGAATATAAAAGCTAACAACCTTACGAAAAGAATGATGAGTAGTTAACCAATTGATTCCTAAAATCCCATCAAAGGCAAATATTTTCAAAAAGATAAGATCGACAGGTACCGTGAAAATGTTTATTTGAACCAAACAAGATTTAAAAACAGTAGAGGTAGCGAAGGCTCCTACTAACGAAGTTTCAACCAATAAGTCAAAGTTTAACTTCTTCGGAGTCAAATTTAAACGTTGAATACAACTAGGTGAAATAAAAGAGTGGGTAGAACTGGTATCTAACACGGTATAGACTTCGCAAGAGCTTATGATTAACTTACAGTGATAATTTTATTCGAGGTCCTCGTCACGAGAAAAAAATGCTCTCTCTTAAACTAGGCTTTGGTTTGTGCAGAATGACCTTTGGTGCCTCCATCCTAGTTGAATTTGTCTTGATGGCGACAAAATCGAGCTAAGTGACCTTCTCTTCCACAATTATAACATGCTTTTTGAATGACGTGGTATGATTCGGATCGATGTGTCCCTCTCTCGCATTTGAAGCATATGATAGGTGGTTTTCTCCTTCCTTAACAACGGGTCTTTGGGTGCCGACGTCTTTCCATCATCGTTGAATCTCCTTTTCTTGAAATGTCCATTCTTATTGTTTTGTACGATTACCATCGAAGTGGTTACCATATCCGCCCGTTGATTCCCTCCACGCTTGTTGTCACCGCTCGATGACTACTCATTTGGTATTATAATTTTAAATTTGCTCTCTTTTAGTTGCGTTGACTCGTTATCGCGCTCCACTAATCGAGCCCTATTTACAACATCCGAATAAAAACACGGTTTATGAGAAATAAGATGTTGACGTATCTCCGGCTTCAAACCTCTTAAAACATTAGCGTCATTCTCTCTTCATTATCCACCAAGGGACGAATCGTGATAACTCATAAATTTTGCCTCGTATTGCACACTGGTCATATTGTTTTGTTCCAACTTGATAAACTCCACCTCCTTCGTGTGGCGAATACTTTCGGGAAAGTATTTGTCGTTGAATGACTCTGGAACATCTCCCAAGATATCTTGATCAACAAAGTTGAGTACGTTTCCGATTTCCACCAAGAATCGCCTCTCTCATGATATAAAGGCGCGAAAAGGAACCTTTGCTCCTCGGAGCATCCCAAGACATCAAATATCTTGTGTCTGCTTTATCCATGCTTAGCGAAGTGGTTTTGGCTCTCCCTTAAACTCCGGTGGTCCCGGCTCCTTGAATTGTTTAGCGGTGACGCCGAGAGTTTTCCGTGTTTCCACCTACGTTTTGGACAAGAGTCGCTTTACCGATGATGCATGAATTTAAAAACCTTTTAAGCGTCTCGTCATTCATCAATTGATCGGTGTTGTTGTTTATGGGAGGATTATCGCCATCCTGTTGCACATTGTCCCGATTATTGATCGTGGAGAATCAGCAGTCTCACGTGCTCCATTCTATTCTCAACATTCTCTGGATGCCATTTTCAAACACCGCCACAAAATAAGGGTTAATTGACATGCAACATATTATCACTATACTCGATCGACCAATCAAATACCAAATAAACTTAGGTAGGTCATACTAGCGAAGGAATTCCAAATCTCTCCCTCCTAGTTCTTATCTCGCATCTTAGCAAGGATCGTATCCCTAAGCTCGATACCAACTGTGACGCCCCCAAAATTAGGTATCGTCACCCGTCTTGGGTCGCCACTTACATGGTACATAAATTCAAATACAAACTTAATTATACATCCGTGTAACATACAACAATACATAAACCGAGAGTTCTAATAGGAATATTGTCATTTAGACAATATCCATACTACTCGAGTCCTCATTACATTTATTGTCACACTATTTAATGAATAGTGAGGACTACTAATGCTATCTTGGGACCATCACTCTTTTCCCAGGCTCGTCGGCTATATTCTCATTTCTGAAGAGAACGGTGAAAGAAAGGGTGAGCTCAACTAGCCCGAAGAAAAATATTATGACTAAGATAATGCGAGAATAAATTATCAATAGTCTTCAACAATGTTAAACCGATAAAATACAATGACAACCGGTTTAAGCTGCAGTGTGAATATCTGATCCATTAAAAGAGTCAAGTAGAAAATAAAGTCTACTATCTTTTAGGTTTTAAAAGGTTTTCATCATTTTTTATCATTTGAGACTCAAATTTTAATAAATAAACCACCACATCTAATCATCCACGCATCAGCGGTCGAGGATTTTCATCAAATTATCAATGGTTATGACTATACCGAATCACCCCTGGTCATAATCATACCAAAAACTATACATCAATTTGCATTCTGAGCCCATCGAGGACTTTTGTCACATCATTTATAGCGGTCGTGATTATACAAGAATGATCCTCGGTCATAATCATACCAAGTTCATCTATGCACGTAAGACATAGATAACTTTCAACATAATATAACATGAGGATGATGACAATGACATAATAATTCAATAAAACAAGTTCAAGAATTAATTTATCCGATAACCAATAACGTCCAAGTTGTCGACATGATACTTTTTTGTAGAGTAAAATTCAAGAATGCTCGGAAGAATATTTCCATGAAAAGATTTGGATGAAACGCAAATATCGAGGATATTCTACTAATTTCATGGAGTATAGAAGTCAAAGTTTTAACATTTGGGTATAATAAAGAATGGAATAACAAAAGAAATCACCATGCATGCGGTACTGCAGCATAGGCAGAGTTATTCAACGAATAATAATAACGGAACCCAGTCGGTGAAATTCACACCGATAGGATGATCCAACGGAATAATAAATCTTTGAATAATAAACAATGGAACCGAAGTAGGTGTAAAACACACGAACGAGGATATTCAAGCGAGAATAATAAATGCGGAATAATAAACAATGGAACCGGTAGGTGTAAAACACACGCATGAGGATATTCCAGCAGAATAATAAAGAATTGAATAATGAAGAAAATCACCAAGTATAGGGGATTCAGCGTATCTGAGTTATTCAGCAAGAATAAATAAGAATGGAATAATATAAGGATTTCACCAAGTATAGGTATATCTGGCGTATCTGAGGTTATGTATAGGGTATGCCACTTTTACGAGTTATTCAGCGAATAATAATGAATGGAATAATGAAGTTCTCTTCATGAATAAGAAAGAATAACACCCCTTACAGGTACAACAAATAATATCCCTACTAGTAAAAAAAGACTTTGGATATCAAAGTAGTGAAGTGCGAATACTCTTCTTCTTTTCTCTATAGATTTTCTCTCTATAGCCTCTCTCTATAATTTCTCTCTCAGAGTTTCATTGAATTCGTAAGAAAATAATGAAGGAATGAGCTTACATTTATAGGAAAATAGAATGCATAGTAATTAATCCATGAACGGTCAGATTGATTTACTTTAATCGACGGTCCATATTTAAAGCAAAATCTTTTAAATAAAATATAATATATTCTATTTATATAAAAACATTTTACTATGCAAAACACTATGCAACACTATATGCAAAACACTATGCAAAACACTATGCAAAACTATGCATAATAAAATATAATATATTCTATTTATAGAATAACTTTAATAAAGTATTACATTTTTATATAAAAGATGTTTACATTTTATTACGTTAATAATCTGAATAAAACAAAAGCGTCATTATCGCTATAATAATTCATATATTATTAATCGACAATAATGGAATCAAAATGAGTAACTTCTCACATAAGCATCGATAATCAATATGGTGTGCTACTATGCAACCACACGTACATCGTACTTTACTACTGAGAGTAGTTCAACAAGATAGCGGTAAAACTTCCGTCGTTATTTGATAAAATATTTTTGTCGTTTTCTCAATCAAATGATAATTACATTTTTGGGGTCCACCAATGATTGAGTAGTTATACGAATATTCCTGCTAAACCGAATATTCCCAGACCAATCGAATATAATATAACCACTTGCATACTTTGCAAAATTTATAAATACTACCCACAACTATAATATTATCTCAAATTCACACCATAATATTAAAAATTATTTCGACAAAATTTAAATCTTTATTGATAAAATCTGGGGTCTCACAATATTTTTAGTATATCCATGTGGCTGCCACGTAATCAATTTGGACGGATGTTAGTCTAGTTGGCACAGCTGTTAACGGCAGGGGCACGAATGACCCAAAAATTATAACGTTAAGGGTATTTTTGTACAAAAAAAAGTATAGGGTGTTCGGTAGACATTGGAAAAAATGTCAGGGACATTTTTGGACCTTATCCCAAAGATAATTTTCACCCTAAATTTTACACCCTTGTTGATTTTTACACCCTAAATCGAAAAAAATATCTAATTACACTCAAAACTTAATTAAACGTAATAAAAAGTACACTTTTTATATTTAACCGGTCAAAAGTGACCGGCTAAGGCTGTAATGTGAATCTGAAAGGGAATTTAAGTCTTTTACTTTTTCTCTCTCTCCTCCATCTTTCTCTCTGTTCTCTATTTCTCTCTCCTTTGCCTTCCTCTCTTTCCTCCCCTCACTCCGGTCCCTTCACACTCGACACCCGATCTCTCTCCATTTTCGCCTCTCTCCTCCGTTGTGAACAACTTTAGTGTAGTGGGGGATTCACAGACTGAGAAGTACAAAGCCAGGGCATATCCTCTGAAAGGGCATATGATGAGGACATGACATGCGTGGATTCAAACAAGACTAAAAGGACGTGGGAATCAAGCAAGGCTAGAACAAAGAGGTTTAACACAAGGTCTCAATGGATTGATCCAAGATGCTTGAGCTGAAGCTAACACAAGAAAATCCAAAGAGGAGGCTAATGAGCATGAGACACAAACTTGAGTCAATTTAATACAAGCTCAATTCTAATCATCTTAGCAAAGCCAACATATTTTGCATACAAAAGAGTATTATGTTATTTTGCAAAGTGGACCTTCTAAAATAAGTATCCAGCAAGCAAAAGCAAGCAAAACACTTAAATTCATATTAAATTCATGATGTCATGCACGGATTCTCAAATTAAGGTCCAATAAGTGATCTGGTTGCATGTTCAACATATTTCTTTTTGTGGGCCATATTTTACATATCAACAAACATAAAGCTGGAGCATGTAAAGTCCTAGCGATACATGGATTCTTGGCTTGCAAAGGAATTTCTAGATTAATCAATTTAAGGTTCGAAGAATTATACATTTCACGCCAAGACTTATCGAAACTTAATCACGCGGCAGAAAGGAAATCCCACGCCATGAAGGATTTTATGTTTTTATTTGGATTCTTAATTTTAAATTCTATTATAATTAGGATTTCTTTTAATTAGAATTTCTTTTCCAAATTGACTTTTATTTCCTTATAGAAATTAGGGTTATAGTTTAAAAATTCATATTAGGATTTGGATTGTTTTGAGTTGTGACGCCCCCAAAATTAGGTATACGTCACCCATCTTGGGTCGCCACTTACATGGTACATAAATTCAAATACAAACTTAATTATACATCATCGTCGTGTAACATACGACAATACATAAAGCGAGAGTTCTAATAGGAATATTGTCATTTAGACAATATCCATACTCAAGGAGTCCTCATTACATTTATTGTCACATTTATTTAATGTAGAATAGTGAGGACTACTAATGCTATCTTGGGACCATCACTCTTTTCCCCGACTCGTCCCATGTAAGACCCGAAATTTTTAAATAAAAGGAATTTCCTTTATTTATTATTTTGAAATAGTAAGGGTTGATTTGATTAATGTGGATAGTTAGGGGTTAAATACGCAAATACTTCAAAATAAGCAAGTGGTTATAAAATATTCATTGTTGTTGGGAATATTCGTTTGGTCGTGGAATATTAAATCTTGTCTTGGGAATATTAAATGCGATGACCTTGACCCATGTATGGGCCCCATAATGAAAAGCGATTGGATGAAGAAAACGACAAATATAAGTTGGTTAAAAATACTTGGCGTAGTTATTCTGAATTAAGATTGTTGGAATACCTGTGGTTGGTTAAAATCTGATGTCTGGCGTGGTCGCACAAAGTAGCACACGGTATTGCACAGTATTGTTGAATTATTGATCCTTACGTAAGAAGGCACTACTCGATAATTTTCACAGTAGTTACTGTTCAATATTTTATTTTATTGATTCAATAATTGCTGCGTTGATATTTTATATTATTGTTGTTCAATAATTGTCACTTGCACATTATCTCCATTATCGGATCAATAATTCATATTATTTAAATAATATTATTAGATAGCATTATTGGCGATGTCTAGAAAGTTTACAAGGAGAGGTTTGGTCACCTAATTGCGCGCCGATGAAGGAGAAATCCTTATTGGAAAGCCCCTCTCTCTGAGAGCGGAACTGGTTGTCATAATTGTGATTACGTAATATTATTTATGAATAATTAATTATTGATTTATATGATAAGAAAATATTTATAAATGATGGATTTATTTGTTTTATGTGGTTATAATTGAATGATTTAATGTTGAGGTGTTTTATCGGTATTTTTGTCGGAATGGAGGTATTAAAATCAAATCGATATTTTTTTACGATATATTGCGTGAGTTATAATTTTTAATCCAAACCGTTGGATCGTTGTAATTTTTTTGGGTATGTTATACATACATAAGTTGAGTATATGTCCACAAATTTTGAACCGTTTAAAATGAACGAATGATTTGTTATGAATTTTAAGAGGTGACCTGATTCGGAAATTAGGTTTATAATTGATTTTGGTGGAAAATTCTAGAATTGAGTGGGCCCCACTTGTGGTTGGTGAAGAAATGTGCTGAATTTTATTTCAAATGTGGTGGGTGGTAATAGTAGCGGTAGTAAAGCCATCGAAGTGCAGTCAAGTCTGCTTCGGCAGGCTAACATTTTCCTATAAATAGAGGACTAAGTTAGAATTGAAAATCACACCAGAAACATAAGCTTTCTCTCTTTCTCTCTCTATATTATCGAGCGTATTCTTGTGAGTATTTTGAGTATACTTTGAGTATTGTTAGGCGGTGCAAGTTCCTTCAAAGACTATATCCAGGTGTTTCAACTAGAAATAATTGTCTTTCGAGGTAAGAGATGTTATTTTCTTCTCAAATGATATTATTTCTTCAATATCACTATCTTTGAAATATTGGTTAGAACTTTTTATCAAATTTAGAAACTTTTTCATGTCGGGTTACTATTCATGAGTTACTATTCACGAGTTACTATTCATGAGTTACTATTCACGAGTTACTATTCATGAGTTACTTATTCACGAAAGTACTATTCATGAAGCGTGAAGATGTTTTTTTTGTGGAAATTCTATCTTTTGGTGTCTGAGAGTTACTATTCACGATATGGCACTTTATTCACGTATCTGAAGACTATTCACAAATATCGGACTATTCAAGAAAAATAAAAATTTTTCTTTTCGTCTAAAATATCTATTCTGGATACTAGCTTTGATTGTATCCATGTTTTGATCATTCTTGAATTTTACACCACTATGATTATTTTTGAGGTAGTTTTGGACGTGGATAAAACCAAGTACGAATCCTTAATCCTTGTCATTTTGTTTCACTGGATTCGTTTCTTTAAAAATATTTTTCATCATCCTCAGTCTTAAATGATGATATTATTGAATATCTTTGGCCTGTAGTGCAAAGATGAATGATTCTGAAGAATATCTTGGCACGTAGTGCGAAGAATGTTTAAATTTTCGATGAATATCTTTGGCCTTTAGTGCAAAGATGAGCAGTGTTTAAATGAACATGACCGATGAAGAATATCTTTGGCACTGTAGTGCAAAGATGAGCAGTGTTGAGATGAACATACGACCGATCGATGAATATCTTTGGCTTCAGTAGTGCAAAGATGAATATTTGATTTGAGATGAATATTGATTGATGTTTACAGGATAAAATATTGATGATGGACCTGTTAAATTCATAGATTATAGTAGATTTCATTCTCTACGTAACTCTTCTATGAATTATTATTTCCACGCGAATATTGATCTGAAACTTGTTGTCTATTGTATTCTATCGAATTTTTCCTGTTGAAGACTAACGATAATTTGTTCTATATTATCTTAGTCATAACATTCTTTTCTTGGGCTAGTTGAGCTCACCCTTTTCCTTTTTGTTCCATTTTTCTTCTCGGGAGGCGAGAATGTGGCGAGTACTAGTGAGGTGGGTATGGAATGAAGGTTCTAGAGAGAGTTGTTTAGTAGTCCTCACCATTTTTATAAAATAATGTATCAATAATTATGATGGGGATTTATTTGCGTGTGGATATTATCAGATGACAATATCTCGTATTTAAACTTCGAGTTTCTATGTTGTAATAATAAAGTTGTAGTTATTTCTATACCATGTATTTGGCGACTCGAGAATGGGTTGGATGGAATGGACCTATTTTGGGGCGCCACGGTTGGTATCGAGCTTAGGGATATGATCTCAGCGGAGATCGGGGAATAGAACTAGGAGGGAGAGACGAGTAAATCCTTCGCTAGTGTGTCCTACCTAAGCTTATTTGTTAGTTAGTCAATATATAGGGATATTATGTGATATATTGATTTCCTTAATTAACCCTTATTTTATGGTGATGATTTGAGAATGTCAATCGAGAATATAAGCGATGGAGTAAATGAGACCGTGGAGATGCCTACCAACGAGGAGGAAGCGTCAACAAAGTGGCAATGTTCCTCCTGTGAACAACACCACCACCGAAAGAGATGAGAACGAGGGGATGTTTAGAAGTTTTTTGCGATTCATGCAAAAATCGCAGGCGAGGAGACTCGTGTTCAAAATCTGAGAGGAAATGATAGCAATTCACGGGTTGTCACTGACCAAGCGATTCAAAGAGTTGGGACCACGAATTTAAGGGAAAGCTAGATCCGATCATGGCGGAAACATGGGTCAAGCAAATTAACAAGATATTCGACGTCTTGGGATGCGGAGGAGAATGAAGGTTCCATTCGCTACTTTTATGTTAAAAGTGGCGAAAGGCGGATCACTTGGTGGGAGTCTCGTGAAGCGTACCCATCCGTGCACTTTCGGCGTCGTGGGAGACATTTCAGAAGCGATTCAATGACAAATACTTCCACGAAAGTATTCGTCTATATGAAGGAAGTGGAGTTTATTAGATCGGAGCGAGAATAACATGGCGGTGTCCAAAGACGAGGCGAAGTTCGCGGAGTTATCGAGTTTGCACCTCATTTGGTGGAGAATGAGGAACGATGACGCGGATGTTTCGAGAGGTTTGAAACCCGACATACGTCAAAGATCTCATTTCTCATAAATTTTGTCTCTATTCAGGATGTTGTCAATGAGGCTCGGTTGTTAGAGCGAGATAACGAAAGTACGTTCAACCGAGGGACCATAACCGAGGATCATACCAAGATAGCAGTCATCGAATAACGATAACCCCGGCGGAGAAAGAAGAATACTGACATAAAGCGGTAACCACTCGGTGGTAATCGTGGCCATGAAAATAGAAGCGAGTCGGGAGGAGATTTTAAAAGAGGAGATTCAACAACGACCATGTGAAGACGTTAGCGCCAGTAGCAACTAGTTCTAAGGGAGGAGAACGATCACCGGTCATATGTTATAAATGCGGGAAAGAGGGACATATCACCAAACCGTCCACAACAGTTTAAGGTATGCTATAATTGTGGAAAGGAAGGACATATATCGCCGAGATTAGACGATATCGAAACCGATCCGGGGAATGGTGACTCGAAAAGGATGTCCAAGAAAAGTCAAAGTCAACGATTCTTGGAAGAGTGTTTGTCGTGGCCGGTTAAAATGCGAGGAACCCGAACGAAGTTAGTTAGCGGGTTAGTTAATTATAAATTCTTGCGAAGTTTATACCTTACTAGAATCCCCTGGTTCTACCCATTCTTTTATCTCTCTTGCTTGCGCTCAACATTTGAACTTGACTACGGAGAAATTAGACTTTGACCTATTTATGGAGACTCCGTTAGGAGAAACTTTCATTACATCCGTTGTTTAAAGAAATCTTGCTTGATTCAAGTTGGAACTATCACATTACCTGTTAACCTTATTTCTATAGAGATATTTGCTTTTGATGTGATTTTAAGGTTAACTACTCATCATGCCAAAATTGATTGCTTTCGTAAGGTTGTTAGTTTTCATATTCCTAAGCAACCTATTATTCGAATTCAGGCAATCAAACCATTGAAGTCAAACATTTTCATATCAAGCCATGAAGTCATTCGTTTATTACGGATGTCAAGTTTTCTTAGTCCATGTTATGGATTTGATTAAAGACACGTCAGATTTGAATAATATTCTTGTTGTTATTGATTTTTCCGACGTATTTTCGAAGAATTTCTTGGCTTACTCCCAAAGCTTCGATATTAAATTTTGTATCGACTTTGAACCGTCTGACAAAACTCATTTCTAAAATCTCATATCGAATGGCTCTATTGAACTTCAAGAGTTAAAAATTCAACTATAAATTTGGTACTGAGCCTTTATCTTGTGACTTCCTTTGTGGAATGCGAACAGAAGACTCTACTCTCTAGGGGACGTCATATTCGATGCGATAGTAAAGCGATAGGTGTCATTGTGACGTCTTTATCCAAGATTGGGATATGAGTCACGGTTGAGAGCAACCTAAGTCGAGAATCGAAATACGTAGCTTTACAGGCTTAGTTGGTTATTATCGGAGATTCGTTGAAGGATATTCTCGAATCGCTATTCCATTAACGAAATGACTCATAGAGATACAAAATTCAAATGGAGCAAGGAATGTGGTAAGAGCTTGAAGAACTCAAGAGGAGACTCATTTCAAAGCACATGTTCGACCATGCCATCCCGGAAAAGCGAACGTGGTAGGCCGGCGTGTTGAGTAGAAGATCGTATACAAGTACGAGTACGATATTGTCAAAGACTCATTTCAGTATAATATACAAATAATAGAGATGGAGATGAAAACTCTAGGTACCCACGTGATGATATCTGAGCACGTGATGATATACGAGTATAATCGACTTTAATCGATAAAGTTAAAGCATTCAAGCTACACAACCGGAGTGATGAATTTGAAGAAAGAGGTGCAAGAAGTTGTTATTTCAAAAGCGAGAGAATCGGTGAGGTGAGGAAAGCTCAAACCTTCGATTTATTAATCCAGTTGAAATTCTCGATCGAATAGGAACTGTGGCCTATAGACTCGTTTTACCGCCAAGTATGACGCGTGTTCATAACGTTTTTCACGTATCGATGTTACGACCCGAACCACGTCATTGAGTTAGAACCGGACGAGATAGCCGAAGACTTAACGTATGAGGAGGTACCTGTCAAGATTTTGGATAGGAAGGAGCATGTCCTACGCGCAAAGGTCATACCACAAGTTAAAGTTTTGTGGAGGAATCATGCTATAGAGGAAATGACCTGGGAATTGGAAACGGAAATGAAAGCGAGGTATTCTCATCTTTTCGAAACACCAGGTACGTACGTCAATTTCGAGGACGAAATTTCATAAGGAGGGGAGGTTGTAAGACCCCGAAATTTTTTAAATAAAAAGGAATTTCCTTTATTTATTATTTTGAAATAGTAAGGGTTGATTTGATTAATGTGGATAGTTAGGGGTTAAATACGCAAATACTTCAAAATAAGCAAGTGGTTATAAAATATTCATTGTTGTTGGGAATATTTGTTTGGTCGTGGAATATTAAATGCTTGTCGGGGAATATTAAATGACGGCCAAGCAGACCATAATGTGGGCCCCATGTGAAAGCGATTGGATGAAGAAAGCGACAAATATAAGTTGGTTAAAAATAATTGGCGTAGTTATTACAATTAAGACTGTTGGAATACGTTGGTTAAAATACGATGAATCTGGCGTGGTCGCACAAAGAAATACGCACGGTATTGCAGTATTGTTGAATTATTGATCCTTACGTAAGAAGGCACTACTCAATAATTTTCACGGTAGTTATTGTTCAATATTTTATTTTATTGATTGATAATTCTTTGCGTTGATATTTTATATTATTATTGTTCAATAATTGTCAACGCACATTATCTCCATTATCGGATCAATAATTCATATTATTTAAATAATATTATTAGATAGCATTATTGGCAATGTCTAGAAAGTTCATCGAGGAGAGGTTTGGTCACCTAATTGCGCCGCCAAGATGAGGAGAAATCCTTATCGAAAGCCCCCTCTTTCCTGGGAACGGCCTGGTTGTCATAATTGTGATTCTGTAATATTATTTATGAATAATTAATTATTGATTTATATGATAAGAAAATATTTATAAATGATGGATTTATTTGTTTTATGTGGTTATAATTGAATGATTTAATGTTGAGGTGTTTTATCGGTATTTTGTCGGAATGGAGGTATTAAAAATCAAATCGATTATTTTTACGATATATTGCGTGAGTTATAATTTTTAATCCAAATAGTTGGATCGTTGTAATTTTTGGGTATGTTATACATACATAAGTTGAGTATATGTCCACAAATTTTGAACCGTTAAAATGAACAAATGATTTGTTATGAATTTTAAGAGGTGACTGATTCGGAAATTAGGTTTATAATTGATTTTGGTGGAAAATTCTAGAATTGAGTGGGCCCCACTTGTGGTTGGTGAAGAAATGTGCTGAATTTTATTTCAAATGTGGTGGGTGGCAATAGTAGCAGGTAAAGCCATCAGGTAGCAGGTCAAGTCTGCTTCTGCGGGCTAACATTTTCCTATAAATAGAGGACTAAGTTAGAATTGAAAATCACACCAGAAACATAAGCTTTCTCTCTTTCTCTATATTATCGAGCGTATTCTTGTGAGTATTTTGAGTATACTTTGAGTATTGTTAGGCGGTGCAAGTTCCTTCAAAGACTATATCCAGGTGTTTTAACTAAATAATTGTCTTTCGAGGTAAGGGATGTTATTTTCTTCTCAAATGATATTATTTCTTCAATATCACTATCTTTGAAATATTGGTTGGAACTTTTTATCAAATTTGGAACTTTTTCATGTCGTGGTTACTATTCATGAGTTACTATTCACGAAGTTACTATTCATGAGTTACTATTCACGAAGTTACTATTCATGAGTTACTATTCACGAGTACTATTCATGAAGCGTGAAGATGATTTTTTTGTGGAATTTCTATCTTTTGGTGTAGAGTTACTATTCACGATATGGTACTTTATTCACGATAATGACTATTCACAAATACTAAGACTATTCATAGAAAATAAAAATTTTTCTTTTCGTCTAAAATATCTATTCGGATACTAGCTTTGATTGTATCCATGTTTTGATCATTCTTGAATTTTACACCACTATGATTATTTTTTGAGGTATTTTTGGACGTGGATAAAACCAAGTACTGAATCCTTAATCCTTGTCATTTTGTTTCCTTTGGATTCGTTTCTTTAAAAATATTTTTCATCATCCTCGGTCTTAAATGATGATATTATTGAATATCTTTTGATGCGTAGTGCAAAGATAAATGATTTCTGAAGAATATCTTTGGCCTTTTAGTGCAAAGATGAGCAGTGTTTAAATGAACATGGCCGTGATGAATATCTTTGGCCTTTAGTGCAAAGATGAAGCAGTGTTTAAATGAACATGACCGATCGAAGAATATCTTTGGCTCAGTAGTGCAAAAGATGAAGTGTTGAGATGAACATAATGGTGATGAATATCTTTGGCTTTGTAGTGCAAAGATGAATATTTGATTTGAGATGAATATTGATTGATGAGGATAAAATATTGATGATGGACCGTTAAATTCATAGATTATAGTAGATTTCATTCTCTACGTAACTCTTCTATGAATTATTATTTCATTGCGAATATTGATCAAACTTGTTGTCTATTGTATTCTATCGAAATTTTTCCTGTTGAAGACTAACGATAATTTGTTCTATATTATCTTAGTCATAACATTCTTTACTGGGCTAGTTGAGCTCACCCTTTTCCTTTTTGTTCCATTTTTCTTCTCAGGAGGCGAGAATGTAGCGAGTACTAGTCGGGGTATGGAATGAAGGTTCTAGAGAGAGTTGTTTAGTAGTCCTCACCATTTTTATAAAATAATGTATCAATAATTATGATGGGGATTTATTTGCGTGTGGATATTGTCTAGATGACAATATCTGTATTTAAACTCAGAGTTTCTATGTTGTAATAATAAAGTTGTAGTTATTTCTATACCATGTATTTGGCGACTCAGAATGGGTTGGATGGAATGGACCTATTTTGGGGGCGTCACATCCCAGCTATATTCTCATTTCAAGAGAATAAAGTGAAAGAAAGGTGAGCTCAACTAGCCCAAGAAGAAATATTATAACTAAGATAATGCGAGAATAAATTATCAATAGTCTTCAACAATGTTAAAGCGATAAAATACAATAGACAACGGTTTAAGCTATAATGAATACGCAATCCATTAAAAGAGTCAAGTAGAAAATAAAGTCTACTATCTTTTAGGTTTTAAAAGGTTTTCATCAATTTTTATCACTAATACTCGGTTTAATGAATAAACCACAATATCTAATCATCCTCGTACTACACAGTCAAGGATTTTCATCAAATTATCAATGGTCATGACTATAAGAATCACCCCTGGTCATAATCATACCAAAAACTATCCATCAACGCATTACAGTGCCACCGAGGACTTTTGTCACATCATTTATATCAAGCCGTGATTATACTGCAAGAATGATCCTCGGTCATAATCATACTAAGTTCATCTATGCACGTAAGCCAAAGATAACATAATATAACATGAGGATGATGACAATGACATAATAATTCAATAAAACAAGTTCACGAATTAATTTATTCAGAACTAATAATGTCCAAATTGTCAACATGATCTTTGCTTTTGTAGAGTAAAATTCAAGAATGCTCGAAAAATATTTTCATTAAAAATTTGGATGAAGCGCAAATATCAAGGATATTCCACTAAATTCATGGAGTATAGAAGTCAAAATTTTAACCAACCGAGTATAATAGCGAATGAAATAACAAAAGAAATCACCATGCATGCGGTACAGCATGAGGCAAAGTTATTCCACGAGAATAATAAATACTGAGAATAATAAAAAGCGGAACCGGTCAGATGTAAAACACATGCATGGATATTCCAATAGAATAATAAAGGCAGAATAATAAAGAGCGGAACTGTGTCCCGGCGTAAAGCCTGAATAGGATGTTCCAACGGAATAATAAAATAATAGAAGAATGTCACCAAGTATAGGGGGATTCTGATATACTGAGTTATTCAATGTAATAAATAAGAATGGAATAATATAAGGATTTCACCAAGTATAGGGTCAGCGTATCTGAGTTATTCCAATGAATAAATAAGAATGGAATAACATAAGGATTTCACCAAGTATAGGGTATGCCGCCACGATACTGAGGTTATGTATAGGGTATGCCACGCATTATCTGAGTTATTCCAATAGAATAATAAAGAATGGAATAATGAAGTTCTCTTTCGTGAATAAGAAAGAATAACACCCTTACAGGTACAACAAATAATATCCCTTACCTTAGAAGATTTGAATATTGGAAAAGTGAAGTAGAAAACTTTTCTTTTTTCTCTCTATAGTTTTCTCTCAGAGTTTCATTGAATTCGTAAGAAATAATGAAGGAATGAGCTTTCTATTTATAGAAAAGCGAGGGTGGCTCTTGGTCTTAATGAAGGGTCGAAATGATTCTTGGTAATATTGAAGAGACAACTACTATTTCATGAAGGGGTAATTACTATCGTGAAGGTAATTACTATCGATTGAAGGTAATTACTATCGGAGAAGGTAATTACTATCGACGAAGGTAAATACTATTGTGAAGGTAATTACTATTCACAAAGGTAATTACTATTCACAAAGGTAATTACTATATTGACGAAGGTAAATACTATTGACGAAGGTAATTACTATTCACAAAAGTAATTACTATTCACAAAGGTAATTACTATTGGACGAAGGTAAATATTTATCGACGAAGGTAATTACTATCACTATGTGATTGAATGGACTCTTAGATGATGACATATGGGCCCCCCATAAAATAATCAAACTTACCACAAGCGTCTCATAATGGACTCTTTATATACATCAAGGATTGAATAAATATTACCACAAATCATTTTATTTTTAATCAACACGTATTTAATCTTTCAACAATTATTAATCATTTATAACTTGTCGTCTCAATTAATAATTTAATACTATAACATATTATACGAGATGATCTTTGTGACAATAATTGAATCAATAATATAAGAGATATGATGCAACAACCATCTGTAGCAATAATTGAGCATAATTTGAGTGACTTCTCACGTAAGCATCAATAATCAATATCGTGTGCTACTATACAACTACGGCATACATTGTATTTTTACTACTCTAGGGTAGTTCAATAGTTTTGATGGTAAGACCTCTGCTATTATTTTTTTATAGAAAAATAATTTTGTCATTTTCTAACTACGACAATACTTCCGTTGTGGGGTCCACCAATGATTGAGCCGTCGTACGAATATTCCCCGACAAAAAGAATATTCCCACCAAACGAATATTTTATAACAACTTGCTTACTTTGCAAAATTTATAAATATTACCCACAACTATAACATTATATCAAATTTATTCCATAATATTCAAAAAATAATATTTATAAAAAATTCCATCTTTATTTATAAAAGTTGGGTCTTACAACCTCCCCTTCTTATGAAATTTCGCCCTCGAAATTAGGGTACGTACCTGATATGATAAAGAGGTGAGGATACCTTGAATACCTTTATCGTTAAAAATATTAAATTCATCTTCGCAATGATACCAAAGATATTCATTAACAATTCATCTTTGCCTTGCTGCAGCCAAAGATATACTGTTGTAAAACCAATAATCTTTCAAAGCAGCGTTTAATAAGTATCACGACCACGAATTATCCATGCACTTCTTCGCCGAGGATATTCGTGTTTTCAATACTGATCATGATTATACCGAATAATCCTTGGTCATAATCATACCAAGTCTATCAATGCACTACTCTGACGAAGATGACTTTTACCAACATCCATGAATTAATATTTCATTGTTGAGACTCATTTCAATAATTATTCCATATCATCGAATCATCCCCGCACTACGTGCCGAGGATATTCATTAAGTATCACGACCCACGAATTATCCATGCACTACTACCAAAGATAATCGTGTATTCATTAGTATCACGACCACGAATTATCCATGCACTACTACCAAAGATAATCGTGTATTCATTAGTATCACGACCACAAATTATCCATGCACTACTACCAAAGATAATCGTGTATTCATTAGTATCACGACCACAAATTATCCATGCACTACTGACCCAAAGATAATCGTGTTTTTCAATTACGGTTATGATTATACCGAACAATCCCTGGTCATAATCATACCAAGTCCATCTATTCACGTAAGCCACAGATGACTTTCAACACAATATAAGCATGAGGATAATGATATAAAGAATCAATCAAATGAGATAAAGGATAAATATTAAACATTTATAATATAATTTATTCAGGATTCAAGAATATCCCCATGTTATCAATCACTTAATAATCTCATAATCTAATATCATTAATATTATAACAATATTTTAATCACTTCTTAAATTTATAAACAATTTATTTCAATTGTTTACGCTTTACCATATAATGCATTTAATCATTCAAAAATGCCATACTCATAAGATATCATCACCAATTATCAAATCCTCATCAAAAAAAATAAACATATACTCTATATAGGATTCTCTAGCCATAAAATCCTATTTTCAACTTTGTTACTTCACATAACATATTTAACTCATATGTTAAGTAACTAAACTATTTCCATGAAAATACCAAATCAGTCCCCAAAAATATTTCTTTTCTCGGGATTTAGCATAATATAGTCCTATAATGAAAATATATTTTCTCGAGAATTTTAAAATTCATTTACTATTTTTCAAAATTAATTTCTAATTAATTCCTTAAGAAATTAGCTACCTCAAGTTTAACTCCAAAATTCCCAAATCTTGGCGGGACCTTACAAATGTTAATGTGAGCCTCCGGTTTAAATTTCATGGTCAATGAGTTATAGAACTCCAGTTATAGCATTTTTCGTCAAAAAAAACCTAAATATTGAAATGGTCATAACTTGTTCATTTTAAGTCGAGAATGAGCTCATTTTTTGGACAGGAGGTACTTTATAACATATATTTTAATGTACCAAAAGGCCAGAATTTTTCACATAAATTTAGTGGTAAAACAGCCCTCTTAAAGTTTCTAGGCAGTAGCGTTTTTGTAATTTGCGACTTTGGAAACTTTTGCTAAATTCAGGTCCACCACGAAAATCTACAAAGACCTTTTCCGGTGATTCCACTTGGATAAGCTACAAAACTCATAGATCTAACTCTAGGACTTGACCACACTCAAAAATTCAAAATATAATAGGAGATATGGTCAATTGAATTTCATGTTACATTTTTACAAAAAATCGATTTTTCAACCCTTTGTGATTTCTAAGAAACTTTCATGTTTTCACATAATAACCACATAACTCATCATAACACTTACTAAATATACCCATGATTTTCATTAGTCCAATGCTTTTATTATGACTTTCATCATAATCCTCGTGAAATGCAGATCCTTTTAGTTGAAGAAATATTTGAGGGTTTAAGAAATGGGTTTTGTCTTTGGGGTCGATACAAAATTCGATTTCACGCCTAGGGTAGGCTAGGAAATCTTCAAGAATCGTCAAGAAATTTATTAATGATAGAAATATCATTCAAAGCGCTACTCTTATCCAAGACTTGGATAATACGTTACATTGATACCAACTATGACTTCTATCCTTTAACCTAGATAGCACCTCACAATGATACCTATCAACTTGTCATCGTCATTCACGACGTAAGCCTTCTGAAAGTTTGGCCGATTGCATTCCACATAAGGAAGTCAACAACGAAAGGATCGGGGCTCTTTACTTATAATTTGGATATAACGATGATTAACTTTGGGGTTTGGTTACTTTGAATTCATATAACGGGTTGGTTAGGAATATGAAAGCTAACAACCCTTACAAAAAGAATAATAAGTAGTTAATCAATCGTTTTCAAAAATTACCTCAAAAGCAAGTATTTTCAAAGAGATAAGATCGTGAAAGTGTTTATTTGAAACAACAAGATTAATAAGCAGTGGAGGTAACGAAGGTTTCTCCCAACGAAGTTTTGATAGATAAATCAAAGTCTAATTTTTTTTTCCCGAGTCAAATTTAAACATTGAACACAACTAGGTAGAATAAAAAAGAGTGGGTAGAACTTGTATTGAATAAAGTATAGACTTCGCAATAATTTATAATTAATTTACCCGTAATAACTTCGTTCGGGTTTTTCTAAATAAACGCTCTCGCTTAAATGACCGAAGTTTGACTTTTACTATAGGGTACATTCCACCCTTAAGTGCTTCTTCACATTCCGATCCATGATTTGAATCATTATTCTCGATCCATATCGAATTCGGGTTGATCGCTATACACGAGGTAATTCCAAATTCGATGTTGGGTTCTCCCAATTCTTGTCCAAAAGCAAAGTCCATTTCATCTATTTTGGCTTTATTGGATCGGACGTCTTTTTCTACACTATCAACGCGTTGTGCAGCTTTTACCCATGCATCGTCTATTCTCCTTCGTTTAGTTGTTTCTTCTTTCAGCTGATCTTTGATTTTTAAATTCTCAGATTCCAACTTTAATATCTAACACCGCCAAAGCGTGATTTTGTTCGAGCATCACATATCGGGTAACTTGATTTTGAATTGTTGTATCCCTTTGTTCCACGACCGTTTGTCGTTCTTCAACCTGTTCTTCTAGCTCACGAACATGATTTTGTAATTCTAAGTTTTGATCATAAATTTCTTCTAACCAATTCTCCTCAGGTTCCTCTTCTTCCTATTCTTCCTCTTCTTCCTCACTCTCAGCTGCTACCTCTGCAACTAGCTCAGGTCCAACAATTAGTTCTTCATTCACTACGTGGATATCTCTAATTTGTTCCTCGTCTGACACTGCATTAACCTGATTAGTGATTAAAGGTATCACAACGATCACATTCACTCCATTGTGAATATTTTCAACTGCCATTTCCAAACACTGCCACAACACAAGGGTTAATTAATATATCAAATATTATCCCTATACTCTGACCGACCAAACAAAT
This sequence comes from Panax quinquefolius, assembly GCA_020205615.1. Classification (NCBI taxonomy): domain Eukaryota; kingdom Viridiplantae; phylum Streptophyta; class Magnoliopsida; order Apiales; family Araliaceae; genus Panax; species Panax quinquefolius. The sequence continues at coordinate 95,768,769 of CM035152.1, read as the reverse complement.
AAACTTAGGTAGGTCATACTAGCGAAGGAATTCCCCGTCTCTCCCCTCCTAGTTCTTATCTCGCATCTTAGCCGTGGGATCATATCCCTAAGCTCGATACGATACCAACCGTGGCGCCCCAAAATTAGGTATCGTCACCCATCTTGGGTCGCCACTTACATGGTACATAAATTCAAATACAAACTTAATTATACATCCGTCAGGTGTAACATACGACAATACATAAACCGAGAGTTCTAATAGGAATATTGTCATTTAGACAATATCCATACTCAAGAGTCTTCATTACATTTATTGTCACACTATTTAATGAATAGTGAGGACTACTAATGCTATCTTCGGGACCATCACTCTTTTCCCCGACTCATCCCAACTATATTCTCATTTCCTGAAGAGAACAGTGAAAGAAAGGGTGAGCTCAACTAGCCCAGTAAGAAATATTATAACTAAGATAATGCAGAATAAATTATCAATAGTCTTCAACAATGTTAAAGCGATAAAATACAATAGACAACCGGTTTAAGCTGCGGTGAATATGCAATCCATTAAAAGAGTCAAGTAGAAAATAAAGTCTACTATCTTTTAGGTTTTAAAAGGTTTTCATCAATTTTATCACTAATACTCGGTTTAATGAATAAACCACAATATCTAATCATCCGCATACACGGTCAAGGATTTTCATCAAATTATCAATGGTCATGACTATACCGAATCACCCATGGTCATAATCATACCAAAACTATCCATCACTGCATTACAGGCCACTGAAGGACTTTTGTCACATCATTTATATCAAGCCATGATTATACCGAATGATCCTGGTCATAATCATACTAAGTTCATCTATGCACGTAAGCCAAAGATAACATAATATAACATGAGGATGATGACAATGACATAATAATTCAATAAAACAAGTTCACGAATTAATTTATTCAAGAACTAATAACGTCCAAATTGTCAACATGATACTGCTTTGTAGAGTAAAATTCAAGAATGCTCAGAAAAATATTTTCATTAAAAATACTGGATGAAGCGCAAATATCAAGGATATTCCACTAAATTCATGGAGTATAGAAGTCAAAATTTTAACCAACTGAGTATAATAGCGAATGAAATAACAAAAGAAATCACCATGCATGCGGTACTTCGCATAGACAGGTTATTCCAACAGAATAATAAATACAGAATAATAAAAACGGAACCAGGTCCGGTGTAAAACACACAGACAGGATATTCCAATAGAATAATAAAGACAGAATAATAAAGACGAGAACCAGGTCCGGCGTAAAGCACAGACAGGATGTTCTAACAGAATAATAAAATAATAGAAGAATGTCACCAAGTATAGGGGATTCGCATATCTGAGTTATTAAACAAAATAAATAAGAATGGAATAATATAAGGATTTCACCAAGTATGGGGAGTAAGCGTATACTGAGTTATTCAACATGTAATAAATAAGAATGAAATAACATAAGGATTTCACCAAGTATAGGGTATGCCACGTATACAGGTTATGTATAGGGTATGCCACATATACAGGTTATTCCAACCGAATAATAAAGAATGGAACAACAGAAGTTCTCTTCGTGAATAAGAAAGAATAACACCCTTACAGGTGCAACAACAAATAATATCCCTTACCTTAGAAGAGCTAAATATTGGAAAAGTGAAGTAGCAAAATACTTTTCTTCTTTCTCTCTATTGTTTCTCTCTACAGAGTTTCAAATTGAATTAAGTAAGAAATAATGAAGGAATGAGCTTTCTATTTATAGAAAAGCGAGGGTGGCTCTTGGTCTTAATGAAGGGTCAAAATGACTCTTGGTAATATTGAAGAGATAACTACTATTTGCGAAAGGGTAATTACTATTCGACGGAAGGTAATTACTATTATTGCGAAGGTAATTACTATTGAAGAAGGTAATTACTATTTGGCGAAGGTAAATACTATATTTAACGAAGGAAATTACTATTCATAAAGGTAATTACTATTCACAAAGGTAATTACTATCGACGAAGGTAAATTATTATTGTGAAGGTAATTATTATTCACAAAAGTAATTACTATTCACAAAGGTAATTACTATTGACGAAGGTAAATACTATTTATTGAAGGTAATTACTATTCACAAAGGTAATTACTATTGACAAAGGACTCTTAGATGATGACATATGGCCCCCATAAAATAATCAAACTTACCACAAACGTCTCATAATGGACTCTTTATATACATCAAGGATTGAATAAATATTACCACAAATCATTTTATTTTTAATCAACACATATTTAATCTTTCAACAATTATTAATCATTTATAACTTGTCGTCTCAATTAATAATTTAATACTATAACATATTATCTGGATGATCTTGTGACAATAATTGAATCAATAATATAAGAGATATGATGCAACAATCTCATGTAGCAATAATTGAGCATAGTGAGTGACTTCTCACGTAAGCATCGATAATCAATATCGTGTGCTCTATATCAACTCACGCATATTATCGTACTTTTACTACCTAGGGTAGTTCAAGCGGTTTTGATGGTAACACCTCTGTAGTTATTTTTTATAGAAAAATAATTTTGTCGTTTTTCTAACTACGACAATACTTTCGTTAATGGGGTCCACCAATGATTGAGCCATCGCATTGAATATTCCCCAAACAAAAAGAATATTTCCCGACCAAACGAATATTTTATAACAACTTGCTTACTTTGCAAAATTTATAAATATTACCCACAACTATAACATTATATCAAATTTATTCCATAATATTCAAAAATAATATTTATAAAAAAATTCATCTTTATTTATCAAAGCTGGGGTCTTACATGAGTAGTATAAATAGAGGTTCAAGTTGATGTAATAAAACACATTATTCATTATTCAATATATTTGTGAGGTTATTCTCTACTTTTGGTTCTTTGAAGAATTCCTAAGTATTTTTCTTAGTTATTTCTTTGAGATTCAATTTGACTTATCATACAACAATTCATAGTTGTGTGTGGCGTCTTTTACCGCATCAATCGTCGATTGTACCGAGATTATCGCTTCAATATAAGCGAGGGGTCAAGGTGTCATTGGTGTCCATTCAACGCAGATTCCGAACGCGAGCAATTGTACCAAGATTACCGTCTACATATAGACGAGGGGTTAAGGTGTTGCAAGCAATTCACCCAACAACTGTGTTAGAAACGATCCGGGCAAGGACCACCTCACGCAAATATGCCGTGGAATCTATCATTTGGTATCAAAGCTAAGCCTTTCTAGCAAGTTACTTATCCTTTAATTTTTTGTCGAAATATATATTTTAAAAAAAACAAAAAAACAAAAAAAAAAAAAACCAAAAAAAAATCATATTCTATTTTCATTGTGCTAACCAAACTTGTAATACACCATCAAATCATCAAATTCCAACAAAGATTTCATACCGTTCCATCATCATCAATTCTGAAACAGAGCTATAATTTACAAATCTGAAGCATACAAGAGGAGTACAAGGCAATCAATCGGTGATTTTGTGTTATTCTGATAGTAACACCATCTTATTTTTGTTTCGTGATAAGTAATTTTGAATTGATTAGTAAAATCAAGAATTTTGCTAGGGAATTCAATAAGAACCTATTAGAGAGAATATTTGAGGTAAAAGGCTCAGTGGTGAGATTAATCGTGGGTAAAATCCAATTTATTGAGAGTATACACGGGTGAACCATTGATTCGAGCGAAACACGTAAGGGAGTGGTGAGGAAACTATTTTCTACTAACCCTTATTTTGCAAGAAATATGTCTAACTCGAAGGATAAAGGAACTTATGAGGAACAACCCTCAATAGCTAAATTGAAATTCCAGATGGAGGTCATGCATAAAGAATGGGATCAAAGATTGAGAAAGACTATGGAGCAAATGCAAGAACAATTAGAAGAGATGAGGGTGTCTATGGCTGAGCTATCCCAAAACACTCATGGGATGCAAAACAAGACGAGGACACAACAAACTGACGTAAGAAAGGAAGACTACACGGTGAGGACGGTGAGGCGTGGAAGATCGTGAATCTAATTTTCTACATCAAAGACACGGAGGTGCTAGGGAAAGAAGAGGTCGGGACAGAGAAGATGGCAATTTGGATAACATAAAAATGAAGATTCCAGCTTTCCAAGGCACGGGTGATCCTGAGGCTTATTTAGATTGGGTAACCAAGATGGAGCGAATCTTTGACTGTCACAACTATTCAGACCTTAAGAAAGTCAAACTGGCCGTTACGGAGTTTTCTGGATATGCATTGATATGGTGGGATCAGTTGACAGCTAATCGGAGAAGGTGTGAAGAGCGGTCGATTACAACTTGGGTGGAGATGAAAGCTATCATGAAAAAGAGGTTTGTACCAGCATACTATCAACGGGAGATCATTCGTAGTTTACAAACTCTTAAATAGGGAAGTCAGAGTGTGGATTTATATTACAGGGAGATGGAGATGTTGAAGGATCGGGCTAACTTGATTGAGGACAATGAAACATCGATGGCTAGGTTCTCGGCAGGATTGAACTTGGAGATTGCAGACTTGGTTGAACGACAACATTATTTAGAGTTAGAAGAACTGGTCCATATGGCTACTAAGATAGAGAAACAACTCAAGAGGCGAGGAGGACAACGAGGACAATCTAATGCTAGTTCATCATGGAGACCTAATTTGGCAAGGCGAGAGGAAAAGATAGCTGTGATCAAACCAAAGGTGGAATCGAAGCAAGGATCGACTAGCCGAGAGATACAAGGTAAAACTGAACAACCTTCTTTTGGGCGTACTCGGGATATTATATGCTTCAAGTGTCAAGGCAGGGGACATATTTCTAGCCAATGTCCAAATCAGAGAAAAATATTGTTGCTTGACAATGGAGATGTGGAGACCGAGGGGGAAGATAGCGACACCGATTCTATGCCACCATTAGAGGAGATAGGTGAGGATGCGATACATGGTGAAATTCTGGTTACAAGAAGAACACTTAGTACGCAAGTTAAGGAGGAGAGAAGTGAACAACGGGAAAATCTATTCCATACTCGATGTCTTGTGAATGGGAAAATATGTTGTGTAGTCATAGATGGAGGCAGCTGAACAAATATGGCAAGCACTACGATGGTGGAGAAATTGGGGTTACCTACTACCAAACATCCACAGCCATATTGTTTGCAGTGGCTCAATGATAATGCAGACATTAAAGTAACCAAACAAGTGTTAGTTCCATTTGCTATTGGTCGGTATATTGATGAAGTATTGTGTGATGTGGTGCCCATGCAGGCAGGACATATATTGTTGGGTAGACCATGGCAGTTTGATAGGAGGGTTCAACATGACGGGTTTACCAACGTATATTCATTTGTTCACGACAAGAAGAAGATCTCTCAAGGTCCTTTGTCACCACAACAAGTACATGAAGATCAAATTCATTTGCAGAAAGATTATGTACAAAGAAAAGAGAGTGAAGAAAAGAAAAATCAAGAAGAAAAAAAGAGAGAAAAAGAAAGATGAGAGAAAAAAAAATATACTGGCACAGAAGAGTGATGTGAGAAGAGCTTTGATTTCTAAATAGCCTATGAGTTTACTTCGATATAAAGATGCGCTTTTGAATACTAATGCTACTGATTCTTTGCCTAGTGTTGTTTCATCTCTCTTACAGGAATTCAAAGATGTATTTCCCAAGGAGCTTCCTTATGGACTACCACCTATTCGGGGAATTGAACATCAAATTGATTTTGTTCCCGGTGCGACGATTCCAAACCGCGTCAAATTTTATCTGAGTAATCCCGAGGAGACGAAGGAGTTACAAAGGCAAGTTTGACGAAGTGATGGGGAAAGGATTCGTGAGAGAAAGTATGAGCCCGCAAAGCGCTCCGGTGATTCTAATGCCGAAAAAAGATGGAAAATGGAGGATGTGCATCTATTGTCGAGCGGTAAATAATATTACGGTAAAATATCGACATCCCATTCCTCGTTTAGATGACATGTTAGATGAATTACATAGATCTTCAGATATTTTCAAAAATTGATTTAAAAAGTGGTTATCATCAAATTAGAATGCAAGAGGGTGATGAATGGAAAACAACGTTTAAAACTAAAAAATGGTCTTTGTGAGTGGTTAGTATTACCTTTTGGGTTAACTAATGCACCAAAGACTTTCATTAGATTAATGAACCATGTTTTGTGTCCATTCATTGGAAAATTTGTCGTAGTTTATTTTGATGATATTTTGATTTATAGCAAAAACTTGGAAGATCATGCATCGATTTAAAATCTATTTTAGATGTATTTTAGAAAGAAAAGTTATTTGCTAACATGGAAAATGCACGCTTTGTTCTTGGATAGAATTATTTTTCTTGGGTTTGTTGTGAGTTCACGGGGAGTCCAAGTTGACGAGGAGAAAATACGTGCGATCCGGGATTGGTCGAGTCCAAACAATGTGAGTCAAGTGCGAAGCTTTCATGGACTCGCGAGTTTCTACCGACGTTTTGTTCGGAATTTCAGTGAGATTACAGCACCATTGACCGAGGTCATCAAGAAAAGTGTGGGCTTTAAGTGGGGTGATGAACATGAAAAAGCATTTAATTTGATTAAGGATAAATTGACAAATGCTCCTTTACTTATTTTGCCTAACTTTGCTAAAACTTTTGAGATTGAGTGTGATGCTTCGTGTTTAGGGATTGGAGCTATGTTGATGCAAGAAGGAAAACCAGCATGATTTTAGCTTAAAAGTCGAGTGGGGCGACTTTGAACTATCCTACATATGACAAAGAGATGTACGCTTTGTTAGAGCTTTGGAGACATGGCAACATTACTTGTGGCCTAAGGAGTTTGTGATCCACACCGATCATGAATCATTGAAATATTTGAAGGGTCAAGACAAGTTGAACAAAAGGCACGCACGATGGATGGAATTTATCGAGACATTTCCATATGTTATTCGATATAAGCAAGGTAAGGAGAACGTCATCGTAGATGCTTTGTCTCGCAGGTATGTTTTGTTAAACACTCTTGATACGAAATTGCTTGGGTTTGAACGAATTAAAGAGTTATATGATAATGACCTTGATTTCAGTGAAGAGTTTAAAACTTGTGAAAAGAATGATGTGGGTAAATACTTTAGAATTGATGGAATCTTGTTTTGTGAAAATAAACTATGTATTCCTACATGTTCTTTCATCGTGAGTTATTGGTTGGTTAGGGAATCACATGGGGTGGTTTAATGGGACATTTTGGTGTTGATAAAACTTTTGCTATTTTAAAAGAACATTTTTATTGGCCTCATATGAAACGAGATGTAGAAAGAATATATGATAGATGTATTACTTGTCGCCAAGCTAAATCTTGTGTTCAACCCCATGGATTGTATACACCATTACCTATTCCTAATGAACCTTGGATTGATTTGTCTATGAACTTTGTGTTGGGTTTACCTAGGTCTAAGCATGGTCATGATTCGATATTTGTGGTAGTGGATAGATTTTCAAAAATGGCACATTTTATTCCATGTCATAAAACTGATGATGCATCTCATGTTGCTGATTTGTTCTTTAGGGAGATTGTGTGTTTGCATGGTATGCCTAAAACTATTGTTTCTGATAGAGATACAAAGTTCTTAAGTTACTTTTGGAAGACCTTGTGGTGTAAATTGGGTACTAAACTATTATTTTCTACTACTTGTCATCCACAAACCGCTTTCATCAAACCAAGTAGTAAATAGGACTTTGTCGGCATTTTTCTGAAGCTATCATTAAAAAGAATATCAAGCATTGGGAAGAATGTTTACCACATGTTGAGTTTGCATATAACCGTTCTGTTCATTCTGCTACTAATTTTTCTCCATTTGAAATTGTATATGGTTTTAATCCTTTGACACCGTTGGATTTATCACCATTACCTGTTTCTGAAAATACTAACATGGATGGAAAGAAAAAGGCTGATCTTGTTAAACAGATTCATGAAAAAGCCAGACTAAACATTGAACGGAGGACGGAACAGTACATTAAGCACGCGAATAAGGGACAACATAAAGTGATCTTTGAACCCGGAGATTGGGTGTGGTTACATATGCGGGAAAAAAAGATTCCCAGTTCAAAGACGTTCGAAATTGCTTCCGAGGTGAGACGGTCCATTTCAAGTTCTCGAGCGTATCAATGACAATGCCTATAAATTGAATTTTCCAGGTGAGTATAATGTTAGTGCCATATTTAACGTTACTGATCTAAGTCCGTTTGATGTAGGTGACGATTTGAGGACAAATCCTTTTCAAGAGGGTAGGAATGATGAGGACATGGCATGCGTGGATTCAAACAAGACTATAGGGATGTGGGGATCAAGCAAGGCTAGAACAAAGAGGTTTAAACAAGGTCTCAATGGATTGATCCAAGATGCTTGGGCTAAAGCTAACACAAGAAAATCCAAAGAGGAGGTTAATGAGCATGAGACACAAATTTGGGTCAATTTAATACAAGCCCAATTCTAATCATCTTAGCAAAGCCAACATATTTTGCATACAAAAGCGTATTATGTTATTTTGCAAAGTGGGCCTTCTAAAATAAGTATCCAGCAAGCAAAATCAAGCAAAACACTTAAATTCATATTAAATTCATGATGCCATTCACGAATTCTCAAATTAAGGTCCAATAAGTGATCTGGTTGCATGTTCAACATATTTCTTTTTGTGGGCCACATTTTACATATCAATAAACATAAAGCTGGAGCATGTAAAGTCCTAGCAGTACATGGATTCTTGGCTTGCAAGGGAATTTCGGTATTAATCAATTTAAGGTTCAGTAAATGACCTGCTTCACGTGACAGGTTATCAACTTAATCATGCGGTAAAGGAAATCCCACGCGGCAAAGGATTTTATTTTTTTATTTGGATTCTTAATTTTAAATTCTATTATAATTAGGTTTTCTTTTTAATTAGAATTTCTTTTCCAAATTGACTTTTATTTCCTTATAGAAATTAGGGTTATAGTTTAAAACTTCCTATTAGGATTTGGATTGTTTTGAGTAGTATAAATAGAGGTTCAAGTTGATGTAATAAAACACATTATTCATTATTCAATATATTTGTGAGGTTATTCTCTACTTTTGGTTCTTTAAAGAATTCCTAAGTATTTTTCTTAATAATTTCTTTGAGATTCAATTTGACTTATCATACAACAATTCATATTTGTGTGTGGCGTCTTTTACCGCATCAATCGTCGATTGTACCGAGATTATCGCTTCAATATAAGCGAGGGGTCAAGGTGTCATTGGTGTCCATTCAACACAGATTCCAAATGCGAGCAATTGTACCAAGATTACCGTCTACATATAGACGAGGGGTTAAGGTGTTGCAAGCAATTCACCCAATAACTGTGCAAGAAACTTTCCGGGCGAGGACCACCTCACGCAAGCGTGCCGTGGAGTCTATCATTTGGTATCAAAGCTAAGCCTTTCTAGCAAGTTACTTATCCTTTAATTTTCTGTCGAAATATATATTGTAAAAAAAAAAAAAAAAAAAAAAAAAAAAAAAAAAAAAAAAATCATTTCTATTTTCATTGTGCTAACCAAACTTGTAATACACCATCAAATCATCAAATTCCAACAAAGATTTCATACCGTTCCATCATCATCAATTCTGAAACGGAGCTACAATTTACAAATCTGAAGCATACAAGAGGAGTACAAGGCAATCGATCGGTGATTTTGTGTTATTCTGATAGTTACACCATCTATATTTTTGTTTCGTGATAAGTAATTTTGAATTGATTAGTAAAACCAAGAATTTTGCTAGGGAATTCAATAAGAACCTATTAGAGAGAATATTTGAGGTAAAAGGCTTAGTGGTGAGATTAATCGTGGGTAAAATCCAATTTATTGAGAGTATACACGAGTGAACCATTGATTCGAGCGAAACACGTAAGGGAGTGGTGAGGAAACTATTTTCTACCAACCCTTATTTTGCAGGAAATATGTCTAACTCGAAGGATAAAGGAACTTATGAGGAACAACCCTCAACAGCTAAATTAAAATTCCAGATGGAGGCCATGCATAAAGAATGGGATCAAAGATTGAGAAAGACTATGGAGCAAATGCAAGAACAATTAGAAGAGATGAGGGTGTCTATGGCTAAGCTATCCCAAAACACTCATGGGATGTAAAACAAGACGAGGACACAACAAACTAACGCAAAAAAGGAAGACCCTTACAGTGAGGACAGTAGTGCAGCGGAAGATCGTGAATCTAGTTTTCTACATCAAAGACACGGAGGTGCTAGGGAAAGAAGAGGTCAGGACAGAGAAGATGGCAATTTGGATAACATAAAAATGAAGATTCCAGCTTTCCAAGGCACGGGTGATCCTGAGGCTTATTTAGATTAGGTAACCAAGATGGAGCGAATCTTTGACTGTCACAACTATTCCGACCTTAAGAAAGTCAAACTGGCCGTTACGGAGTTTTTTGGATATGCATTGATAAGGTGGGATCAGTTGACAGCTAATCGGAGAAGGTGTGAAGAGCGGTCGATTACAACTTGGGTAGAGATGAAAGCTATCATGAAAAAGAGGTTTGTACCAGTATACTATCAACGGGAGATCATTCGTAGTTTACAAACTCTTAAATAGGGAAGTCAGAGTGTGGATTTATATTACAGGGAGATGGAGATGTCAAGGATCTAAGCTAACTTGATTGAGGACAATGAAACATCGATGGCTAGGTTCTCAGCAGGATTGAACTGGGAGATTGCAGACTTGGTTGAACGACAACATTATTTAGAGTTAGAAGAACTGGTCCATATGGCTATTAAGATAGAGAAATAACTCAAGAGGTGAGGAGGACAACGAGGACAATCTAATGCTAGTTCATTATGGAGATCTAATTTGGCAAGGCGAGAGGAAAAGATAGCTGCGATCAAACCAAAGGTGGAACCGAAGCAAGGATCGACTAGCCGAGAGATACAAGGTAAAACTGAACAACCTTTTTTTGGGCATACTCGGGATTTTATATGCTTCAAGTGTCAAGGCAGGGGACATATTTCTAGCCAATGTCCAAATCAGAGAAAAATATTGTTGCTTGACAATGGAGATGTGGACACTGAGGGGGAAGATAGCGACACCGATTCTATGCCACCATTAGAGGAGATAGGTGAGGATGCAATACATGGTGAAATTCTGGTTACAAGAAGAACACTTAGTACGCAAGTTAAGGAGGAGAGAAGTGAACAGCGGGAAAATCTATTCCATACTCGATGTCTTGTGAATGGGAAAATATATTGTGTAGTCATAGATGGAGGCAGCTGTACAAATGTGGCAAACACTACGATGGTGGAGAAATTGGGGTTACCTACTACCAAACATCCGCAAAATGTATTGTTTGGTAGTGGCTCAATGATAATGCGTATATTAAAGTAACCAAAACAGTGTTAGTTCCATTTGCTATTGGCTCGGTATATTGATGAGGTATTGTGTGATGTGGTGCCCATGCAGCGGGACATATATTGTTGGGTAGACCATGGCAGTTTGATAGGAGGGTTCAACATGACGGGTTTACCAACGTATATTCATTTGTTCACGACAAGAAGAAGATCTCTTTACGCCCTTTGTCACCACAACAAGTACATGAAGATCAAATTCATTTGCGAAAAGAAAGATTATGTACAAAGAAGAAAAGAGAGTGAAGAAAAAAAAGAGAAAAGAAAAAGAGAAAAAATGAGAGAAAAAACAAATATACTGGCAAAAAAGAGTGATGTGAGAAGAGCTTTGATTTCTAAATAGCCTATGATTTTACTTCGGTATAAAGAGACTCTTTTGAATACTAACGCTAATGATTCTTTGCCTAGTGTTGTTTCATCTCTCTTACAGGAATTCAAAGATGTATTTCCCGAGGAGCTTCCTCATGGACTACCACCTATTCGGGGAATTGAGCATCAAATTGATTTTGTTCCCGGTACGACGATTCCAAACCGTTCAGCTTATCGGAGTAATCCCGAGGAGACGAAGGAGTTACAAAGGCAGGTTGACGAGCTGATGGGGAAAGGATTCGTGAGAGAAAGTATGAGCCCGTGTGCAGTTCCGGTGATTCTAATGCCGAAAAAAGATGGAAAATGGAGGATGTGCATCGATTGTCGAGCGGTAAATAATATTACAGTAAAATATCGACATCCCATTCCTCGTTTAGATGACATGTTAGATGAATTACATGGATCTTGCATATTTTCAAAAATTGATTTAAAAAGTGGTTATCATCAAATTAGAATGCAAGAGGGTGATGAATGAAAAACAGCGTTTAAAACTAAAAATGGTCTTTATGAGTGGTTGGTATTACCTTTTGAGTTAACTAATGCACCCAGCACTTTCATGAGATTAATAAACTATGTTTTGCGTTCATTCATTGGAAAATTTGTTGTAGTCTATTTTGATGATATTTTGATTTATAGAAAAAACTTGGAAGTTCATGCATTGCATTTAAAATTTGTTTTAGATGTACTTAGGAAAGAAAAGTTATTTGTTAATATGGAAAAATGCACGTTTTGTTCGGATAGAATTATTTTTCTTGGCTTTAATGTGAGTTCACAAGGAGTCCAAGTTGATGAGCAGAAAATACGTGCAATCCGGGATTGGTCGAGTCCAAACAATGTGAGTCAAGTGCGAAGCTTTCATGGACTCGCGAGTTTCTACCGACGTTTTGTTCGAAATTTCAGTGAGATTACAGCACCATTGACCGAGGTCATCAAGAAAAGTGTGGGCTTTAAGTGGGGTGATGAACATGAAAAAGCATTTAATTTGATTAAGGATAAATTGACAAATGCTCCTTTACTTATTTTGCCTAACTTTGCTAAAACTTTTGAGATTGAGTGTGATACTTCAGGTTTAGGGATTGGAGCTGTGTTGATGCAAGAAGGAAACCAAGTGGGCGTATTTTAGCAAAAAGTTGAGTGGGGCAGCTTTGAACTATCCTACATACGACAAAGAGATGTATGCTTTGGTTAGAGCTTTGGAGCATGGCAACATTACTTGTGGCCTAAGGAGTTTGTGATCCACACCGATCATGAATCATTGAAATATTTGAAGGGTCAGCACAAGTTGAACAAAAGGCATGCACGATGGATGGAATTTATCGAGACATTTCCATATGTTATTCGATATAAGCAAGGTAAAGAGAACGTCGTTGTAGATGCTTTGTCTCGCAGGTATGTTTTGTTAAACACTCTTGATACGAAATTGCTTGGGTTTGAACGAATTAAAGAGTTATATGATAATGACCTTGATTTCGGTGAAGAGTTTAAAACTTGTGAAAAGAATGTTGTGGGTAAATACTTTAGAATTGATGGAATCTTATTTTGTGAAAATAAACTATGTATTCCTACATGTTCTTTGCGTGAGTTATTGGTTAGGGAATCACATGGGGGTGGTTTAATGGGACATTTTGGTGTTGATAAAACTTTTTCTATTTTAAAAGAACATTTTTATTGGCCTCATATGAAACGAGATGTAGAAAGAATATATGATAGATGTATTACTTGTCGCCAAGCTAAATCTCGTGTTCAACCCCATGGATTGTATACACCATTACCTATTCCTAATGAACCTTGGATTGATTTGTCTATGGACATTGTGTTGGGTTTACCTAGGTCTAAGCATGGTCATGATTCGATATTTGTGGTAGTGGATAGATTTTCAAAAATGGCACATTTTATTCCATGTCATAAAACTGATGATGCATCTCATGTTGCTGATTTGTTCTTTAGGGAGATTGTGTGTTTGCATGGTATGCCTAAAACTATTGTTTCTGATAGAGATACAAAGTTCTTAAGTTACTTTTGGAAGACCTGAGGTGTAAATTGGGTACTAAACTATTATTTTCTACTACTTGTCATCCACAAACCGATTTGGTCAAACTAAAGTAGTAAATAGGACTTTGCTCGGCATTATTACTTGCTATCATTAAAAAGAATATCAAGCATTGGGAAGAATGTTTACCACATGTTGAGTTTGCATATAACCGATTATGTTCATTCTCGCTACTAATTTTTCTCCATTTGAAATTGTATATGGTTTTAATCCTTTCGACAATAATTGGATTTATCACCATTACACTGCTTCAAAATACTAAACATGGATGGAAAGAAAAAGGTCGATCTTGTTAAATGATTCATGAAAAAGCCGGACTAAACATTGAATCCGGAGGACGGAATAAATACATTAAGCACGCGAATAAGGGACAACATAAAGTGATCTTTGAACCCGGAGATTGGGTGTGGTTACATATGCGGGAAAAAAAGATTCCCAGTTCAAAGACGTTCGAAATTGCTTCCGAGGTGAGACGGTCCATTTCAAGTTCTCGAGCGTATCAATGACAATGCCTATAAATTGAATTTTCCAGGTGAGTATAATGTTAGTGCCATATTTAACGTTACTGATCTAAGTCCGTTTGATGTAGGTGACGATTTGAGGACAAATCCTTTTCAAGAGGGTAGGAATGATGAGGACATGGCATGCGTGGATTCAAACAAGACTATAGGGATGTGGGGATCAAGCAAGGCTAGAACAAAGAGGTTTAAACAAGGTCTCAATGGATTGATCCAAGATGCTTGGGCTAAAGCTAACACAAGAAAATCCAAAGAGGAGGTTAATGAGCATGAGACACAAATTTGGGTCAATTTAATACAAGCCCAATTCTAATCATCTTAGCAAAGCCAACATATTTTGCATACAAAAGCGTATTATGTTATTTTGCAAAGTGGGCCTTCTAAAATAAGTATCCAGCAAGCAAAATCAAGCAAAACACTTAAATTCATATTAAATTCATGATGCCATTCACGAATTCTCAAATTAAGGTCCAATAAGTGATCTCGTTGCATGTTCAACATATTTCTTTTTGTGGGCCACATTTTACATATCAATAAACATAAAAGTTGGAGCATGTAAAGTCTAGCGAAGACATGGATTCTTGGCTTTGCAAAGGAATTTCGGTGATTAATCAATTTAAGGTTCGATAAATGACACGCTTCACACAAAGTTATCAACTTAATCATGCTAAAAGGAAATCCCACGCGCAAGAAAGGATTTTATTTTTTATTTGGATTCTTAATTTTAAATTCTATTATAATTAGGATTTCTTTTTAATTAGAATTTCTTTTCCAAATTGACTTTTATTTCCTTATAGAAATTAGGGTTATAGTTTAAAATTTCTATTAGGATTTGGATTGTTTTTGAGTAGTATAAATAGAGGTTCAAGTTGATGTAATAAAACACATTATTCATTATTCAATATATTTGTGAGGTTATTCTCTACTTTTGGTTCTTTCAAGAATTCCTAAGTATTTTTTTCTTAGTTATTTTTTGAGATTCAATTTGACTTATCATACAACAATTCATAGTTGTGTGTGGCGTCTTTTACCGCATCAATCGTCGATTGTACCGAGATTATCGCTTCAATATAAGCGAGGGGTCAATGTGTCATTGGTGTCCATTCAACGCAGATTCCAAACGCGAGCAATTGCACCAAGATTACCGTCTACATATAGACGAGGGGTTAAGGTGTTGCAAGCAATTCACCCAACAACTGTGCTAGAAACGATCCGGGCGATGACCACCTCACGCAAGCGTGTCGTGGAGTCTATCAGCATATCCTCTGTTTTGAACAATATTACATGAGAATAAGAACTAAGAAACATTAGCAAAATGCTTGTAATTATTGAATATTCCATTTGAGAAAAGAAACAAACGGGAGACAGGAAGCTAGACAAATATTATCCCTCCCGTTTAATAAAACCACTTTGCACTTGTTGAATTATTAAGAAATCAAGTCACCATACAGCAATTGCTTAAAATGAGTAGATTAAACCCTCAAAACCTTATATCAAAATCTTATCCTCCATCCATCTTACTTTCACCATTTATATTCAAGAATCTCTCAAGCTTGAACTCCATCGGATCATTCCACACCTTAGGATCCCTCCCCAAATAGTGAGTAACACGAACATTTAGACATAGGATAATTGTCTGTGTGACTTCAGAAACTTCAAAGAAAAACGAAGATAATTTATATATGAGGAGACCTTGGGTATTGACAATGGAAGAACTGCAGATGCCCATTCAATGTATAAGCACTGAAACCCTGAAGGTCTGCAGAAGCAGGTAACCACACATTACCAGCCATAACTATTTATCAACTTACCAAAAAACCTATGCAAACAAGTGAACGTTTCGTGAGATTACAATATTATTTATATCCATGAAAGGAATATCAAGAATGGACATTGTGCTTTGAGAATCATCCAGAATTCCAATATACGACCTTCCGTTTTTCCTGCACAGTCAACCAAAACTTTGATTAAACTAAAGGTAGTCGGTAAACTTTGTGCCACCATGAAATTGATAACGGCATTCTTTGTCACCGCATAGCCATCCAATTCAACATCCTCGGTCACCGAGTGTGGCAGCACAAAGTGTCCAGGCGGATGGCGCCTCAGACTTTCCAACACCACCGCTTTTAGATAAGGCATTCTCTACCGCTTACGCGCCGCCGCTACCTCCTCAAATGCTCTGAAAAATTTCAATCGCCACCAGAAATATTAGCAGCTATATCATTATTCCGATACAGAACAAAAATCAAACACTTGACCCCATAATCGCCACTCTTTCTCACCCCTCTCTTAAACCCACACTCTCTCTCCTCCCTCATTGCTGACCAGATTTAGGGTTAGGTTTAGGGTTCCAAGTGCGTCACAGATGGGAAGGAAGCTCTGACGATTACGACCAAATCCGGGCTGAATTGAACTGCCCTCGATGCTCCAAGCTTATGTATGTCCTATTTTCGAACCGCCCGTTGTCAATTACCGGTGGGGAGATCCGGGCGAGTTTGGGGTTGAATTTTCCTATGCCTAAGGAGATTTATAAAGGGCTTGATGAGTCTGATGGAATTGGGGTGGGTCCCGGCGGGAGCTTCTTGTTGTTGTTGTTGATGGAGGAGGGAAAGAAGAGAGAGAAAAAGGATTTGAGGAGGGCAGAGATGCAGAGCGTGAGGATGATGATGAACTAGTCTCCATTTTTACTATGTCTAAGCTTGGATGATGAGTATAAATAAAATTGGAAAGAAGGAAAAGACTTAAAACCCTCCAGATCCACACGTGTGCCTTAGCCGATTACTTTTGATTGGTTAATTGATGAAAATGTGCTTTCTATTATATTTAATTAAAATTTGAGATGTATTTGACACCTTTTTTGATTTAGAGTCTGAAAATTCAATGAAAAGCCAGAAAGCCAAAAGTCAAGACTTTGTCTTTTATTCTAAAATTTAGTGTCAAATTTGGGATTGAAGTTCAAGGAGAAATTAGCCAATTAGTGATTTGGTCTACTGCTAAAACAAGTTTGATAAAGGACTTAAACAACCAAACAACCAATGAACTTTAAACTTTTTATTAGTTTAATCAACTTTTTTTTTTTTCAAATTATATTTAAATTATTGAATTCTATAAAAATTTGAATTAAAATAAATATTATAATTTTTTTAGGAGAAAAGAAAAAAAATAGACGGGTCTAATTTTTCTGTCCCAAAAAGATGTCCGCGTAGACTTATTCAATAAGAAAGCAAAATAATCCATGATCGGATAACACTTGATCTTCTTCTCCAAATTAAAAACCGTAAACCAACTTTTCTAAGTGACAAATACTGCAAAATTTCGTATTTGGAAGAAAAGGAGAAGCAAAGAAGCAGCAAAAGGCAAGGCTAAAGATAAACAGTGGAGGATTTTAATTTGTTTTTATTAAAACCTTGTGAGATTTCCTGCAGAGAAATTGATATTAATTTTAATTTGGGGTTTCAAATTGAAATGGGTGGGCACATATTTAGGTGGTGCGGGGAAAAAGAAAGAAGATATGCGTAGAACAATGGAGGGTGAGACTGCTTCCTTCACTTGCTGAAGAATTGAAGGTAGAGATGAAGAATTTAATTACCCCAATTTCTGGAGAAGAACAATTAATTTCATGTGTTGGTTGTAGAAATATTAAAAAGAAAAAATAAATAAAAACTACTTACGTTTTTAAAAAGATGATTAAAAGTATATTTTTTTTATATAAAAATATGAAAAAAAAAAAAAAACTACTCCATCTGTCTTCAAAAGGATGACTGTTGAAAGTTGTCTTGCATTAGCCTTCTCCAAATTCTTTTTTTCTCAGACTTTGGAATTTAGCCTTCCCCATTTTTGTTTTCCTCTCTAAATTTCTCCTATAAAAGGGAGCTTGGGCTCCTAATTTCACCACACCACAACAAGAAGCTTATAGAAGTAAAGAGAGTTAGAGATTGAGAAACTCAGTTAGAACATTTCTTAGTAGAGAGTTTGTAATCTCCATATTATTTTCATAATGAATTTCTGAGATCTCTCCCTGTGGTTTTTCTCAGTTTGGTTTTCACGTAAAATTCTTGTATTATTATTTTATATCTCATACAGTAGTGTGTTTATATTTATCTTAGTGTATTTGTGTGAGCCTGATTTCTCAACAATTGGTATCGGAGCTTTTGGTTCACGCCGTTGGTGTCTAGGAAAGTGGTTCAAAAGACAACGCCTTTAAGAAAGGTGTTTATTTAATTAGTCACTGTTGCAAAAGCATGGAGAGACTCCTACCCGACTTACACTTACCTGTCCAACTGGTACGATCCGTTTAAAGAGAAATTAGGCAGGTCACAAATACGAAGATGACAAGCACAAGTGCGAGGTATGAAGTTGAACCATTTGACGGTAAGTCAAATTTCAGTATTTGGCAGTGTATAGTAAAAGATGTATTGGCTCAACAGGGATTGACAAAAGCACTAGAAGGGAAGAAACTAGCGACTATGACAAATGAAAAATGGATGGAACTTGAAGCAAAGGTCGCGGCAACGATCAGATTGAGTTTAGCGCCACAGATCAAATATCAAGTTTTGACAGAAACCTTTTCGAAGGACTTGTGGGAGAAACTTGAAAAAGTTTACAAGTCAAAATCTCTGTCAAACCGATTATATTTGAAGAAGGAATTGTATCGACTTCGGATGGAAAAATGGCCAGATTTGGCTAATCATATTAATGAGTTTAATAGATTGGTGACACAATTAACCAGTATTGATGTGAAGTTTGATGAAGAAGATAAAGCCTTATTGTTTCTTGTCTCTTTACCAGATTCATACTCAACTCTCTAGACTACACTCCTTGTAGGGAAGAAAAAGCTTACAATTGATGATGTTATGTCAGCAGTCCTGGACCAGGATAAGTTCAGGGGCATTACTTCCATATCAAGGAGACAATCTTCTTGCTTTTTCAGATGGGCGTGGCAAGGGTCCTAATCAAAAGAAGTATTCCAGCAAGGAACGAGAAAGGTCTCAGGCGAGACCAGGCAAGAAGGATAAATCTCAGGTTGAGTGTTATCATTGTCACAATAAGGGCCTTTACAAAAATCAGTGTCCATTATTGAAGAATGATAACAAGAAGAAATGTAAGCAGATTGTAAATTCTGCTAATGTTGCTGAGCAAGCAGATGTGTGCAACGACAGAGAGCTGTACATAGTAACAGAAAATGAAACTTCACAAGGTGGTCTCTTATCTGTTAGAGACAGTGGCAGCCTTACAGATTGGTACATGGATTCCAGTTGTTCTTTTCATATGTCCCCTCACAGGGATTGGTTTGATACTTTTACATCCTGCAATGGTGGTATAGTTTTATAGGGTAACAATGCAGTCTACAAAGTTATTGAGATAGATACCATCAAAATTAAAATGTTTGACGGGGTTGTCAGAACATTGGGTGATGTAAGATATATTCCAGAGTTGAAGAAGAGCTTGCTCTTGGTTGGAGTACTCGACTCTATAGGTGGCAGTATCTCAGTCAGAAATGGTGTCATAAAAATTACTAAGGGTTCGATAATAATTAAAGGGCCAGAAGAAAGGCACCCTCTACAAGCTGATAGGGGACACAATTGCTGGTGGATAAACAATTTTTGTACAGGATAATTTCAACAATGATAACACATAATTATGGCACATGTGACTTGGTCATTTGAGTGAAGGCGGAATGAAAGAACTTCACAAAAGACAGTTGCTGAAAGATGTCAAAACGTGCAGTTTGGAACACATATCAGTAAAAATATACTTGATTATGTACATTCGGATGTGTGGGGCCCGATCAAGCATACGTCAATGGGTGGAGCCCATTATTTTGTTAGCTTTATAGATGACTACTCTAGAAAGGTGTGGGTGTATTTTATGAAGCAGAAATTCGAGGTTTTTAGAATCTTTAAGTAGTGAAAAGCAAAAGCAGAGAACCAGACCGAAAAGAAGCTGAAGTATTTTAGATCAAATAATGAAACAGAATACAAGGACAGGTCATTCCTACAGTTTTGCCAGGATGAAGGTATCACCAGGCATTTCTCAATCAAAAGAATTCCAGAGCAAAATGGGGTTGCCGAGAGGATGAACAAAACTCTATTGGAACGTGCCAGATGTATGATGTTGAATGCAGGATTGCCCAAGGGTTTTTGGGCTGAGGCAATCAATACAGCGTGTTATCTAATAAATTGACCTCCTTCAGCTAAAATTGATTACAAAATCCCCGAAGAGGTATGGAGTGGGAAACCAGTTAATTTTTGTGTGATGAAAATCTTTGGTTGTCCAGCTAATGTTCATCTGCCAGTCAAAGGGCGACAGTCCAAATTTAATCTAAGGTCAAAAGAGTGTATTTTCCTTGGATATAAAGATGGAGTCAAGGGATACAGGTTATGGGATCCAGTATTCAAGAAGAAGGTTGTCAGCAGAGATGTGGTGTTCAATGAGAAACACATGCTGAACAAGTCCGAGAATGAAGAATCTGCAGTAGGTGAGTTGCGAAAACACCCAGTTGAGGTGGAGCTTCCTGAAGAGATTGAAGATGATCATCCTTCAGATCCCTAAGAGAGGTCATATAATCTTGTTAGAGATCGAGAAATGAGAGTTAGCAAACCAGTGCAGAGATATGGGTTTGAAGACATGGTTGCCTTTGCCTTAAATGCTAGTAGTGGAGATCCAATTAGCTATCACGATGTTATTCAGTCTGAGGATAATGATAAATGGGCGATACGATGGCAGAAGAGATGGAGTCTTTACAAAAGAAACAGACTTGGGAGTTATTTCAACTTCCAAAAGGATCGAAGGCTATAAGATGTAAGTGGGTGTTTAGGAAAACGGAAGCTCAATCTGATAAAGAATGTGAAAGATTCAAGGTTAGGTTAATGGCAAAGGGATTTTCTCAAAGAGAGGGAATCGACTACAATGAGATCTTCTCACCAGTTATAAAACACACATCGATTCGGTTGATCTTATCTATTGTAACATCATAGGATATTGAGTTAGAGCAGCTAGATGTGAAAACAATTTTTTTCCATGGTGATTTAGAAGAAAAGATCTACATGAAGCAGCATGAGGGGTTTATTGTAACAATTCAGAATTTTTAATTGTAATTTCAAATATTGATTGAAGTAAATAAATATTTTAATTGATATGTTATTGTTGAATAATTATTTGTTTAATTTGATTTGATTTGATTATTTAATTCTTAAATAAATAATTTATGGGTCGGGGAAATAACTTAATTAAGGTAAGATTTTAACTAAGTTGATAATTAGTATTTTGAAGCTAATTAAAATAAAAGAGTGATGAATTAAATTTTATGAGTTAATATTCTAATTTAATTTAATAATTAAGTTAGAGAGTTGATAAGGGTTAAATGAATTGTTATAATGTTGTGATAATCTAATTTAATAATTAAAGTGATGCATTAACTTATTGAATAAAATTATAATGGAAATTATAATTTTGTTGTATCGACTATGTGGCAAATTGATTTAATAAATTGTTATTAGCTTTAATTTAATTAAATTTGAATATGGGAATTTATTTAAATAAAGTGTGATAATAAACTATATTATAAATGAGTTATGAAAATAAGTTAAAAGAGTTTTAATTTAGTTTTACCAAATAAATCCTAGTTAGAGCTTTTGAAATTCTTATTTTAATCTTGTTTTGCCAAATAAGGCTTAAAGAATGATTAAATCATTATTTTAATTGGTTTTGCCAAACAAAGTCTTATGCCTTTTTAATTTAAAATAAAACATAACTGATATATGTTAGTTCCTGAGGGCACAATAGTTATCTAGAAGAGGGGGTTGAATAGATATTAAAAACTTTTCTTTGTATTAAGACAGTTTTGATAATGATTTTAAGCACAACGGAATTAAGATTTCTTTGAGATCCCTTTTAGATAGTGAGTTAATGAAAGGGAGGTAGTTATAACAGTTATAGCAGTTATAACAAGAATGAAATAGACACAGTTATTTTTAAGTGGTTCAGAGCACTTAAAGCTCCTAGTCCACTCTTTTACTCCTTGAGTAGGAAATCCAATAAGGATGTCTTTTACACTTTATGAATCTCACAGATTCCTTCTAGACCAGCAGTCTAGGCCCTTCTTAGTTCACTCTTGAACTCTTCAAGTCCATCAGACTTGGTTCTTCACAGTTCACTTAGAACTCTTCAAGTCCTTTAGACTTGGAACTCTTACTTCAGTTGATTGGTAATTGTTGAGATCGTGATTAGTGCTACTCAGTTGCTATTAAGCACTTGTTTGAAAGAACTGAGTAGCTGAGCAAGCTTCTTCCTTTTCTCAGATAGTAGAGTTGAGCGTTGAGTGTTCTTGTGCTTTTTGTTCTATACTTGCTTAGTCTTTCTCATCTGCATATGTTCTGCATATATGTGATTCTTGAAATCTATCCGTTGAAGCCTTTTGTTGAAGTATTAAATGCGTTTGACATTTCTGAACTTTGATGGAGACTTTTCTACACACCTTCTGAATTGTATTCTGGCCCACTGACACAGCAGCTTGCTTTCTCACCTAACACCTGAAAAGGTGTTTTTCTTCTGTCCTATGGTCCTTTCCTTAGCTTCTTGAATACGTTTCTTTTGTTGAATACTAAGGATATCTTTTGTACCATTGGGACTGGAGAGGACTTCAACGTTTCAAACCCATTCCACTTTTGTTGGAATTTGTCTTTAAATAAAAGTAGGGCTTTATGCTTCTGATATAAGGCAGATGATACTCTACGATCCATATCATGGTGTCTTGTCACATTGGTGTTTGGTCTGAAGAGAACACTACGATTTCTCTCAAGGATTTTCACACTACGATCTTTGCACACTACGATCATCACTTGCTCATTTTGCAGACTCTACGTTTCTGAAAGCACACTACGATCTCCGAGTTAGCTTCGGCAAACATCTGGACCACTCTATAATATTTGGAGAGGTCCTTCAAGGCAGATACACTACGATCTTCTAAGCTCTACGATCTTGCCTTGGCTTCTACAATCTGTTGATTAGCTCGAAAGACTACGATACTTGTTGAAGCCTATAGATCAACTTAACATCTTTGATCTCTTTACTATACATTTTTTTATAAAAAGATGAATATTAAAAGCTTAGATCAACCTAACAAATTTGATATATCACTAAGTCCTTGTACATATATTCCTTGAAGGACTTTACATATAATCATGAACATTTACTTTAAACATCAAATCAAAGTATGCATTCTTTCAACAATCTCCCCCTATTTGATGTTGACATAACCAAGGAGATATGTTGTCATGATTACCAAATTCTATATGCAGTTGCAGCAAAGTAAATATGACTTAATATTTTAGTGAGCAGCTAAAATTTCTAGAGAATAAGCATGAATTTATTGATGTATAAAGATAGATATTACATTTAAGTTTGACTACATCAATAAGAATTAAAATTCAACTTATCTCTATTTCTTCGGCCTTTTTCTTCTCGGAGGATTTGCATATTCCTCCACTCTCCTTTTTCTGCTTGCTTCGTCTCTCCTGGCTAGATCTTCCAGCTCACTTGGGCTTAGTCTTGGATTGAGATCATGCCTATTCATGAATGCAGGATCTCCAATTGGCATTCTTAGGCCTGTTGTTGTCACCTCATGAGAGCTGGGAGAAGGCCTTTGACTTCTTAATGGTTGAGCCATTAAAACTTCCCGCTGATCAAATCGTTGAGTCTGATGGCTGGATCATGGAATCTGTTGGTGAAATTGCCTTGCAGGACTTCTTCTTGATGATTATGCTGAGAATGTGCCTCTTCCTCTGCCCTTGCCTTGACCTCCGTCTTGTCCTCCCTTCTGACCTACCTTCCCTTTATTCTCCCCCTTTATGTCAGCATCAAGGGTTCGAATATCGTCTGAGAGGCGATTCATCCCTTGGACAATCTCGTTGAGCTGACTTTTGGTCTGAGCAATGTTCTCTCAATTTTCTTTGATTAGAGCTTCAGACCTAGCTTCCCTTTGTTGTAGGATGGATAGAATGTTGTTAGTCTGCTGTTCCTGACTGACGTGAAATTGCTGGAACTCTTTTACGACAGTTTGCAGATTGAGGAAGTTCTCCATCATCAGTTTATTTTGAGCTTCCTGAGTGGACTGCAAAACAAGAACAACATCTCTGTCTTTTGGATGCTAGAAAATGAATGTCATCCCTTTCCTTTATGCTCTGAATCATTTCCTTGATGAGTTCTTTAAGTTTCTTAGTGAGCGTAGAGTTTAGGGGGCTTGGGAGATTATTTGCAACATTAATCATTGTAGTTAGTCTCATCTGACTGAGTTCAGTGTGTTCTTCAAGACTCTCATCAAGTTCCTTGATCACTTTCTTGGACATGGCTGACAAATCAGCTTTGGTGGCAGCTCTGACAGAAGTTCATTGAGATGGGGAATTTGTGAAGGAGGTGGTGTGCTCTTGAATTGATCTTGCAATGAGTAGAGGGCAAGATCAAGGTTGAAGTATTCATTGCTGGATGAGGAGGGAATATCGGATGGAGGGGCCTGTGTTTAGGTGTGTGTAGTAGGTGGCTCTACGATTTGAGGTTGAGACTCTATAATGGGGCTAGAGTCAGTGATCGTAGAGATGATGGAAGGTGGGAGCAGTATAGAGTTGGTCAGATTTGGTTCATCGATTCATGTAATTTTGGGATTCTCAGAATCGGGAATTGATTTAGTGGATGTAAAATCACTTCCAACCATTATGGGAATTCATAAAATTGACTGAATGAAGATGATGGAAAGTGATTAACTCTGAAGAGGGTTGGGATAGACAGTACCTCATGTTCATTCTTTGAAGAGGAGTTATTTGTGAGTAACTTCTTGGCAAAGTTGAAACTTCCTGGGAATCCATGAGCTAGCACAGAGATGGCTGGATATTCTTTGAAGCTCCAAAACATGTGATTCCAAGAGTTTAGAATTTGAGCTTGATGGAAAGGCATCATGGATAGATAGGAAAACTGTTGCTCATAGTTGGCTCTTTTGTACCCATTTATGCCCACAGCTATGATCTCGACCTCTTCTTCTTCTTCTCTGTCGTCTCTCGAAGAGTCCACTATATCAATGGCTTCATTTGGCTCTTGCTCTGGTTCTCCCTCATTTTCTGCAGGAACCTCTTCTTCTGTCATGGGGATGTCATGAGCCTCCCCCTCAACGTGATCATCTTCCTGCAAGATTAATAGCTCCCCCTCAACTGGAGCACCTTCTAGGATGAGAGCTTCAGGCAACCCCCCCTCAGCTGGTGTATTGTCTTTTTGGCTTTCTTTGGTTGGTTCCTTTTCAGTAGCCAATTCTTTGTCTTCCCTTTTTAATACTTCTTCATTGATAAGTATATATTTCTTGACCAGTTTTCTTCTTGGTTTTCTAGGTTGAGCCACAACCTCAGGACTTTCTTGAACTTCAGTTTTGTCCTGTTGATCAGCCAAAATGATTGATGTAGCTACTTCCTTGCTTGATGTGTTTGGTCTGGTCTCTACGATCAGTAGAGACTCTACGATCGAAGAGATAGATGGCCTTTTGGATTTGTGGCTGATTTTATTCTTCTTCAGTAGCTGAGATATAGTAGCTCTATCTTCTTCTGCCTCAGCCTGCTGTTGCTTCCTTCTTAGAATCCTTAGAGTCTCAATGTTTGAGGACTCTACAGGCTTATCAGTAGTGGATCCCTAGGGTTCTTCTGCCATTCTAGCCTTTAGCTTTCTTTTGCCCTTGCTTTTTCTGACCAGGGCAATGGTTTCTTCTTTGTTGGTTTCTTCTTCTTCTTCTTCAGTCTCTCTGACAACTGGTATATTTCCTGGAATCCCTGATTCCTTTATATCACCAGTTCTTCCACTAGACTCAGATATCATTCGCATATTTTCTGTTGGATTCCTTTTCCAGTTCTCGAATAGTTGCTGGGTCATTCGACGGTTTGGATTAATGGCCTCTCCTTCATCGTCCCCAATTTTTTCACCCAGAGCAGACTGTAGGATGATGCTTATAAATCGTCCGTAGAGCATCTTTTGAGAGCTCTTTGTCTTCTTTGAGCTGGTGATCCACTTCCTAATCCATTCAAGCAATAGAGCCCCATAGTTAAGTTGTATTCCATAACATATGACAGTCATTAGCTTGAGTTGCACCTCATTTACGGAGTTGTGACCAAAACTCTTGTAACATATACATTTTCCAACAATGTCAGCCAGAAATTCATACCTCTGTGGAAACTCCTTCTTCTTATATCCTTTGACAAAGGGGACTTCTTGTGATGCATCCTTTTGAGTCCCTCATGGAAGTTTATGCCATCTATGGACGAATACCCTTCAAGTTTAAAACCTAAGGCTAGGTTGATGTCCTCAGCCTTCAGTCTGATTCCCACGTTTCTGAATTTCGCAGTGATGGTGTTGTTTTCAAAAACACCATTTTTGTAAAATTCTTTTATTAGCTTAGGGTTGATCAATGTGTCTGTACCCAGAGCCTCTTCGAGTCCAGCCTTCTTTAATAGTGACAGAGTTTTGTGATTTGGGTTCAGCTGTTTTGAACTCATCAAAGCAGAGTCTATAGCCAGAGATGACATTGGAAGCCGCCATTGATTTTCTTGTAAGAAGTGTGACTGATTAAGCTTTCTTAAGATTTAGGGTTTCTGTTTGAGAGAGGATGAGAGAGATTAGCTTTTGAACTTCTGATTTCAAAAAGACGATTTCAATTTGTACTTGTAACTTCTCTCTCTATTTTTCTTAGTGGGACAGGTGTCGAATTCTGCTTGGCTCTACGAATCTGACTGAGGAGGATTGTACTGATTTTCCCCTTAGCTTCTTCTAAGCTAGTGTGTCCTTAGCAAGGACTACGATCGTTTAGAGGGTCCTTGTCATCGTCGAGTCTGTTCTGCGTTCGTTGATTTTGCTCAGCAATCGTTGAGTCTATTCAAAGAATCATCGAGTCTGAACTTTTCGACTTAGCATTCAAAGAATCATCGTGTCTCGAGCCGCAACCGGTTAGTCTCTGTTTCGCAATCGTCGAAGTCTCGAATCGCAATCGTCGAGTCTAAACTGAGATCGTCGAATCTGCACCGCGATCGTTGAGTCTGTACTGCGATCATTTTTATGACACTTCGGCTCTACGATCGTGGACTTCCTTTGATCATGTCTATGATTTCGAACATAGCCTTTAAATCTGTATAGTTAGCACAAACTAGAGCATATTTTTCATGGTTGTAAGTTAAGCATGCCTAGCTCACTTATTAACATGTTAAATCTGGATTTATCTAGAGGCTTTATAAAGACATCAGCAAGTTGATTTTCTGTAGGGATATATTGTAAAGATATAGTTCCATTTTGCACATGATCTCTAATGAAGTGATACCTTATTTCTATATGCTTAGTCCTAAAATGCATGACAGGATTGTGAGTTATAGCAATTGCACTTGTGTTATCACAGTGAATAGGTATGGATTTGAATTCAAACCCATAATCTGCTAACTGATTTTTCATCCATAGGATCTGATCACAATTTGCCAAAGAAGAATGTATTTAAATTTTCCAGAATTGAAGTAGATAATCGAATTTTGTTTTTTGCTAAACCAGACACAAGTCTGCTTTCTAGTAATTGACAAAGCATCTGGTACTCTTTCTATCTATTTTGTAGCCTGCAAAATCAGCATCTGTGTATCCTGTTAGCTCAAATGAGGACTCCTTGGGATACCACAACCCAAAGTGAGGTGTACCCTTGAGATACCTGAAAATCCTCTTTACAGCAGTTAAATGTGATTCTTTAGAATTAGCCTGAAATCTAGCACAAATGCATGTTGCAAACATTATATCTGGTCTACTAGCAGTATGATATAAAAGAGAGCCTATCATACCTCTGTACTGAGTTATATCAATACTTTTACCTTTTTCATCTTTGTCAAGCTTGGTTACAGGAGCAATTGGGGTTTTCATGGGAGAGGCTGATTCCATGCCATACTTCTTAAGTAAGTCTTTAATATACTTGGCTTGGTTTATGAAGATTCCTTCATCAGTCTGCTTTACTTGCAGTCCAAGGAAGAAGTTCAGCTCACCCATCATGCTCATTTCAAACTTGCTCTGCATAAGCTTGGAGAATCTCTTCCATAACTTTTCATCAGTAGATCCAAAGATAATATCATCAACATATATTTGAACTAATAAAACTTTATCCTTATGCTTTCTAAGAAATATTGTGGTATCTACTCTACCTCTAGTGAATCCATTTTTAATAAGAAAGTTAGTTAGTGTTTCATACCATGCTCTAGGTTTTTTTTAAGACCATATAAGGCTTTGTCTAATCTAAAGACATAATTAGAAAGAGATGGATTGATGAAACCTGGAGGTTGCTCTACATAGACTTCTTCTTGAAGTTCTCCATTCAAGAATGCACTTTTGACATCCATCTGAAAAACCTTGAATTTCATATGAGTAGCAAAGGCAAGAAACATTATGATGGCCTCTAGTTTGGCAATAGGTGCAAATGTCTCATCGTAGTCAATGCCTTCTTCTTGAGAGTAGCCCTTGGCCACTAGTCTTTCCTTATTCCTGGTGATCACTCCATCTTCATCCATCTTATTTCTGAAGACCCACTTGGTTCCAATGACAGGATGATTCTTTGGTCTTGGTACCAATCTCCATACTTTGCTCCTTTCGAATTGATTAAGTTCTTCCTGCATGGCCTCTATCCAGCTGGAGTCTTCCATAGCATCCTCTATTTTCTTTGGTTCCATTTGTGACAGGAAGCTCAGATAAAAACATTCATTTTGTGTGGCAGCTCTTGTTTTGACTCTTGCACTCAGATCTCCAATGATTATATCTTGAGTGTGATCTATTGCCCATCTGCTTCCTGTTGGGACATCTGTCCTTATACCTTCTTGTCTTAGATCTTCAAGATCTATTTCTTCTTCTTGGTGTGGAAGTTCGTTGTCTGACATAGGCCTCTCTGCGATCTCATTTCCTTGCTTAATGATTTCACTGTCTGGTACTACGTTCGTAGTGTTAAGCTCGACGACCTCATTCGTAGTGTCTGAACTGTTGGTCGTAGTGTCTTGAAGCACTGTTTTGTCTAAGTCTCTCTCATCAAAGATGATGTGAATCGAGACTTCAACACTCAGTATCTTCTTGTTGAACACTCTGTAGGCCTTACTGTCTGTGGCATATCCAAGAAAGATTCCTTCGTCTGACTTGGTTGAAATTTTGTCAAGTACTGCTTTCCATTGTTGAGAATGTAGCATGCACAACCAAAAACATAAAAGTAGCTGACACTTGGCTTTCTTCCTTTTCATAGTTCATAAAGAGTCTTCTTAATCATAGAGTGTATGAGTGATCCATTTACGAGTGTAGCATGCAAAGTGTTAACAACTTCGCCCGTGAAGTATTCAGAGATGATATGGGTCTTTGCTAGTAGAGTTCTTCCAGCCTCTATCAATGTCCTGTTCTTTCTCTCAGCAACTCCATTTTGTTGGGAAGTTCATGGAGCTGAGAAGTTGTGACTAATGCCATTGTCTGTGCAGAACTGGTCCATTTCTGAGAAGTCGAATTCTCTGCCATGATCCCTCCTCATAGCCTTGATTTTCTCTCCTTTCTCGTTCATCACCAGCTTGAACATTTTGATCAGCTGGGAGCTTGTTTCATCTTTTGAGGTTAGAAAGAACACCCATGTAAATCTGGTGTAGTCGTCGACTACGACCAGAGAGTATCTCTTTCCTCCAAGGCTCGTCATTGGAATTGACCCAAAAAGATCCATGTGTAGCAACTGCAGAGGCTTGTCGATTGAATTGGCAGTTTTGCTCTTGAATGTGCTTCTGGTTTGCTTCCCAAGTTGACAGCCATTGCAAGGCCTTTCTTTAATGAAGATGAACTTGGGTGAGCCTGCAACTAGATCTTTTGAAGCTAATTTGGACATGCTTTTGAAGTTGAGATGAGATAATCTTCGATGCCATAGCCAGCTCATTTCTTCAGATGCTTTAGCCAGAAAGCATATTGTCTCGTCTGCTTAGTTGTCCAAGATTTACTGTGTAGACATTTCCTTCTCTTATTCCGGTTAACTTTACAGCAGATGTCTTCAGGTCTCGGACTTGACATTGATTGTTGAGGAATGTTACTTGATGACCCTTGTCGCAGAGTTGGCTAATGCTTAGAAGATTGTGTTGTAGTCCTTCCACATAGGCCACTCTACTGAAAGATACTGCACCATTTCCAGCTGACCCATATCCTCTTGTTTTGCCAGAGCTGTTGTCTCCAAAGATGACCGAGGGACCCTCCTTTCCTATGTAGTTAGACAGAAGGGCTTTGTTTCCAGTCATGTGCCTTGAACATCCACTATCTAGATACCAAGTTATGATCGTTGAGCTCTTTTCCTGAGGCAACATTAAACCTTTATTTTGGTACCCATACTTGCATGGGTCCTACTTTTTTTAGTACCCTTGGGGACCCAAATCTGCTTGATTTTGGGTCTCACATGCATGGAATTATA
Source organism: Panax quinquefolius (assembly GCA_020205615.1). NCBI lineage: Eukaryota > Viridiplantae > Streptophyta > Magnoliopsida > Apiales > Araliaceae > Panax > Panax quinquefolius. Next base: position 95,737,936 of record CM035152.1, on the reverse strand, counting down.
ATGACATTTGGTAGCCTTGTGGCTAACTTTATAGCACACAAAACATTTAATATGATGCATGTTTGTGTGTATGTGAAAGTTCTTCCTCCATTTGGACTTTTGTGGGTTATTGGTCATCCTCCTATTAAGCTGATGTTCATTCTTCCATGTGTCCTTGTGTTTCATGATTTGTGAGGAGTATAGCTTGCCTCTACTGTACCTTCCCAGTTGGTTGGTAGAGTTGATCTTACTGGACTCTACGATCCTTTGAGGTTGGTGAGTAGTGGCTAGGTTACTCTTCTCTTTTCTGAAACCCAAACTGGGATGAGATCCCTTACTCGTGGGAATATGGATTATTCCAGCTGAGCAAGATTTGACAGGTTCATCCTTCTGTGAGGATTTCACAAATATAATTCCTCTACTAAAACCTGAGGCATTACGATTGTTAGTTTCTTTACTTTTTCCACACATGGCTCTGAGGTAGATTCCCCAAAGCCTAACCCAGTTCTGTCAGAGACACTTCTCTGTCTAGTGATTAGGGAGTCCATGGATGAAGAGGATTTATTCCATATAGAGATTTTCTTTTCTAGATCCTCAATTTTAGAGGTTAGACTTGACTCTCTTTTTGCATTGAGCTCATTTGTTTGTTTCAAGAGCTTATTCTCAGCTTCAAGCTTGGAGAGAGAATCAGTACTGAGAAGGGTTGTTTCCAGTTCTTCTTGAACTTTTTCTCTCACCTTTTGAAGAAGTGAATAGTTTTAGACAGAACTCTAAACCACTTCATGTATTGATGCAGATCAGATGTTCTGCCATGTAGTGCAGTTCTTAGGTCATTAATATCTATATCAGGAGAGTTGAAGTCAAATACCTCATCGATACTTACTTCATGTATGTTGGAGTTCTGTTTGTCTCTTGCATTTTTGGCCATCGAGCAAAGATTTGCCATTTGAGGATCTTCATCATCTCTAGATTCTGGAGTTGAGTCAGTGTCTGAGTCAGTCCATGATCCTCCAGCTACAAGGCCTTTGTCTTTTCTCTGAGGCCTTTTGTTGCCTTTGTATTCCTTCTTTGAATGTGATTTCTTCTTGAGTTCTTCTCTGAGAGGTTTGTTGCAGTTAGCAATGAAGTGGCCAGGTTTCTTGCAATTATAGCATAGGTCATTCATTTGCTCCTGACTGTTGTAGTTGCCGACTTTCTTTGGCTTGCTGGTTTTGCCTTGTCGCATGAATCTTCTGAGTCTTTTCACCAGCATTGCAAAGTCCTCATCATCATCTTCATCATAGTCAGAATCAACTTTAGTGTTGACTTTAAAGGTGTTTTTAGTTGCTTTGAGAACAACAACTTTATCCTTCTTTCTTCCTTCAGACAATGTTTCTGCTCGTTGTGTCAGCTCCAGTTCGTATGTGAGGAGGTTGCCATATAACTGTTGAATAGTCATTTCATGTAGATTCTTTGATTCTCTAATGGTAGTGGTTTTGGCATCCCACTTGCTTGGTAAGGTTCTCATGAACTTTATGAAAGTAGTATGCACACAAGCCAATCATGTTTGATGATAAAGCATATACTTTGTAACAATCTTATTCATTTATTAATAAAAAGTATTAATTTATTAAAGGCTTTTAATTATCTACATGATGCTGTTTTATAATATGTGATAAACCCATAGTTTTAAGCAATGCTTTTAGAATAATGATGATGATCATTCTAATGAGATCTAAATTCTTAGAAAGCTTAAAACTAAAATAGTTCCCAATCATTGGATTACTAAATTGGGGATTAGTGAATCCGGATAGATTGGTACATACGTTGCTTGCTCATTGGATGAGGATGATTGATCTCGTGATCATTTTGTGGAGACACTAAAGCAAGTATGTAGGTGCTTATTAGAGAATAAGTTCAATTTGAACATTGACTCGCTAAGGAATACCTAATGGAGTTTACTCACCGTCAATAGGAATTCTGTAGTGATAGTAGTACAAGTGATCCTTGGACTTGAGATCATCATAGTATCTTGTGTATGATGAGTTATACTTTGACTTATTCCTTAAGACCCTTAGGGTATATCAAAGGTATGCTTGGGTATAATAAGTCAGTACATGGAGATAATGTATGATCAATAAAGAATCTACCACTTTTAATAAAAGAAGAGAAATGTCCTATGTGATTCGATAAATGACAACCCGGTAGTCCTTGGGGTTAAGGAGAATGAAATTAGAAAGGAGTTTCTAATTTGCATTATTTGGAGTTGTGCATTTAAGGATTGAAATATATATAATTAAATAAAATAAGACTTGATAGTAATTCCATGCCTTATATTTAATTGGGACATCAGTATGGTGGAAGGATTGAATTATGCAGTAACTATTTACTCAAAGGTTCTTTAATGATTAATGTTGAAATCTATATTATCCGGAAAGTCGTTGATCGCTAGTGGGAGGCTTATCCCTATGTAGAATAAATATTATTTATTTAAATAAATTAATTGTTTAATTTATTTATTTAAATAAGATTAGAATTGTTCTAATTGATTTATTCACAACTAGGTTTAATATGGAGAACCTAAAGGGTCACACCATAAAAGGAAGAATAATTATTTAAGAAGTTAATGGCATAATCGTAATAATATGTTAAGTATATTTAATTTAATCTATGGTGATAGAATAAATTAAATAGCTTAATATTTATTATTTAATATTTTAGAAATATTAAATATAAATTAATAAGAGGAGTCTTATTAATATTATTACAATTATTATTATTTTAATTTCTAAAAGAGTTTAGGAATTAATTTAATATAAGTACTCTCATTTATTCCTAATAGGATTAGGAGGGAAAATTAATTAAAGGAGTTTAATTAATTATCCCTAATAAGATTAGGGAGCCCATTTAATTAAAAGGGTTTAATTAAATAGTACCTTATTTTAATAGGGTTACTTGATATCTTTATAAGAGGAGTCTTATATCAGATATCAAGAGTACGTAATAATTCCAATTTGTTGGAGAGTACGCTCTTTTTCTATAGAGATAGAAAAACTAGGGTTTAGCCAACCACCCATTTTCTTGAATTCTTTTTCTTCCTTGGTGGATCACCTCTAGAGGCCAAACACTTGGGTGGCTAACGTTGATCAAAGGAAGGAACCAAACCTGGTGGATTCAAGTTGAACGCGAAAAGGATTGGAGGTGAACTTATACCGAGGAAGCTCGGATCTTGAGGTATGTTTCTTATTCATCTTTTTCGTTTAATTAATAATTGTGCATAAAGGGTGATCCGTATATGGTTTGTAAAATTTTAAACTCGATTTTTACATTTACGCACTTTTTATGCAATTTGATTGGTTCTTGAATATTACAAACCTAACGGTGGCATCAGAGCCAAACCTTTATGCTAATTATTAATTATTCTGATTTGATATGTATATTGATATGTGTTTAGAACAATTTAATTGGGCATAATTTATTGTATAAAATTTATTTTTAAAAAAAACTGCGATATTTTTTTTTTTTATTTCATTTTTGGGGATCATTCAAAATGTAATTTTATTTCGTGGCCATCCTTTTAATTTGTTAACTCCATGTGGCCAGGATAATTATCATTATGTTTTTTTTATTAAGGATTCACGTGCTTGTGTTTGAAGGGAGTATTACTTCCAGGATTCACGTGGAATCATGTTTTTGTAGCATTAATGTCTCTTTATAATATATATATATATATAATATATATACGATTTCTTTAGTATATATAATAAATATATATATTATATTCTTAATTATTTTATAATTAAAATAAAAAGTTTATTTTAATTTTAAAATAAAAAGTTCATTTTAATTTTAAAATAAAAAGTTTATTTTAATTTTAAAATTAGATTTCATGCAAACTAATTAGAGTTGGAATTGGATTCCATGATAACATGATAACTAATTGGAGTTAAAATTGGATTCAATGTTTCCTTAAATAAAAGAGTTTATTTAGATATGAAATAAGATTTCATATTATTCAAAATAAAAGAGTTTATTTGTGAATAGGAAAGAGAATCCATGTTTCCTTAAATAAAGGAGTTTATTTAAATATGAAATAAAATTTCATATTATTCAAAATAAAGGAGTTTATTTGTGAATAGAAAAGAATTCGTGTTTCCTTTAATAATTTTTTTTTTTACATGGAATTGGATTCGTAATTAATTAAAATAAAGGAGTTTATTTTGATTAAAGATTTTGATTAAAATAAAATAGTTTATTTATTCAAAATTGGATAAATTAAAATAAAATAGTTTTATTTTGATTTAAATTTGGATTAAAATAAAGGAGTTTATTTTGATTCAAAAATAGATTTTATACTAACTAAAGTTGCCCATTAAATGATACCAATATATATATTGAATGTTTATTATTCATCGGATGAATGTTATGTATTGATGCATATGGTGATATGTATGATAATAAATGAGATTGATTATGGACATTTGACCAATGTGATTGGATTTTATTTTAGTTGGATGCATGAATGTATGGGTTTTATTAAATGGAATTCTGCGTACTCGCCTTCTCTAATTTTTCTTAATGTAAATTCTATTCCCTCCTATGTACTTCCCTCGATCACGATCAAGGTTTCTATTTATTTTAATTAGTTTTGTAATAGGAATAGTTAGAATTAATTTTAAAAATTGGAGATCAAGGAGCAAGGCGCTTGAAAGAACCCGTTTGTAATGGAGCCAGGGTTTAAATGTAATAGTTATATTTAAATATTATTTCTTGCAACCCTAGGGTTTGACCTTTTGGTTCACTTGGTGGCTCTAGTGAACCAAACTAGAATAAAAGTCCATAATCAATCCGGGTAGAATATAGTATTCTATATGTGCATGCTTATACTATATATATTATATATTATGCAAACATGCTTCGCATGTTAATTAATATATACGCGTATTTTATATATATATATATGCGTAAATGCCGCTTAAACAAAATGAGACAAATTAATAACAAACCCTCAAATTTTTTTTTTATATTAAGTCCTAAGCGTTCAAAGATATTTGGAATATCAAACGTCACTTTCTAGCATGATAAAATTAATAGAGTATTAAATATTTAATATTAGTTTGTTGTGTCACCACAAGAAAAGTATTAAGTATTTAAGATGTTAATTTATCACATTTGATGCTTATAAAGAAAATTGAACAATATTGTTTTGTTGTGTCACCACAAGGATGATATTTTCTTTTTGAATATATGGAGTGCTAGGTTGGACTTAACTTGGATAATTTTGATTGAATGTGCCACCACTTGATTAAAATAATCTAAGAGGTAAAAGAAAAGGAGTTGCGATAGTTGATGTAATTGACAAAAGTTGTCTACCTATTTATTTATATATAGTTTGTTGTGTCACCACAAGGCTATATGCATTTGAAATGGGATCCTTATTCTCACTAGCAAATCTTTAATCGATTTTTGCCGAACTATATAAGTGAGGGTAATATAGTTTGAAGAAAATAGTGGGAGATACCAATTTAAAACAAGACCTAATTTATTTTGGTAATTAATAAAAGAATGTATGTTAAAATGTTGTTAATTACAAATTCATTTACGTAATTTTACAATGTCTAAATTACTATCACCTGCGAAACATATTAGATGTTATTTAACCAAACCGTATTAAAGCGGATTGGTTAAGGAATTTGATAATAGTTCTCATGGGTGAAAAGTTATCTTATGTCCTTAATACGCCTATCCTCAAGAATGGTTGCGCATAATGCCTCTAAGGAAGACATTGCTACTTTTAGAAAGTGGCAAGATGATGCACAAATTGGCTCAATGCATCATGCTCGCATCTATGAGTAATGAGCTTCAAACACAAGATGAAACTATGGATGCTTCTACGATATTCCCGCACATCAAGTAGTTGATGGTGAGGAAAGTAGGACCTGATAGATATCAGATATCTAAGGAGCTCTTCCGATCTAGAATGACCGATGACACTTACGAAGATGATAAAAGTCCTTAACATTATCAATTTGATTGATCAATTAGACAACGAAGTTTTGTCATGGATGGAGAGTTGAGCTAAGATTTGATCTTGCACTCACTCCCGGACTCCTTTCACAATTATTGTGAATTTTTATATGAACAAGCTAGATATCGGCCTCATTTGATTTGCTTTAACATATTGAAAAATGTTGAGAGTCACTTTCCAACCAAGAAAGATAAAGTCTTACTGGTAGGGGCCAAAGGATCTTCTGAAAAGAAGAACGATTCAAAGAAGGTAAATAGAAAGGCATAAACAAAGGATAATAAGAACAAAATTGATACGGATAGCAAAGGAGCTTGCTTCCACCGTAATAAGCCTCGGACTTTGGAAAGAAATCATGAGAAGCATCTTGCGAGAGGCTAACCAAAGAAGCTTAGTGAAGTTTTGGTTACAAATACAAATTTGTTCATGATTTAAAATAATTTTTTTTTAAGTCAAGGTTCTACTTGGGTATTGGATACCGAGCTTTGGTTATCATAAATATAGATTTATGAAGGGACCAAGCGTAAGTAGAAAGTTAAACAAAGATAAGTAATCCTATGTGTGGAAAATGAAGCAAAGGTTCTTTGCATTAGATATAGAAACTTATAGTTTAAAGCGCTTTACGGGCAAATCTATTAAGTCAATAAGTTGTTATTGTATTCCAATTCTTGTTAGAAACATTATTTCCATTTTATTGTTGGACAATAAAATTTTGGTATTATAATTAAGAACAATTGTTGTTCTATTTATAATAATAATGTTTCAGATATAAACTGGAAGATTACTTAATGGATTTTGTATACTTGACTTACGTGAAAAATTATTTTGTAAATTGAACAAACTAGTATAAGAAAAGGAGATGATCATTCAAAGAGTTGAATGTATGTATTTGTTGAAATACAAGTGTGAATTATATGAAAGGTTCAAAGAATTGTAAGTGAAACAAATTGGCAAAGTATTAAGATTCTTTGATTAGATCAAGGAATAAATACTTGTGCAATAAGTTTCTAGATCATCTCAAATGGTTTTTCATAATGGACACATCTCGATACTTAATAATTGATTGATGTATCCGAATGAAAAATCGTACCTTGTTGGACATGGTGCGGTCCATAATGATTTTACCGACATTCCAAAGATCCTTCTCGGGATAATGTCCTAGAAATGGTTGCATATCTATGAAAATGGTAACCTCAAAATCCGCCCCAAGACTCCATAAAAGTTATGGATGTGGAGGATTCCTAATCTTAAGTATGTTAAGATAAGGGGTTGTCAACTTATGTGAAAAGGTTTCAAAGGATAAGCTTGGGACAAGATTTTATAAGTGTCGATTTGTGGGACATCCTAAAGTAAGTTTAGGGTATATGTTCTATAATCCTAGTTAGCAAAAGGTGTTTGTTGCAAAATACGCGCTTTCTAAGATAAAGATGTTTATCATTGAAGGGGGTAGTGGGAGGATTATAGATCTTGAAGAGTTCATGATCCACAAAACACTATAAGTCAAATAAGAGGAACTCGTAGATGACCTATCATATACCACAAAGAATCATAAATCTAGAATAGTATCAAGATACCTAGGAGGTATGGATTCATCATGGATGATGATGATGAGGTACGATCATAGAAGATGATGATCCGAGTTACATACGATGAGGTAAGAGTTCTAGTGTGTACAAAAGGGTCAATTGGAGCGTCGTGAAATTTCTAGTATTATATGTTGATATACTACGGATGAGGAATTACATACCAATGCTACAATCGGTAAAGATAAAGTTGTCTAAACAATCCTCCATGAATGATTTGGGAAGAGTATCATTATTGGGGATGCAAATCTATATAGATAGATTTAAAAGGATGCTCACTTAACCCAAGGAACGATATTCATTTGATGCTAAAGTCGTTTAGCATGGCAAACTCAAGAGATGTCTCATGTTGATGAGCCATGGAGTGTATCTCTCTTAATAGTCCCCTGCACTCTCGAAAAGAGAGGTCGCATGAGTGAATATCATGTATGCAATGAAATATACGAGACCGATGTCGATCACCATATTCGGAGAAGTTCACTATGAGTCGTTGAAAACATCTTAAAGTGCTTAACCCAAGCACTAAGGATGTGATCATATTCATGGTGGGTCTAAATTAAAACTAGAGGGCTTAATGGACTCAAGTTTTCATTGCACCAAGATGATGTAAAATCCACTTTAAGGTAAAGTATTATCTTGAACAATTGGTGCGATGAATTGGAAAGGTTCCAAAAAAGAAAGAGTTCTTTGGTTTAGTGATAAAGACAAAGTATATAGCTATAAATGAAGCTGCAAGTTGATTGTTTGGATTAAAAGTTCATTACAGAACTAGGAATAGTTCCTAAGTCTCATCTTGGATCTAAACATGTGTTGTGGCACTTTCATTTGATTATTAGAATCATTGAAAGATGGAAATGACTATACAGATAGTGGACTCTCATGAACAACATTACATATCCATTAACTAAAGCTTATCCAACAGCAGGATAATCGTCACTTAGAGAAGAAGGGTATGAAATACCATGGCGATTGGCTTTAGTGCAAGTGGGAGATTGAAAGTAGTATGCACACAAGCCCAATCATGTTTGATGATAAAGCATATACTTTAGTAATAATCTTATTCATTTATTAATAAAAATATTAATTTATTAAAGGATTTTAATTATCTACATGATGTTGATTTATAATATGTGATAAACCCATAGTTTTAAGTAATGCTTTTAGAATAATGATGATGATCATTCTAATGAGATCTAAATTCTTAGAAAGCTTAAAACTAAAATAGTTCCCAATCATTGGATTACTAAATCGGGGATTAGTGAATCCGGATAGATTGGTACATACGTTTGCTTGCTTTCATTGGATGAGGATGATTGATCTCATGATCATTTGTGTGGAGACACTAAAGCAAGTATGTAGGTGCTTATTAGAGAATAAGTTCACCGAACGTGGCTCGCTAAGGAATACCTAATGGAGTTTTACTTGCGCTCGTCAATAGGAATTTCTCAGTAGTGATAGTAAGACAAGTGATCCTTGGACTTGAGATCATCATAGTATCTTGTGTATGATGAGTTATACTTTAACTTATTCCTTAAGACCCTTAGGGTATATCAAAGGGTATGCTTGGGTATAATAAGTTGTATACGTGGAGATAATGTATGATCAATAAAGAATCTACCACTTCTAATAAAAGAAGAGAAATGTCCTATGTGATTCGATAAATGACAACCCAGTAGTCCTTGGTTAAGGCGTAATGAAATTAGAAAGGAGTTTCTAATTTGCATTATTTGAGTTGTGCATTTAAGGATCGAAATACATATAATTAAATAAAATAAGACTTGACAAGAATTCCATGCCTTATATTTAATTGGGACATCAGTATGGTGGAAGGATTGAATTGTACAGTAACTATTTACTCAAAGGTTCTTTAATGATTAATGTTGAAATCTATATTATCCGGAAAGTCGTTGATCGCTAGGAGGCTTATCCCTATTATAGAATAAATATTATTTATTTAAATAAATTAATTGTTTAATTTATTTATTTAAATAAGATTAGAATTGTTCTAATTGATTTATTCACAACTAGGTTTAATATGGAGAACCTAAAGGGTCACACCATAAGAGGAAGAATAATTATTTAAGAAGTTAATGGCATAATCGTAATAATATGTTAAGTATATTTAATTTAATCTATGGTGATAGAATAAATTAAATAGCTTAATATTTATTATTTAATATTTTAGAAATATTAAATATAAATTAATAAGAGGAGTCTTATTAATATTATTATAATTATTATTATTTTAATTTCTAAAAGAGTTTAGGAATTAATTTAATATAAGTACTCTCATTTATTCCTAATAGATTAGGAGGAAAATTAATTAAAGGAGTTTAATTAATTATCCCTAATAAGATTAGGGAGCCCATTTAATTAAAAGGGTTTAATTAAATAATACCTTATTTTAATAGGTTACTTGATATCTTTATAAGAGGAGTCTTATATCGGATATCAAGAGTACGTAATAATTCTAATTTGTTGGAGAGTACGCCTTTTCTATATAGATAGATAGAAAAATTAGGGTTTAGCCAACCACCCATTTTTTTGAATTCTTTTTCTTCCTTGGTGGATCACCCTAGAGGCCAAACACTTGGGTGGCTAACGTTGATCAAAGGAAGGAACCAAACCGGTGGATTCAAGTTGAACGAAAAGGATTGGAGGTGAACTTGTACCGAGGAAGCCTCGGATCTTCAAGCGGTATGTTTTTATTCATCTTTTTCGTTTAATTAATAATTGTGCATAAAGGGTGATCCGGGTATATAGTTTGTAAAATTTTAAACTCTGATTTTTACACGTTTCCGCACTTTTATGCAATTTGATTGCGTTCTTGAATATTACAAACCTAACACTTTATGATTAGATCTTTGTTTGGATAGATCTTTCCATAGGCTCGTAGAGAGTTGAGCAGAACATTGAATCTCTCGTATGTGGTCGTGACGTTCTCTCCTTGGACGTGAGCAAACATCTCATATTGCTGAGTCAAGAGAGATTATTTTTTTTCTCTGACTTCTTCTGTTCGTTCATGCATGATGAGTAATGCTTCCCAAACCTCCTTTTCTGTTTTGTAGTTGACCACGTTTTCAAACAGATCATCTTCTAAGGATTGGAATAAGATGTTCTTGGCCTTTTTGTTGAGCTGGACAACTCTCTTCTCATTTTCTGTCCATTCTCTTTTGACCTTGATCTGTATTCTGTTTGGGTCGTTTGTAGTTGGTGCAAGCTTTGTAGGAACGTAGGGCTCATTTTGAACAGTTTCAAATAGATCTTCATATATTGAATCCATGTAAGCTTGCATCCTAACCTTCCAGTTAGCGAATTTATCTTTGTTGCACATAGGTGGCTTGCTGCCTCCTCCAGTCTTTGATTCGCTTGGTAAGTGTGCCATTGGATCTACTCAAGTTTTGTAGGCTATATAATAGAACCTGCTCTGATACCAATTGTTAGTTCCCGGAGGCACAATAGTTATCTAGAGGGGGGGTTGAATAGATATTAAAAACTTTTCTTTGTATTAAGACAGTTTTGATAATGATTTTAAGCACAGTGGAATTAAGATTTCTTTGAGATCCATTTTAGATAGTGAGTTAATGAAAGTGAGGCAGTTATAACAGTTATAGCAGTTATAGTAAGAATGAAATAGACACAGTTGTTTTTAAGTGGTTCAGAGCACTTAAAGCTCCTAGTCCACTCTTCTACTCCTCGAGTAGAAAATCCACTAAGGATGTCTTTTACACTTTATGAATCTCACAAATTCCTTCTAGACCAACAGTCTAGGCCCTTCTTAGTTCAATCTTGAACTCTTCAAGTCCAGCAGACTTGGTTCTTCACAGTTCACTTAGAACTCTTCAAGTCCTTCAGAGTTGGAACTCTTACATCAGTTGATTGGGAGTTGTTGAGATCGTGATTGGTGCTACTCAGTTGCTATTAAGCACTTGTTCGAAAGAATTGAGTAGCTGAGCAAGCTTCTTTGTAAGACCCCAACTTTTATGAATAAAGATGAATTTTCTATAATTATCATTTTTTGAATATTATGGAATGAATTTGATATAATATTATAGTTGTGGGTAATAGTTATAAATTTTGCAAAGTACGCAAGTTGTTATATAATATTCGATTGGTCGGGGAATATTCATTTTAACAGGGAATATTTATAAAATGGCACAATCATTGGTGGACCCCACAACAAAATTATTATCGGATTGAGAAAATGACAAAAATATTTTATGAAAATAACGGCGGAAGTTTTATCGTTAACTGTTGAAACACCCGATGTTAAAAGTACATGAATACACGTGGTTGGATAGTAGCACACGATATTGATTATTGATGCTTACGTGAGAAATCACTCAGTTTTGTTCAATTATTGCTTCAGTAATTGTTGCATAGTATCTCACGTTAATTGATTCAATTATTGTCGATATTTTATATATTATTAAATCAATAATTGAGACGATGAAGTTATTAATATTATTATTTGCAATATTAACGATGTCAGAAGTTCTCGCCAAGGAGAGGTTTGTCACCTAATCGCGCGCTAATAGGGAGAAATCCTTATGGAAAGCCCCCTTTCCGGAACGATCCGGTCGATTAATAGTGTGAATTATAATAATGATGATGAAGTTTTGTTTTATTAGTATTATTAATGTAATAAAAAAGAAAAGCTTTTTATATAAAATGTAATACTTTTATAAAGTTATTCGTTTTATTAGACTATAAATAGAATATATTATATTTTATTATGCATAGTATTTGATAAGGTTCAGATAGTATTTTACATAGTAAAATCTTTTTATATAAAACATAATACTTTTATAAAGTTATTCATTTTATTAGATTATAAATAGAATATATTATATTTTATTTAAAAGATTTTGTTTTATTAGAATATTTTATAGTAAACCAACTGGACCGGTCCATTTAAAAGTAAATCAATCTAGACTGATTCAGTGAATTAGTTACTATTCAGTCCATTCTCCTATAAATAGAAGCTCATTCCTTCATTATTTCTTACGAATTCATTTGAAACTCTAGAGAGAAAGAAGAAAAGTATTCGCTACTTCACTACTCCTATATCTAGTTGTTCTAAGGTAAGGGTATTATTTATTTCAGTATTCATGAAGAGAACTTCGCTTTTTCATATTTTTTTCATTGGAATAACTCGTATACGCCATCTCACCCTATACTTGGTGAAATTCTTCGTTATTCCATTCTTTATTATTATGTTGGAATAACTTTGCCTATGTGAAGTACCGCATACATGGTGAAATTCTTCTTTATTCCTTCTTTATTATTCTCATTGGAACATCCCGTCTCAATGCGTTTACGCATGACCTAGTTCCGTTATTTATTATTCTCATTGGAATAACTCCGTCTGCATGCGATTCATCGCATACCGGTGATTTCTTTTGTTATTCCATTCTTTATTATACTCGGTTGGTTAAAGTTTTGACTTCTATACTCCATGAAATTAGTGGAATATCCTTGATATTCAAGCGCTTCATCCAAAGATCTTTTCATGGAAATATTCTTCTGAGCATTCTTGAATTTTTCTCTACAAAGAAGTATTATGTTGACAATTTGGACGTTATTAGTTCCTGGATAAATTAATTCTTGAACTTGTTTTATTGAATTCTTATATCATTGTCATCATCCTCGTGTTTATATTATGTTGTAAATCATCTGTGGCCTGTAGTGCATAGATGGACTTGGTATGATTATGACCAAGGATTAATCGATATAATCATAACCGTAATGTTACAAATGATGTGGTAAAAATCCTCATCGGCCTGTAGTGCATTGATGGACAGTTGTTGGTATGATCATGACCATTGATGAATACACGAATATCCTTGGCCGTAGAATATTTTATAGTAAACCAATCTGGACCGTCTATTTAAAAGTAAATCAATCTGGACCGTTCAGGAATTAGTTACTATTCAGTCCATTCTCCTACTAATAGAAGTTCATTCCTTTATTATTTCTTAAAAATTCACTGAAACTCTAGAGAGAGAAACTATAGAGAGAAAGAAGAAAAGTATTCTGCTACTTCACTACTCCTATATCCAGTTGTTCTAAGGTAAGGGATATTATTTCTTTCGTATTCATGAAGAGAACTTCTGTTATTCCATTTTTTTCTGTTGGAATAACCTGTATACGCGGTCTACCCTATACTTGGTGAAATTCTTCTGTTATTCCATTCTTTATCATTGTGTTGGAATAACCTGTCTATGCGAAGTACCGCATACATGGTGAAATTCTTCTGTTATTCCCTTCTTTATTATTCTGTTGGAACATCCTGTCTGTGCGTTTACGCATGACCTGGTTCCATTATTTATTATTCTGTTGGAACATCCCGCTTGCAAATTTGCTTCGAATTCGGTTCTATTATTTATTATTCTGTTGAAATATCCTGTCTGTGCATTTACGCATGACCTGGTTCCGTTATTTATTATTTTATTGGAATAACCTGTCTGTGCGGTCTATCGCATGCCTGGTGATTTCTTTTGTTGTTCTATTCTTTATTATACTCAGTTGGTTAAAGTTTTGACATCTATACTCCATGAAATTAGTGGAATATCCTTGATATTTGAGCTTCATCCAGATCTTGTCATGAAAATATTCTTCTGAGCATTCTTGAATTTTTCTCTACAAAGAAGTATTATGTTGACAATTTGGACGTTATTAGTTCCTGGATAAATTAATTCTTGAACTTGTTTTATTGAATTCTTATATCATTGTCATCATCCTCGTGTTTATATTATGTTGTAAGTCATCTGTGGCCTGTAGTGCATAGATGGACTTGGTATGATTATGACCAGGGATTAATCGGTATAATTATGACCGTAATGTTACAAATGATGTGGTAAAAATCCTCATTGGCCTGTAGTGCATTGATGGGACAGTTTTGGCATGATCATGACCATTGATGAATACACGAATATCCTCGCCCGTAGTGCATGGATAATTTGTGGTTGTGATACTAATGAATATCCTTGGTCAGAAAGTGTGGATGATGTGGATTATTTATTGTCGAGTCCCAATGATAAAAGTGATGAAAAACCTTTTAAATCATAAAAGATAGTAGATTTTATTCTCTACTTGACTCTTTTAATGGATTGCTTGTTCACCGCAGATTAAACTTGATGTTTGTTATATTGTATCGGGTTTTTAACATCGTTGAAGGCTAATGATAATTTATTCGTATTATCTTAGTCATAATATTTCTTCTCGGGCTAGTTGAGCTCACCCTTTTACTTTCATTGTTCTCTGTGAAATGAAAATGTAGCGAGGGACTAGTCGGGGAACCGAGTGACTGGTCCGGATAATAGCATTAGTAGTCCTCACTATTCTGCATTAAATAGTGTGATAATAAATGTAATGAGGACTCAATTGAGTGTGGATATTGTCTAGATGACAATATTTGTATTAAAACTCACAAAGATATGTTTTGTCGTATTTTATACGATCGTTGTATAATTAAGTTGTATTTGAATTTTGTACCATGTATTTGGCGACTCAAGATAGGTGATGTATACCTATTTTGGGGGCGTCACATTGGTATCAAAGCTTAGGGATATGATCCCTAGCTAAGATGTGAGACAAGAACTATGAGGGGAGAGACAGGGAATTCCTTCACTAGTATGACCTACCTAAGTTTATTTGGTATTTAATTGGTCGGTCAAAGTATAGGGATAATATGTGATATGTTAATTAACCCTTATTTTGTGGTAGTATTTGAAAATGACATCCGTAACAACCCCAAAATAGGTCCATTCCATCCAACCCATTCTCGAGTCGCCAAATATATGGTACGGAAAATAACTACAACTTTATTATAACAATTGTCGTGCAAAATAAAACAACACATATCTTTGTGAGTTTGGATACAAATATATACCAAATCAGTAGTGTACGTCACAATGACACACCTTACATAAAGGTATAGTCAAAACTGCATTTTAGAAATTAGAATCTTTGGGAAGTGCTCAAGGAAACCTTCATACATGGGAGGCCATGCTTTTAGGTTATGGTAGATATCATATGGCCACGAGAATTATCCTTGTTGACCCAATAGACCTCAAAAGAAAAACGAGAAGATTACTATCATATTCTTCCCAATGGTGAGTCTTCTCTTGATATATCATTATCTCCAATTGTCTCTAATTGGGTATTATACTCCAAACAAACACCAAGATTATATAGGTAGTGCTTGTAAATATACTCAAAGAAGTGGATGAGCACAACCATGTCTTATGATAACACGAGGTTGTATGTCATTAGACATCTTGTATGATAGTGACAAAACACCCTTCCAAAGTTGGGTTCGCCTCACCCTATTTAATTCACCAAAAATAACTATTAAATGATGTATAAAATACAACACACTAAAGTCCTCAATAAAATTATTTCCATACTCTTTAGAGAGAACCTCAACAACTATAGACCACCGTTATATTCTCTTGTTATCCCCGCTCAACCCAGCTACACTTTTATTACCTGAAAGGAATTGTGAAACAAAAGGGTGAGCACAACTAGCTCAGTAAAGAATATTATGACTAAAGATAAATAAATTATCAATAGTCTTCATCAGTAATAAATCAGAGATTTAGAACATATGGTAGATGATAAAACTTTTCAACCATAGTTGCGGTAGACGAAAGCAATCCATTAAAAGAGTCAAATAGACTATAAAGTCTATTGTCTTCTCCACGTTAAAAGTCCACCAACAATATTTTATCCATGTAACATCAATCAACAGTTCCTTTCCAAAATCATATGAATAACTCATAATCATAATTGTGATTCTAAATTCCTCTTCTCATCCAGGACGAAGATAATTTTCATCATTGTCTTTACGAAACATCAAATATCATGGTTATACCAAATCACGATTCTGTTCATAATCATACTAATAAATTCATCTTTGCACCACGGCCAAAGATATTCATCAACAGATTCATCTTTACACTACAAAGCTAAAGATATTCAACAATAGGTCATCTTTGCACACGAGTCAAAGATATTCATCAATAATTCATCTTTGCACTCAAAGGCTAAAGATATTCAACAATAAAAGTCATCTTTGCATTACGAGCAAAAAGATATTCATCAATAATTCATCTTTGCACTACAAAGTAAAGATATTCAACAACAACAGTCATCTTTGCATTACGAGCAAAAGATATTCATCAATAATTCATCTTTGCACTACTGTTAAGATATTCATCAACAAGTCATCTTTGCACAACTGAGCCAAAGATATTCATATATCAAAGAAATACATAATCATTTGAAGTTATATAACAATAATTATAACCATGTTGATCAATTCACCTTTGCACTTAAGCTAAAAATATTCAATTGTAAATTCAATGGTCATGATCATACCAAATCAACAATTCAACTTTTGCACCTCTTGGCCAAAGAGAACCTATGGTCACGATCATACCAATAATCTACCCATCTTTACACTCAAGTCAAAGAGAAATATATCATCATTAGGGTTATAAGAATGTTATATAAAAACAATATAATCAAAACATGGTTTTAATTTCAAGAGTAAGATTCATAAATCAACGATAATTTGGTCAAAGAAGAAACCAATTTGTCGTGAATAGTACCCCGTATTAAATATATAGTACCGTATATCGTGCGTAGTAACTCTCTATACACGAAAAGATAAAGTTTCATAATAAAATTCATATCCATATTTATAACACCTTAATCCAAATGTTATAAATCACTTAGAAATCTCATAATCTAATATTATTAATATTACAATAATATTTTAATCATTTCTTAAACTTATAAATAATTCAATCCAATTATTTACACTTTAATAATTAATGCATTTAATCATCTAAAATGCCAAACTCATAAGATTTCATCATCATTAACCAAAACCCTCATAAAAAATCTGCATATATCTCATATATGATTCTCAAGCCAATAAATCATATTTTCTAATTTTCTTACTTCACATAACATATTTAATTCATTTACTCATAACTAGAATATTTTCATGAAAATACCAAATCAGTTCCAAAAATATTTCTTTTCTGGGATTTAGCATAACATAGTCCCATATTGAACATATATTTTCTTGAAATTTTAAAAATTCATTTACTATTTTTCATATGGCCAAAACCACCGAATATTTAAACATTTATCATAAATTATACTTTTATCCAAAAATTCTGAAATTAATATGGTATACTGATATTATATAGATGTACTCCCAAATAAAATTTCATCAATTTTGGAGTTAATCACAAGGAGTTATAAATAGTTACTTTTAAAATAGTCTTTTCTCATAAAATCCATAACTCTCTAATCTATACATCCAAAAATCGCCATTTTTGGACACAATCTAAAACTCATCAAAATATCATTTCAAATTTTTCCAGAATTTTGAAGGTTCAGAAAAATTTTGAAACTAAAAACATAATAACCCTTAAAATCCCTTACTATCCCTTACCTCAAAAAAAGAAAGTACTTACATGTGGAATAATTTGAACGAACTTGCAAAGTATAGCAATACTCAAAATATACTCAAAATACTCACAAGAATACGCTCAAAATATCGAGAGAGAGAAAACTTGAGTTTACGGTGTGATTTTCAATTCTAACCTAAGCACCCTATTTATAGGAAATTGCTTAGAACACCAAAGCGAAAATTGAATATAATATTAATATAATTATACAAATTTTCCTTAGCCCACCTTTTGGTCAAAAACACCAGCCACACATGTTAATGATGTCCAAAAAAAATACAAAAACGTTTTTCTAACAAAAATAATTTAAACTCCAAAAATCAATTCACTTTTAGATATCTGAAACTTCAATAATTCACAATAAATAGCTCTTTTATCAAAAAATTGAATCTCTGATTTTTATAGGAAATTCAATTCTCTACAACTTTGCGGAAGAAAGTTTTTCCAAATTCTAAATAGAAATTAATGAAATCCACAAAACGATTTTACAAATTTATAATCAAATTTTGGTCCAATAATTGTGTCCACCAACACACAAAACATGTGTTAAACATTTAATGCCACAAAATACTCTTCCTCCTCATATACTTATATATTCCACATTCATTATAAAAATATCACCATTAATATATTATTAAAATAATATATTTAAATGAATTATTTTATCGGAAAAAGATAAAATATTAATTTTCAACAATTGTCATTTTAAAATTTTCTCCATCTATATCCACATAAAATCAATATTTTCCTCATCATAAAATCAATAATTAATTATTCACAAATAATATTACATAATCACAATATTAACAAACTGTGTAGGTTCAAGAAAGAGGGGCTTTCAATAAGAATTTCTCCTCATTGGGCAATGATTAGGTGACCAAACCTCTCCTCAGACAGAACTTTCTAGGCATTGCCAATAATGTTATCCAATAATATTATTGAGGATAATATGAATTATTGCTAGATAATGGAAAAAAATGTACGTGACAATTATTGAAACAACAATAATATAAAATATCAACGTAGCAATTATTGAATCAATAAAATAAAATATTGAGCAATAATTCTTGTAAAAATTATTGAGTAATGCCTTCTTTACGAAAAAATTAAAATGCTTCATGAATAGCTTCATGAATAGTAACGTGAATAGTAACTCGTGAATAGTAACTCGTGAATAGTAACTCAATGAATAGTAACTCGTGAATAGTAACTCGTGAATAGTAATTAAAAAAAATTGAATACTTTTATTTCATAAAATTGAGGGTCTTACAATCTCCCTCCTTATGAAATTTCGTCCCAAAATTTACGTACACAGTATTTCAAAGAGTTGAGAATACCTTGTTTTCATTTGATTCTATCTCCCCGTCATCATGATTTCTCCATTGCTCATCTCCCGTATTTCAGGATATCATTCTAGAATACGACTTCAAAACAAGGGTTAATTTAACAAATTAACATATCACATAATATCCCGATATTATGGTGACCAACAAATAAGCTTAGGTAGGACACACTAGCGAAGGATTTACTCATCTCTCCCCTCCTAGTTCTAATCCCGATCTCATGGAGATCATATCCTAAGCTCGATACCAAATGTAACGACCCCAAAATAGGTCCATTCCATCCAACCCATTCGAGTCGCCAAATATATGGTACGGAAAATAACTACAACTTTATTATAACAATTGTCGTGCAAAATACAACAACACATATCTTTGTGAGTTTGGATACAAATATATACCAACTGTGCAAAGTACGCCACAATGACACCTTACATAAAGGTATAGTCAAAAAGCATTTTAGAAATTAGAATCTTTGGGAAGTGCTCAAGAAACCTTCATACATGGGAGGCCATGCTTTTAGGTTATGGTAGATATCATATGGCCACAAAATTATCCTTGGTTGACCCAATAGACCCCAAAGAAAAACGAGAAGATTACTATCATATTCTTCCCAATGGTGAGTCTTCTCTTGATATATCATTATCTCCACTGTCTCTAATTGGGTATTATACTCCAAACAAACACCAAGATTATATAGGTAGTGCTTGTAAATATACTCAGCAAGTGGATGAGCACAACCATGTCTTATGATAACACGAGGTTGTATGTCATTAGACATCTTGTATGATAGTGACAAAACACCCTTCCAAAGTTGGGTTCGCCTCACCCTATTTAATTCACCAAAAATAACTATTAAATGATGTATAAAATACAACACACTAAAGTCCTCAATAAAATTATTTCCATACTCTTTAGAGAGAACCTCAACAACTATAGACCACCGTTATATTCTCTTGTTATCCCCTTTCAACCCGACTACACTTTTTATTACGAAAGGAATTGTGAAACAAAAAAGGGTGAGCACAACTAGCTCAGTAAAGAATATTATGACTAAAGATAAATAAATTATCAATAGTCTTCATCAGTAATAAATCAGAGATTTAGAACATATGGTAGATGATAAAACTTTTCAACCATAGTTGCAAATGTGAACGAAGCAATCCATTAAAAGAGTCAAATAGACTATAAAGTCTATTGTCTTCTCCACGTTAAAAGTCCACCAACAATATTTTATCCTGTAACATCAATCAACAGTTCCTTTCCACAATCATATGAATAACTCATAATCATAATTGTGATTCTAAATTCCTCTTCTCATCCAAGACGAAGATAATTTTCATCAATTGTCTTTACGAAACATCAAATATCATGGTTATACCAAATCACAGTTCTGTTCATAATCATACTAATAAATTCATCTTTGCACCACAGACAAAGATATTCATCAACGATTCATCTTTACACTACGGGCTAAAGATATTCAGTCATCTTTGCATTACGAGCCAAAGATATTCATCAATAATTCATCTTTGCACTACAAAGCTAAAGATATTCAACAAGTCATCTTTGCATTCTGAGCAAAAAGATATTCATCAATAATTCATCTTTGCACTACGATGCTAAAGATATTCAACAACAATGGTCATCTTTGCATTACTGAGCAAAAGATATTCATCAATAATTCATCTTTGCACTACTGGGCTAAGATATTCATCAACAAGTCATCTTTGCACAACGAGCCAAAGATATTCATATATCAAAGAAATACATAATCATTTTGAAGTTATATAACAATAATTATAACCATGTTGATCAATTCACCTTTGCACTTAAGCTAAAAATATTCAATTGTAAATTCAATGGTCATGATCATACCGATCAACAATTCAACTTTTGCCATTGGCCAAAGAGAACCTATGGTCACGATCATACCAATAATCTACCCATCTTTACACTCAAGTCAAAGAGAAATATCATCATTAGGGTTATAAGAATGTTATATAAAAACAATATAATCAAAACATGGTTTTAATTTCAAGAGTAAGATTCATAAATCAACGATAATTTGGTCAAAGAAGAAACCAATTTGTCGTGAATAGTACCCCCGTATTAAATACGTAATCAGAGTATCGTCGTATAGTAACCTCGACACGAAAAGATAAAGTTTCATAATAAAATTCATATCCATATTTATAACACCTTAATCCAAATGTTATAAATCACTTAGAAATCTCATAATCTAATATTATTAATATTATAATAATATTTTAATCATTTCTTAAACTTATAAATAATTCAATCCAATTATTTACACTTTAATAATTAATGCATTTAATCATCTAAAAATGCCAAACTCATAAGATTTCATCATCATTAACCAAAACCCTCATAAAAATCTGCATATACCTCATATATGATTCTCAAGCCAATAAATCATATTTTTCCAATTTTCTTACTTCACATAACATATTTAATTCATTTACTCATAACTAGAATATTTTCATGAAAAATACCAAATCAGTTCCAAAAATATTTTTTTTCTGGGATTTAGCATAACATAGTCCCATATTGACCATATATTTTTCTCGAAATTTTAAAAATTCACTTACTATTTTTCTTATGGCCAAAACCACCGAATATTTAAACATTTATCATAAATTATACTTTTATCCAAAAATTCTGAAATTAATACGGTATACTGATATTATATAGATGTACTCCCAATAAAAATTTCATCAATTTTGGAGTTAATCACAAGGAGTTATAAATAGTTACTTTTAAAATAGTCTTTTCTCATAAAATCCATAACTCCTAATCTATACATCCAAAAATCGCCATTTTTGGACACAATCTACAAAACTCATCAAAATATCATTTCAAATTTTTCCAGAATTTTTGAAGGTTCAGAAAAATTTTGAAACTAAAAACATAATAACCCTTAAAATCCCTTACTATCCCTTACCTCAAAAAGCGATCTTTGGAATTGGAATAATAATTGAAACGAACTTGCACCGTATAGCAATACTCAAAAGTATACTCAAAATACTCACAAGAATACGCTCGATAATATATAGAGAGAAAACTTCAGTTTCTGGTGTGATTTTCAATTCTAACCTAAGCACCCTATTTATAGGAAATTGCTTAGAACACCAAAGCAGAAAATTGAATATAATATTAATATAATTATACAAATTTTCCTTAGCCCACCTTTTGGTCAAAAACACCAGCCACACATGTTAATGATGTCCAAAAAAAAATACAAAAACGTTTTTCTAACAAAAATAATTTAAACTCCAAAAATCAATTCACACCCGATATACCGAAACTTCAATAATTCACAATAAATAGCTCTTTTATCAAAAAATTCGAATCTCGCGACTTTTTATAGGAAATTCAATTCTCTACAACTTTGCAGAAGAAAGTTTTTCCAAATTCCAAATAGAAATTAACCGAAATCCACAAACGGGCGATTTTACAGGCTATAATCAAATTTCGGTCAATAATTGTGTCCACCAACACACAAAACATGTGTTAAACATTTAATGCCACAAAAATACTCTTCCTCCTCATATACTTATATATTCCACATTCATTATAAAAATATCACCATTAATATATTATTAAAATAATATATTTAAATGAATTATTTTATCAGAAAAAGATAAAATATTAATTTTCAACAATTGTCATTTTAAAAATTTTCTCCATCTATATCCACATAAAATCAATATTTTCCTCATCATAAAAATCAATAATTAATTATTCACAAATAATATTACATAATCA
Source organism: Panax quinquefolius (assembly GCA_020205615.1). Lineage (NCBI taxonomy): Eukaryota > Viridiplantae > Streptophyta > Magnoliopsida > Apiales > Araliaceae > Panax > Panax quinquefolius. The sequence goes on along the minus strand of CM035152.1, from coordinate 95,714,751 downwards.
CAATATTAACAACGTGTAGTTTCCGGAAAAAGAGGGGCTTTCAATAAGAATTTCTCCTTCTTGGTAGCATGATTAGGTGACCAAACCTCTCCTTCCTTGAAGACAGAACTTTCTAGGCATTGCCAATAATGTTATCCAATAATATTATCAGATAATATGAATTATTGCTCCGATAATGGAAAAAAAAATCTTGTCGTGACAATTATTGAAACAACAATAATATAAAATATCAACGTAGCAATTATTGAATCAATAAAATAAAATATTGAGCAGTAATTATTGTAAAAATTATTGAGTAATGCCTTCTTAAAAAAAAATTATCATGCTTCATGAATAGTAATAGTAACTCGTGAATAGTAACTCGTGAATAGTAACTCATGAATAATAACTCGTGAATAGTAATTAAAAAAAAATTGAATACTTTTATTTCATAAAATTAGGGTCTTACAACATCTCTCGTATTTTGGATATCATTCTAGAATCTGACTTCAAAACAAGGGTTAATTTAACAAATTAACATATCACATAATATCCCGATATTATGGTGACCAACAAATAAGCTTAGGTAGGACACACTAGCGAAGGATTTACTCATCTCTCCTCCTAGTTCTAATCCCGATCTCTGCGGAGATCATATCCTAAGCTCGATACCAAATGTAATGACCCCAAAATAGGTCCATTCCATCCAACCCATTACGAGTGCCGCCAAATATATAGTACGGAAAATAACTACAACTTTATTATAACAATTGTCGTGCAAAATACAACAACAATATATCTTTGTGAGTTTGGATACAAATATATACCAATGTGTACGTCACAATGACACCTTACATAAAGGTATAGTCAAAAGCTATTTTAGAAATTAGAATCTTTGGGAAGTGCTCAAGAGAAACCTTCATACATGGGAGGCCATGCTTTTAGGTTATGGTAGATATCATATGGCCACAAAATTATCCTTGGTTGATTGATAGACCCCAAAGAAAAAGCGAGAAGATTACTATCATATTCTTCCCAATGGTGAGTCTTCTCTTGATATATCATTATCTCCCTTTGTCTCTAATTGGGTATTATACTCCAAACAAACACCAAGATTATATAGGTAGTGCTTGTAAATATACTCGACAAGTGGATGAGTACAACCATGTCTTATGATAACACGAGGTTGTATGTCATTAGAGACATCTTGTATGATAGTGACAAAACACCTTCCAAAGTTGGGTTCGCCTCACCTATTTAATTCACCAAAAATAACTATTAAATGATGTATAAAATCTGACACACTAAAGTCCTCAATAAAATTATTTCCATACTCTTTAGAGAGAACCTCAACAACTATAGACCACCGTTATATTCTCTTGTTATCCCCGCTTTCAACCCAAACTACACTTTTATTACGAAAGGAATTGTGAAACAAAAGGGTGAGCACAACTAGCTCGATAAAAGAATATTATGACTAAAGATAAATAAATTATCAATAGTCTTCATGAGTAATAAATCGAGATTTAGAACATATGGTAGATGATAAAACTTTTCAACCATAGTTGCGGTGAACGCAAGCGATCCATTAAAAGAGTCGAATAGACTATAAAGTCAATTGTCTTCTCCACGTTAAAGTCCACCAACAATATTTTATCCTGTAACATCAATCAGCAGTTCCTTTCCACAATCATATGAATAACTCGTAATCATAATTGTGATTCTAAATTCCTCTTCTCATCCGAGACGAAGATAATTTTCATCACTGTCTTTACACGAAACATCAAATATCATGGTTATACCAAATCACAGTTCTCATTCATAATCATACTAATAAATTCATCTTTGCTACAGACAGACAAAGATATTCATCTACGATTCATCTTTACACTACGGGCTAAAGATATTCAACAACAGTCATCTTTGCATTACTGAGCCAAAGATATTCATCAATAATTCATCTTTGCACTACAAATTTAAAGATATTCAACAACAGTCGTCATCTTTGCATTCTGAGCAAAAGATATTCATCAATAATTCATTCAAAGTAAAGATATTCAACAACAAAGTCATCTTTGCATTATGAGCAAAAGATATTCATCGATAATTCATCTTTGCACTACTGAGGCTAAGATATTCATCAACAAGTCATCTTTTGACAACGAGCCAAAGATATTCATATATCAAAGAAATACATAATCATTTGGAAGTTATATAACAATAATTATAACCATGTTGATCAATTCACCTTTGCACTTAAGCTAAAAATATTCAATTGTAAATTCAATGGTCATGATCATACCGGTCAACAATTCAACTTTTTGCACTCTTGGCCAAAGAGAACCTATGGTCACGATCGTACCAATAATCTACCCATCTTTACACTCAAGTCAAAGAGAAATATCATCATTAGGGTTATAAGAATGTTATATAAAAACAATATAATCAAAACATGGTTTTAATTTCAAGAGTAAGATTCATAAATCAACGATAATTTGGTCGAAGAAGAAACCAATTTTCGTGACTAGTACCCGTATTAAATACATAGTATGCTAGTATCGTGCATAGTAACTCTCGACACGAAAAGATAAAGTTTCATAATAAAATTCATATCCATATTTATAACACCTTAATTCAAATGTTATAAATCACTTAGAAATCTCATAATCTAATATTATTAATATTATAATAATATTTTAATCATTTCTTAAACTTATAAATAATTTAATCAATTATTTACACTTTAATAATTAATGCATTTAATCATCTAAAATGCCAAACTCATAAGATTTCATCATCATTAACCAAAACCCTCATAAAAAATGCATATATCTCATATATGATTCTCAAGCCAATAAATCATATTTTCAATTTTCTTACTTCATATAACATATTTAATTCATTTACTCATAACTAGAATATTTTCATGAAAATACCAAAACCAGTTCCAAAAATATTTCTTTTCTGGGATTTAGCATAACATAGTCCCATATTGAACATATATTTTTCTCAAAATTTTAAAAATTCATTTACTATTTTTCATATGGCCAAAACCACCGAATATTTAAACATTTATCATAAATTATACTTTTATCCAAAAATTCTGAAATTAATACGGTATACTGATATTATATAGATGTACTCCCAATAAAAATTTCATCAATTTTGGAGTTAATCCAAGGAGTTATAAATAGTTACTTTTAAAATAGTCTTTTCTCATAAAATACATAACTCCTAATCTATACATCCAAAAATCGCCATTTTGGACACAATCTAAAACTCATCAAAATATCATTTCAAATTTTTCCAGAATTTTTGAAGGTTCAGAAAAATTTTGAAACTAAAAACATAATAACCCTTAAAAATCACTTTACTATTCCTTACCTCAAAAAAGCGATCTTGGATTGGAATAATTTGAAACGAACTTGCTTAGTATAGCAATACTCAAAGTATACTCAAAATACTCACAAGAATACGCTCAATATATCGAGAGAGAAAGAGAGAAAACTTGGTTTACGGTGTGATTTTCAATTCTAACCTAAGCACCCTATTTATAGGAAATTGCTTAGAACACCAAAGCGAAAATTGAATATAATATTAATATAATTATACAAATTTTCCTTAGCCCACCTTTTGGTCAAAAACACCAGCCACATATGTTAATGATGTCCAAAAAAATACAAAAACGTTTTTCTAACAAAAATAATTTAAACTCCAAAATCAATTCACTTTTAGATATATACAAAACTTCAATAATTCACAATAAATAGCTCTTTTATCAGAAAATTCGAATCTCATGAATTTTTATAGGAAATTCAATTCTCTACAACTTTGCGGAAGAAAGTTTTTCCAAATTCCAAACAGAAATTAGCCGAAATCCACAAGCAGGCGATTTTACACACGGTATAATCAAATTTGATTCGATAATTGTGTCCACACACACAAAACATGTGTTAAACATTTAATGCCACAAAAATACTCTTCCTCCTCATATACTTATATATTCCACATTCATTGTAAAAATATCACCATTAATATATTATTAAAATAATATATTTAAATGAATTATTTTATCGAGAAAAAGATAAAATATTAATTTTCAACAATTGTCATTTTAAAATTTTCTCCATCTATATCCACATAAAATCAATATTTTCCTCATCATAAAAATTAATAATTAATTATTCACAAATAATATTACATAATCACAATATTAACAACGAGCGGGTCCCCAAGAAGAGGGCTTTCAATAAAAATTTCTCTTCTTGGCAGCTTGATTAGGTGACCAAACCTCTCCTTAGAGCGAGAACTTTCTAGGCATTGCCAATAATGTTATCCAATAATATTATTAGGATAATATGAATTATTACTCAGATAATGGAAAATCTTTGTCTAGTGACAATTATTGAAACAACAATAATATAAAATATCAGCGTAGCAATTATTGAATCAATAAAATAAAATATTGAGCAGTAATTCTTGTAACAATTATTGAGTAATGCCTTCTTACGAAAAAAAAATTATCATGCTTCATGAATAGTATGAATAGTACTTTCGTGAATAGTAACTCGTGAATAGTAACTTCGTGAATAGTAACTCATGAATAGTAACTCGTGAATAGTAATAAAAAAATTGAATACTTTTATTTCATAAAATTCGGGGTCTTACAACAATCCTCATGCAAACAACAACACTGACCAAATGATGAACGATGGAATGTTCAGAGGCTTTATGAAATTCATGCAACAATAGGCAAGAGCGACTCCTATGCAAAATACAGGTGGAAACACTGGAAACTCTCAGACGGTCACCGCTAAGTAGTTCAAGGAACTGGGACCATCGGAGTTTTTTGGAGAGCCAAAACCACTTAAGGCGGAGACGTGGATAAAGTAGATCTACAAGATATTTGATGCCCTAAGATTCTCCGAGGAGCAAAAGGTTCCCTTTGCCACCTTCATGTTTGCGTGGTGAGAGGTAGATTCTTGGTGGGAATCAGAAGCGTACTCGACTCCGCCATGACTTGAAGATGACTTGGGAGAAGTTCGAAGAATTGTTCAACGACAAGTACTTTCCGAAAGTATTTGTCATGATGAAAGAGGTAGAGTTCATCAAGTTGGGAGCAAAGTAACATGGCCAGTGTCGCGTGAGACGAAGCCAAGTTTGCCGAGTTGTCACGGTTTGCGTCCCATTTGGTTGATAATGAGGAGAGAATGACGCGAATGTTTCTAAGAGGTTTGAAACTCGAGATCGTCAATATCTTATCTCTCATAAACCGTGTTTGTATTCAGAGGATGTTGTTAATAGGGCTCGATTATTGGGCGCGATAATGAGTCAACCCACCCAAAAGAGAGCAAACACAAAATGATAATACCGGTGATATGATCATCGAAGTGGTGATAATAAGCGTGGAGGGAATCAACATGCCAGAAATGGTAACCACTTCGGTGGTAATCATGGCCAAAACAATAAGAATGGACATTTCGAGAAGAGGAGATTCAACAATGATAGAAAGACATCAGCACCAGCACCCGTTATTAAGGAAAGATAACGACCACCATTCATATGCTTCAAATGCGGAGGGGAGGGACACATCAGTCTAAACTGCGTGATGCCGTCCAAAGCATGTTATAATTGTGGAAGAGAAGGTCACCTAGCCCAATTTTGTCATTCACGAAAGACAAGTTTAGCTAGGATGGAGGCACCAAAGGACGTCCCAGAAAAGTCAAAGCCTGTGCAAGGGAGAGCGTTTGTCGTGACCTCCCAGAAAGCAAGGAACCCGAACGAGGTCATCACGGGTAAGCTTATCATAAACTCTAGCGTAGTATATACCTTATTTGATACCGGTTCTACCCATTCTTTTATTTCTCCTACTTGCGCTCAACGTTTAAATTTGACTCCGGAGAAATTGGACTTTGACTTATCTGTTGAAACTCTGTTAGGAGAAACCTTCATTACATCCACTGTTTATAAGTCTTGTTTGGTTCAAATCGTTACCCTCACAGTACCAGTCAATCTTATTTCATTGAAAATACTTGCATTTGATGTAATTCTAGGGATTGATTGGTTAACTACTCATCATGCAAAAATTGATTATTTTCGTAAGGTTGTTAGCTTTCATATTCCTAACCAACCTATTATGTGAATTCAAGCAACCAAACCATTAAAATCAATCACTGTCATCTCAAGCCATAAAGCTATTCGTTTATTGAAAAATGAATGTCAAGCTTTCTTAGCTCATATCACGGATCTAAACAAAAATACGTCGGGTTTTGAATGATATTTCTATTGTTAATGAATTTCGGACGTATTCTCTGAAGAACTTCCTAGCCTACCCCCAGAGCGTGAAATTGAATTTTGTATCGACCTTGAACCCGGTACAAAACCTATTTCCAAAGCCCCATATCGAATGGCTCATATTGAACATCAGGAGATAAAGACCCAACTGCAGGAATTGTTAGACATCGGTTTTATTCGTCCTAGTACGTCTCCTTGGGGTGCTCCTGTTTTATTCGTGAAAAAGAAAGATGGGAGTATGCAACTTTGTATTGATTATCGGGAGTTGAATCATGTCACCATGAAAAATAGGTACCCATTGCCACGTATTGATAACCTGTTTGACCAGTTGAATGGCGCCAAATTCTTTTCAAAGATTGATCTTCGTTAGGATATCACCAATTGAAGATTAGAAGCAGATGACATTCCAAAGACGGCTTTCGAGAACTCGATGCGGGCATTATGAATTTCTAGTCATGTCTTTTGGATTGACTAATGCTCCTACTGCGCCTTCATGGATATGATGAGCCGAGTATTCAAGGAATATTTGGATCACTTTGTGGTCGTCTTTATTGATGACATCCTTATTTATTCCAAAAGGCGTGAAGATCATGAGCAACACTTGAGGTTGATACTTCAAAAGCTTCGTGAATATAAGCTTTATGCCAAGTTGAAGAAATGCGAGTTCTGGCTTGAGGAAGTAGCATTCCTTGGGCACGTGGTATCAAGTCATGGAATATCGGTTGACCTAGCAAAGATTGAAGCTATTCAAAGCTGGGAGCAACCTAAATCAGTGACCGAAGTACGTAGCTTTCTCGGCTTAGCTAGTTATTATCGGAGATTCGTAGAAGGGCTTTCTCGAATCGCTACTCCCTTAACTCTGCTGACTCGAAAAGATACAAAATTCAGTTAGAACGAGGAATGTGAGAAGAGTTTTCAAGAACTCAAGAGGAGACTCATTTCAGCACCTGTTCTGACAATACCATATGGCTCGGAGGGATTTGTCATCTACAGTGATGCTTCAGGCAAAGGGTTAGGATGTGTTCTTATACAACATGGGAAAGTCATAGCCTATGCCTCTCGACAACTCAAAGAATATGAGAGGAATTATCCTACTCATGATCTAGAGTTGGTAGTTGTTGTTTTTGCACTAAAGATTTGGAGGCATTACTTGTATGGGGAGAAAGTGGAGATCTTTACGGATCATAAAAGCCTCAAATATTTCTTCACTCAAAAGGAACTCAACATGCGACAGCGACGTTGGCTTGAACTATTGAAAGATTATGATCATACCATCCAATACCATCCTGGAAAAGTAAACGTGGTAGCTGACGCATTGAGTAGAAGATCATATGCGGGTACGAGTGCGATATTGTCAACGCAGAGGCCCATTTTGTATGACTTGCAAAGGATGGAGATAGAGATAAAGACTCCAGGGACCCACGTGATGATGGCGAATATACGAGTAGAACCGACTTTCATCGATAAAGTTAAAGTTGCTCAAGCTACTGGACACGGAGCCGATGCGTATGAGAAAGAAAGTACAAGAAGGTGCTATCTAGGAAGCAAGAATCGATGAAGAAGGAATACTTGAGTCAACTTCAGACTTTGTGTTCTAACGATCACGAGTTAAAGTATAAAATCATGATGGAGGCGTAACACAACACCGTTTGCAATCCATCTCGGGAGTACCAAAATGTATCATGATCTTTGACATACATTTTGGTGGGGGAAATATGAAGAAAGAGATACATATTATTTATCTCAAGGTGTTTAACTTGTAAGCGAGTCAAGGGTAGAGCATCAAGTACCAAAAGGTCCATTGCAACCACTTGAAATTCAGAATGGAAGTGGGAGCACATTACCATGGATTTTATTCTTGGTCTTCCCAAGGTTTCTCAAGGCATAGATCTGATTGGATCATTTTTGATAGATTGACCAAGTCCGCTCATTTCTTACTGTCGAGAAACTTATACACTTGAACGTCTTGCTCGTATGTACATAAACGAGATTGTAAGACTGCATGGTATGCCAGTATCCATAGTTTCTGATCGAGACCTAAGATTCACTTCACGATTTTGGGTTAGTTTACAAAAAGCTATGGGCACATATTTACGATTTAGTTCAGCATATCATCCTCAGACGGACGGACAATCAGAGAGGACTATTCAAACTCTTGAAGATTTATTAAGACTCTGTGTCCTTGACTTCAAGGGAAGTTGGGACAAGTTCTTACCATTGGTGGAGTTTTCTTACAACAACAATTATCAAACAAGTATTGGCATGGCTCCATTCGAGGCGTTGTATGGAAGAAAGTGTCGTTCTCCAGTATGCTGGGATGAGGTGGGTGAAGCAACATTGTTGGGACCAAAGTTGGTACGTATGACTACGGAAAAGATTCAAACGATCCGACAATGTATAAAAACCTCACAAGACCGATAAAAGAGTTATGCTGATCTTCATCGAAAGGACGTGAAATTCGATATTGTAGATCATGTGTTGTCATGTGTTGCTCCATGGAAATGAGTTACGAGATTTGGAAAGAGAGGAAAGCTCAATCCTCAATTCATTGGCCCATTTTTAATCCTCGATCGAGTAGGGACTGTATCCTATAGACTTGCTTTACCGTCAAGTATGTCTCGTGTTTATAACATTTTTTATATTTCCATGTTACGTAAATATGTGAAAGACCCGAACCACATTATTGAGTTAGAACCAGACGAAATAGTTGAAGATTTAACGTATGAAGAGGTTCCTGTTCAAATCTTGGATAAGAAGGAACATATTCTACGCTCCAAGGTTATACCTCAAGTTAAAGTTTTATGGAGGAATCACGATGTTAAGGAAATAACCTGGGAGTTAGAATCTGAAATGAAATCAAGGTATCCTTACCTCTTCGACATACCAGGTACGTACCCTAATTTTGAGGGAGAAATTTCATAAGGGGAGATTGTAAGACCCCAACTTTTATGAATAAAGATGAATTTTCTATAATTATCATTTTTTGAATATTATGGAATGAATTTGATATAATGTTATAGTTGTGGGTAATAGTTATAAATTTTGCAAAGTATGTAAGTTGTTATATAATATTCGATTAGTCAGGGAATATTCATTTTAACAGGGAATATTCGTATGACGGCACAATCATTGGTGGACCCCATAATGGATTTATTGTCAGATTGAGAAAACGACAAAAATATTTTATGAAAATAACGGCGGAAGTTTTATCGTTAACTGTTGAAACACCTGGTGTTAAAAGTATAGGAATATGCGTGGTTGCATAGTAGCACACGGTATTGATTATTGATGCTTACGTGAGAAGTCACTCAGTTTGGTTAAATTATTGCTTCAGTAATTGTTGCATAGTATCTCACATTAATTGATTCAATTATTGTCGATATTTTATATATTATTAAATCAATAATTGAGACGACGAAGTTATTAACATTATTATTTGTAATATTAACGATGTTCAGAAATTACGCCGAGGAGAGGTTTGGTCACCTAATTGCGCTTGATAGGGAGAAATCCTTATTGAAAGCCCCCTCTTTCTGAGGAGCGACACAGTCGATTAATAGTGTGAATTATAATAATGATGATGAAGTTTTGTTTTATTAGTATTATTAATGTAATAAAATAGAAAAGCTTTTTATATAAAATGAATACTTTTATAAAGTTATTCGTTTTATTAGAATATAAATAGAATATATTATATTTTATTATGCGTAGATGTCTTGATAGTGTTTTGCTTAGTAAAATCTTTTTATATAAAGCAGAATACTTTTATAAAGTTATTCATTTTATTAGATTATAAATAGAATATATTATTTTTATTTAAAAGATTTTATTTTATTAGAATATTTTATAGTAAACCAACTGGATAAAATGCATTTAAAAGTAAATCAATACGGACCTGATTCAGAATTAGTTACTATTCATCCATTCTCCTATAAATAGAAGTTCATTCCTTTATTATTTCTTACAAATTCATTCAAAACTAGAGAGAGAAACTATAGAGAGAAAAAGAAGAAAAGTATTCTCGCTACTTCACTACTCCTATATCCGGTTGTTTCTAAGGTAAGGGATATTATTTCTTTTCGTATTCATGAAGAGAACTTACATTATTCCATTTTTTTACATTGGAATAACTTTGTATACGCTGATCTACCCTATACTTGGTGAAATTCTTACATTATTCCATTCTTTATCATTGTGTTGGAATAACTCGCCTATCTAAGCACCGCATACATGGTGAAATTCTTACATTATTCCTTCTTTATTATTACATTGGAACATCCTGTCATGCGTTTACGCATGACACGGGTTCCATTATTTATTATTCATGTTGGAACATCCTGTCGGTGCAAATTTTATTTCGACTTTGGTTCAATTATTTATTATTACGTTGAAATATCATCCGTGCGTATGCGTACGCGTGACTGGTTCCGTTATTTATTATTTTGTTGGAATAACTCCGTATGCATGCGATTATCGCATGCCTGGTGATTTCTTTTGTTGTTCTATTCTTTATTATACTCAGTTGGTTAAAGTTTTGACATCTATACTCCATGAAATTAGTGGAATATCCTTGATATTTGAGCTTCATCCAATATCTTGTCATGAAAATATTCTTCTGAGCATTCTTGAATTTTTCTCTACAAAAAGTATTATGTTGACAATTTGGGCGTTATTAGTTCTGGATAAATTAATTCTTGAACTTGTTTTATTGAATTCTTATATCATTGTCATCATCCTCGTGTTTATATTATGTCAAAGTAAGTCATCGTGGCACATGTAGTGCATAGATGGACTTGGTATGATTATGACTAGGGATTAATCGGTATAATTATGACCGTAATGTTACAAATGATGTGGTAAAAATCCTCATTGGCCTGTAGTGCATTGATGGACAGTTTTTGGCATGATCATGACCATTGATGAATACACGAATATCCTTGGCCCGTGGTGCATGGATAATTTATGGTTGTGATACTAATGAATATCCTTGGCCGTAGTGCAGGGATGATGTGGATTATTTATTAAGCTGAGTCCCAGTGATAAAAGTGATGAAAAACCTTTTAAATCATAAAAGATAGTAGATTTTATTCTCTACTTGACTCTTTTAATGGATTGCTTGTTCATTGCAGATTAAACTTGATGTTTGTTATATTGTATCAGTTTAACACTGTTGAAGGCTAACAATAATTTATTCTGTATTATATTAGTCATAATATTTCTTATTGGGCTAGTTGAGCTCACCCTTTTACTTTCATTGTTCTCTTCAGGAAATGAGAACGTAGCAGGGACTAGTAGGGGAACGGAGTGACGGTCCAGATAATAGCATTAGTAGTCCTCACTATTCTATTAAATAGTGTGATAATAAATGTAATGAGGACTCAATTGAGTGTGGATATTGTCTAGATGACAATATTTGTATTAAAACTCACAGCATATGTTTTGTCGTATTTTACACGACTGTTGTATAATTAAGTTGTATTTAAATTTATACCATGTATTTGGCAACTCAAGATAGGTGATGTATACCTATTTTGGGGGCGTCACATTCTTCCTTTTCTCAGATCGTAGAGTTGAGCGTTGAGTGTTCTTGTGTTTTTTGTTCTATACTTGCTTAGTCTTTCTCATCTGCATATGTTCTGCATATATGTGATTCTTGAAATCTATCTGTTGAAGCCTTTTGTTGAAGCATTAAATGCATTTGACATTTTTGAACTTTAATGGAGATTTTTCTACACACCTTCTGAATTGCATTATTCGCCCATGACACGTGACAATTGCTTTCTCACCTAACACCTAAAAAGGTGTTTTTCCTCTGTCCTATGGTTCTTTCCTTAGCTTCTTGAATACGTTTCTTTTGTTGAATACTAAGTATATCTTTTGTACCGTTGGGACTGGAGAGAACTTCAACGTTTCAAACCCATTCAACTTTTGTTGGAATTTGTCTTTAAATAAAAGTAGGGCTTGATGCTTCTGACATAAGGCAGATGATACTCTACGATCCATATCGTGGTGTCTTGTCACATTGGTGCTTGGTCTGAAGAGAACACTAGGATTTCTCTCAAGGTTTTCACACTACAATCTTTGCACACTACGATCATCACTTCCTCATTTTGCAGACTCTACGTTTCTGAAAGCACACTACGATCTCTGAGTTAGCTTTGGCAAACATCTGGACCACTCTACGATTTCTGGAGAGGTCCTTCAAGGCAGATACACTACGATCTTCTAAGCTCTACGATCCTGCCTTGGCTTCGGCAATCTGTTGATCAGCTCAAAAGACTACGATACTTGTTGAAGCCTATAGATCAACCTAGCATCTTTGATCTCTTTACTATACATTTTTTTATACAAAGATGAACATTAAAAGCTTAGATCAACCTAACAAATTTGATCTATCACTAAGTCCTTGTATATATATATTCCTTGAAGGACTTTACATATAATCATAAACATTTACTTTAAACATCAAATCAAAGTATGCATTCTTCCAACAATATATATTAAGTATAGAGTTATGATTATATCAGTTTTATTTTTAATACATAATACGTTGGCGTCTGATTATTTTACGTTAACAGTATTGGCTTAAGCCTAAGAAAGAACAGAAGAAAACAAAGAGAAAAAGAAGATGAAGAAGAGAGAAAAGAGAGAGTTTTAAAGAGAGTTTGAGAGAGTAATTTGTGAGAAGAAGTTCTATAATCATCTTCTAGCAAAGGTCTAACCCTACTTTCCAAAATTCTAGTTTCTTCTAAGGTTCTAGTTTTCTTTTATATGAAAAGTTCTCTGTAAAAGTTATATGAGTAGTAATTGTGATTATATAAATTGTATATATAATAATTTGTTGATAAACTATTTTATATGTTTAGTATATGATTTAGAGTAATTTAATCCATGTAAAATGATGTATATGGAGAAATTTATATTACGTTGAAATATATATGAATATGGCTTATTTTAGAGTCAAAATTGATATTCAATTAATAGTATAAAGTATAAATTGATTATTGATTGTGAAAGTACATGAAGAAACGAAAACAAAGTAATTTAAATTAACTATTTTGGTTGAAAAATGAAGTTACAATGATTTTTTTCACTAAGAATGTCTAAAAGTGAAGTATTAGCAAGAACAGTGAAATTAGATGTTTTAAATTTGTTGTTTATATTGTTTTTATGGTTAGAAGCATGTTAGAAACATTAAGTTATATTTCTGTAAGATTTATATAACTTATGTGTGTTAAATTGGTTGTTAGATAGTAGCTTGTAGACCAATTTGACTTTGTTCTATGTTCTTCGCGAACACTGTCTTCTTAGAACTGTACTTCGGCGCTGCAGCGCCGTTCCATAGTACATTTCCTGTGCTGCAGTGCCAAGTCAACGTTGCAACGCCAGTTATAGGCCTTTGTCTCACGCCACAACGCCAGCTCAGTGCCACAGCGCCATTCCCAGTGCAAATTGGAGCGCTGCAGTACCAGTTACTAGTTTTAGCCAGAAAATTTATTTTGATTATACAATTTTGTAATTGTTGATAAAGTGTAGTGTTATAACTATTAAAAATGTGAATTATTATATTATGGTATTGTTATATTATCAAATATGTAATTTTATTAAGTAATTATGTAATAACTAAATATTATGTTATCGCATTAAAAGTGTGACTTGACTATATGATTAAACCAAGTCGTACATGAAATAGATATTTAATTGTGTACTGAGTATATGTAGTAACTAATTATGTCATGATGACATGTGTATAGGATATTGAGAATCGAGTTATACGGTTTAGATTACACACAAGGCAAGTTTTCAAACCCCAACCTTTATTTGAGTTGTCCTATCTTACTTATTTTATGCAAGTTTCTGAACTCTAGCCTCTATATGAGTTGTTCTATCTTATTTACCTTTATATTGAGCAAGTAATTCCTAATCCCACTTATATAGCTTAATTATATTCATGCAAGCTCTTTACCCTAACTTTTACATCGATAAGGTTTCCTAACTTTAACTTGTTTCTTATTATACAAGTTTCTAAATTTTGTTATTCTTATGATGAGCAAGTTTTATTTTTGTAATGGGTCGAGTTGATTGAGTCGTGATTCTGAGGACAGAATCCTTTTTAAGGGAGGAAAGATGTGATAAACGAGATTTTGTAATTTAATTTTAAATATTTATTGAATTAAATAAATATTTTTCGATGATTTAATTATTGGATTAAATAATTAATTGATAAAGTTGTGGTAGATTAATTTAATTATATGTGTTATATTATTAAATTAATGTGGAGAATTTTATTGTTCAAAGTATGTAATTATGGGAGCTTATTGAATTAAAAGAAATATTTAATAAGCCTAATATTATTTTAATTAATGTAATAATTAATTAGAGAATTAATAATTTGACATAATTAATAAATGAGAAAATTAATTATGTGACTATGTGAATTAATGAGGAATTATTATATTTTATTTAAATTAAATTAAATAAGATATTTGAATTATTATTTAATTGAGTGAGACATTATTAAACTATAGTACAAGAGATTAATTAAAATAATTAGAAGTGTTACTTATGTTTTAAGCCAAACGGAGCCTTATTGGGAGTTGGGAGCAGTTAGCCCATGATCGGATTAACTGACCACCACAACTGCGCTTAGTTTTATAAATTTATACGTCTTCTTCTTCTTACATTTTTCTAAGTTTGGCAAAGAAAATCACAGAGAGAAATTGAGAATTTTTGAGGGAATTGTGAGTTGTGTGATTGAAGAAGTAATTGAGAAAGGTTTCATCTCTACTAATCTACACTCTACACTCTACACTCTGGGTAATCTCTTTAACCCAATTTCAATTCACATTGTTTACATTTTTATAAAAATAGCTTTCAAGTTTCTGTTAAAGTCTCTATAGTTGGAAAGGGTAACGACTATGTGAATATATGTGATAATATGTCATCATGGCATGTTTTACTATATATTGTATGGTTCCATAACATCAGTTTCATAAAAATATGTCGTATATTGTTGCTACAAAATTTTAGAGTATAGAAATATGGCCATATGGCCCTTACATGCAAATTTAATACGTCAATCATATGATGTCTCATAAATTTTACACTTGTATATAATTATGCATGTCAAAACGAAGAAAACAAACTTTGAATGGACAGATTTAGTGTTATAACAAAATCGTAGTGCCAATTTTCATGTTTTGTTTTCAAAACATTCAAGAACATCAAGAACAGTGAAATTATATAATTTGATTCAAGTAATTATGTGTTTAAACTTGATAAAATCACTCTATAAAGGTTGGGTAATGATTATGTACGAATTCTAGTACATGAATATGTTTAATTTAATGTATTTAATGATCATGTAATGATAATTTTGCCTAACTCTGTGTTCTTCGTGAACTGGAATTTCGAAAACTGGAGTTTCGCGCCTCGGTGCCAACTCCATGCCTTAAGGCCCGCGCCGCAGCGCCAAAGCCCAAGCCGTAGCGCCACCGCGCCAAGAACAAGCTTGTTGGTGGCGCCGCAGCGCCACTCTGCAGATTGCTTAGAAATGAATTTTTTTTTTACTATTCATGTCCATGAATGTAATAGTAACCTAATCTAATGAACATAAAAATGTGTTATACATATAATGAGATGTTAACATAGGTCCTTAACATGTCAATAAGGCATTTACATGTTAAATTAAATTGTTGAATGTGTGGTTAACTTGTTGTTCGCGTAGTGTAATTTTATATGAAAACAAGTATTGTAATTTGACTAAGTATAGTCATAATCGAGTTTAAACAAAAAGAATGAACATATGACGACTAGTTACGTGATAATTAACTGGTATTGTGAATGTAATTGGTATGTAGGATTAAATCAAGCAACGTGTATAAATAACATGTAATCTACGCACAAGGCAAGTTTCCTAACCTTACTCGTTATTGTTATTCAAATTTATGAACTTACATCAAGCAAATTCTCGTTTTTATTGATCAAGTCCATTTTATTATATTAAAGTTTATTAATCTTTTCAAAGTATGATTCTGTTATACAATATTATTCTATTGTATACCTCTTGAGATTGTTATTCGATTTAAATATTAGTTACTATTGAACCTTGTTAGACTAGCGAACCCTTAATGATTCGACTTGTCCATAGTTGATGAACGTTCTAAATTTCAGAACCCTTGTTGAATTATCCAAACCAAACATCCTTTGGTGCGGACTCTAATGTCAAACTGAGATGAACAACCCTGTATAGGGGATTACTTATGCGTTAGCGTTAAGATATTGTGCACAGTATGGTACTAAGGGTTGATCCCCCTAAGTACGAGAAGAAGAGTCCATTGTCTTATGACTGTTAAAGGTTTTGAGTATAAACACTTGACAACCTAGGACATAGTTCAAGGTCTTATGACCCTCAGAAGTTCTTTTGATTCTTATTATTCATTCTGGATTCAAAAGCCAAGTTTTTCTTGTTACAAGAGTTTTTGATTCATTTGCATGTTATTATTTTATTGTTGTATTATTATACTTGTGGGCAATCGTGCTCACTCTTGCGTAATAATAACATTGTAGTTAAGAACGAAAGGTCCGACGAGCCTTCTTCTAGCAAAGGCAAGGGCAAAGTTAGCAAGTGATGAAGATTTGTGGTTTAGTTGATATATTTTGTTTCAGGCTTAATGTTGTTTAAGAATTATTATTTGTTTATATTTCCGCACAGATGTTTAAGGTTAGTTAGACCTGGGATTGAAATTATTATTATGATGTTGTAACCCCTTAAGGGGAGGATTTATTCTATCTATTGCATAGTTTGCATTTATTACGGGTAGATAGAAAGATGATATTTGTACAGTGAACACCGAATCCTACCGAATTGAAGTACCCAGATTTGGGGGTGTCACAATTTTTCAACTTGCTATCAATTATGCATGTTCAATAACTCAATTCTTTTACTAAACAAAATTCTAGCATTAGCTTAAGATTGTTCAAGCAAGGTTTGTTATATTATTCAATGTTTATGCTTCTTAGTTCATTTCTAAGCATAACTTTTATATACAATGTTGATTCATTTATGACTCACTCCATAGCATATTGTTATTATATTTTTGATTCAACTAATCCTTAGTTGATGTTCATTAAACTCTAAATTACCCTTGAAGCTTATTCAAACCAAACTTACTTTGGTGTGGACTTGTATTCTAAATACTAAGATGAATAACCCTATTACAAGGGATTAATTACACTATGCGTTTAGATGTTTGTGCGCAATACATGGTACGAAGGCTGATCCCCCTAAGTACGAGAAGTCCCTACAGTCTTATGACTATTTAGGTTTAAGTTGAAAGAATACTTATAACCTTGGATATAGTTCGTGGTCTTGTGACCCTCAGATATATTCTAAATTCTGATTTCAGTTCTTGATTTTCATTGATAGAGAATATCGTTCAGTTCTACTGAGCCTATTCATTTGGCAGTTATTATGTTATTATTATTCATTGTCAATTCAAGTGAGCATTTATTTGGCTCACTCTTCCTTATATAACCATTACAACTAAAGTTGAGAAGGTCGATGAACCTACCACCAGTAAAGGGAAAAGAAAGATGAACAAGTGTTGAATACTTGTAAATTTGTTGATTTTTATATTGTCAGACTTTGTTTTAATTATTGAGATGTAATTATTTAATTTTTCACACTTGATGTTTGTTTTAAAGGTTAGAAAACCTGGGAAATTTTATTGATGATGTAATCCTTTAATGGGAAGGTTTATTGTTTAAATTTTATTATATTTGGGTAGTTAGAAATGAATGCTTAGACGGTGAACAACAAATCTTGTGGGAATGAAGTACCCAAATTTGGGGGTATCACATTTATTGAACTAGGGAAAGAGGGCTTAGTTTGTAGTTTGAAGAAGTCTCTCTATGGTTTGAAGAAGTCCCCAAGACAGTGGTACATGAAGTTTGACAACTTCATAGTGGCTCATGGCTACTCTCGTTCGAAGTATGATCCATGTGTGTATTTAAGATCCCTTGATGATGGCTCTCTAGTATTGTTGACATTATATGTCGATGACATGTTGATAGTAGCAAAGAGGAAGCTAGATATTCTTCAGCTGAAGAATTTATTGAGCAGTGAATTTGACATGAAAAAACTTGGGTCAGCCAAGGAGATCCTAGGTATAGAAATTCACAGGGATCGTCAGGCAAGAAATTTATGGCTAACTTAGAAAAGATATGTGCAGAAGGTCTTGGAGAGGTTTAACATGGACAATACTAAACCAGTTAGCACTCCGTTGGTAGCACATTTCAGGTTATCTTCACTATTGAGCCCACAGACAGAGGATGAGGTGGAGTATATGTCCAAAGTACCATATACAAATGCAGTGGGTTGTCTAATGTACGCCATTGTATGTACAAGGCCAGATATCTCACAAGCAGTCAGTGTGGTTAGCAGGTATATGGAAAATCTAGGAAAAAAGCATTAAAATGCTATGAAATGGATTTTTCTTTATCTAGCAAGTACAACCAATTACGGTCTTATGTTTGATCGTAATACCGTAAGAATTGAGGTTATAGGGTTTTTTATTCGGATTATGCTGGAGATCTAGATGTAAGGAGATCTACGATAGGGTTTGTCTACTCCTTTTGTGGAGGATGTATATATTGGAGGTTAGTTTTGTAGTCTACGGTAGCATTATCAACAATAGAGGCTGAGTATATGGCATTGACAAAGGCAAGCAATGAGGCTTTGTGGCTTAAGGGACTAGTTGAAGAACTAGGTTTCAACCAGGAAAATATCCAAATTTAGTGTGATAGTCAAAGTGTAATTCATTTAGCAAAGAACAAAGTGTTCCATGCTAGGACCAAACATATAGATGTTCGGTATCACAAGATTCGTGAGTGGGTGAACAATGGTGACATTGCAGTTCGTAAATTTCACACAAAGGAGAATGCCGCAGTTATGCTCACAAAGTCAGTTACAACAGAAAAGTTCAAGCACTGCTTGGACATAATTCATTTTGTTGAATGCTGAGTTCGTGGTGGAGTATCCAGGGAGAGTGATACATTCACAGACACAAAGAAGTTCACAATATTTGAAAAATACAAGCCAAGGTGGATGTTGTTGAAAGTTGTCTTGCATTAGCCTTCCCCAAATTCTCCTCCTAGACCTTAGAATTTAGCCTTCCCCAAATTCTCTTCCCCTCAGACTTTGGAATTTAGCCTTCCCCATTTCTTGTTCTCCTTTCCAAATTTCTCTTATAAAAGAGAGCTTGGGCTCCTCATTTCACCACACCACAACAACAAGAAGCTTAGAGAAGCAAAGAGAGTTAGAGAGTGAGAAACTCAGTTATAACATTCTGAGATAGTGTGTGTAGAGAGAAATAAACAGTTAGTTTATTTCTCAATAAAGAGTTTGTAATCTCTATATTATTTTCATAATGAATTTTTGAGATCTCTCTCCCGTGATTTTTCCCAATTGGGTTTCGACGTAAAATTCTTGTGTTATTATTTTATATCTCATACAGTAGCGTTTTTGTATTTATCTTAGTATATTTGTGTGAGCCTGATTTCTCAACAGTATCTAAAGATACTTTTTTTTATCCATAAAAGTACCATTTAGGGTGTCCACTAATCTAAAAATAATAATAATTACTCATCACTTTATGTCATCTTATAGGGCTTTTAAGGATAAATTTGAATTTTTTTACTTTTTTTCTCTGCTTTACTATTTTTTAATATATGCGAAAAATATATTTTGCTCATTCTTTTGAGGATGAATGGAGTATATATATGTGTGTGCGTGTGTGTATATATAAATATATATAATCAATTAGTGAGTTCATGTTAAGACGAGAAGTTCCTGAAAAAGATTAAAAACCAGATGAGTTATCTTTTACAATAGTGTGTTACTTATTAAAGAATAGATACTAAAAATAGTTACTAAATAATGTGTATGTTTGTAGTTGGTTATAACTAATCATTGGGCCTACCCATGAATAGGTGTTCTTCAATTAATTAAAAGTTGACACTTTATTTTGTAATCTGTTTTTTATAAAAGTTTTTTTTGTAAGTGTAACATTACTCTATTTTTTTAATTGCGTTAAGACTTGATTGTTGTTGTAGGTTTTTTAACTTTGTTATTTTCATTTATGATATTCTTGTAGTTAATGTTGGATTGTAAATTAGGAGGTGAATGTAAATTTTAAGTAGATTTGTCAAAAGCTGTGATTACCCCAAATTCGGGTACCTTCAAACCCTCGATATGGTGCTACACGGTGCTACAACATACATATATATTTAACTATATATCTTAACAACATAAATGTAACTATTAATTTTTACATCATAATACAACTTCATCCCAAGTTTCTATAACCATTACATTCTTAGTTCTGCCATATTATTATTCATTAAAAAAATAATACTATACTATTACATGATAATCTACTTATCCATCTTCGTCTTTCCTTGATCCTTATCGGATCATTCAATCCGTTTGGCCTTAGCTGAAATCATATAATTTAAGCAAGGTATGGGCATTAAATTGCCCACTAAGTTTAACATTTCTACAACAACAAAATCAAGAATCATATAATTTATCTTCAATCACTGAACAAATAGTTATGAAGTACTATGAATAACAAAATAACACTTTTCTTTTCTTTAAAACATTTCCAGATGATGTATCAGTCATTTAAAATTTCGAGTTAGTCATAAGACCATGAACATTCTTTTCTTTCTTTTTATGAAAAGGACAACCCAACACTAAGACCGTAAGTCCAATATATCTTACAAGCATTTCTAGGTGATCAGTCTATAGTACTCTATGTTGATCAACATTCATCCGTTAAACGTATTTACGTTTAATTTGTGGCACCTTTCGTAGTCGATATACGACTAAAAACATTTTGTTTATTCTTCCTCAGGCTTACCTTTGAATCTTTAGCAAGAATAATATTTTGAAAGGCTTATAGTTAAATCAACAAAACATTAACATCCGTCTAGCAGAATCAAATGGCATCGACACTTTCTTAAACATTTCATGGCATAGCATGCTTGAACTCTTGTACAAATACTAAAAGATTTGTATAAGTTTAGAATACACATATTCGTGGAAGAATTCTGTATACATTTTGTAAGACCCCGAAATTTTTTTTAAAATAAAAAGGAATTTCCTTTATTTATTATTTTGAAATATTAAGGGTTGATTTGATTAATGTGGATAGTTAGGGGTAAAATACGCAAATATTTCAAAATAAGCAAGTGGTTATAAAATATTCATTGTTGTGGGGAATATTCGTTTGGTCGTGGAATATTAAATGCTTGTTGGGGAATATTAAATAAATGACGGTAGCGATAAAATATGTGGGCCCCATATCGAAAGCGATTGGATGAGGAAAGCGACAAATATAAGTTGTTTTAAAATAACGGCGTAATTGTTATCAGTTAATCTTTGTTGGAATACCCCGGTGGTTAAAACACACTAATACGCGTTGTTGAACAAGAGTATGGCACAGTATTGCATCAATTATTGATCCTTACGTAAGAAGGCACTACTCAATAATTGTTACGATGAATCTTATTCGATATTTTATTTTATTGATTCAATAATTCTTTGCGTTGGTATTTTATATTATTTGTTTCAATAATTGTCAACTGCATGCGATATTTCCCATTATCGGATCAATAATTCATATATTATTTGAATAATATTATTAGATAACATTATTGGCAATGTCTAGAAAGTTACATCTAAGGAGAGGTTTGGTCACCTAATTGGCTACCAAGAAGGAGAGATCCTTATTGGAAAGCCCCTCTTTCACAGGAACCGCACTTTGTCATCATAATTGTGATTCGTAATATTATTTGGGAATAATTAATTATTGATTTATATGATAAGAAAATATTTATTTGATATGGATATAAATGATGGATTTATTTATTATATGTGGTTATAATTGAAGGATTTAATGTTGAGGTGTTTTATCGGTATTTTTTGTCGGAATGGAGGTATTAAAAATCAAATCAAGATTTTTTACGATATATTGCGTGAGTTATAATTTTTAATCGTAGTTGGATCGTTGCGATTTTTGGATATGTTATACATATATAAGTTGAGTATATGTCTACAAATTTTGAACCGTTAAAAATGAACAAATGATTTGTTATAAATTTTAAGAGGTGTTTGATTCGGAAAGTAGGGTTATAATTGATTTTGGTGGAAAATTCTAGAATTGAGTGGGCCCCACTTGTGGTTGGTGAAAAAATGTGCTGAATTTTATTTCAAATGTGGTGGGTGGCAATAGTAGCGAGTAAAGCCATCGGTAGTGGTCGAAGTCCGCTTGTTGGGCTAACATTTTCCTATAAATAGAGGGCTAAGTTAGAATTGAAAATCACACACGAAACAAAGTTTTCTCTCTTTCTCTCTATATTATTGAGCGTATTTTGTGAGTATTTAGATACTTTGAGAGTTCTTTATTCAAGACAAGTTTCATTCGGCATCACTTAGATCTTTCCTTAAAATCTCGATTCTTTGAGGTAAGGGATGTTATTTTCTTCTCAAATGATATTATTTCTTCAATATCATTATCTTTGAAATATTGGTTGGAACTTTTATCAAATTTGGAACTTTTCATGTGGGGTTACTATTCATGAGTTCTTATTCACGAGTTACTATTCATGAGTTATTATTCACGAGTTACTATTCACTAGTACTATTAAATAAGCGTGAAAATGTTTTTTGTGGAATTTCTATCTTTTGGTGTCTGAGTTACTATTCACGATATCGGACTATTCACGATATCTGACACTATTCACGTATCGGCACTATTCATCGAAAAAAAATAAAATTTCTTCTTTTCGTCCAAAATATCTATTCGGATACTAGCTTTGATTGTATCCATGTTTTGATCATTCTTGAATTTTACACCACTATGATTATTTTGAGGTATTTTTGAACATGGATAAAACAAAAATACGAATCCTTAATCCTTAATCCTTGTCATTTTGTTTCCTTTGGATTCGTTTCTTTTAAAAATATTTTCATCATCCTCGGTCTTAAATGATGATATTATTGAATATCTTTGGCTTTGTAGTGCAAAGATGAATGATTTCTGAAGAATATCTTTGGCTTTGTAGTGCAAAAGATGAGCAGTGTTTAAATGAACATGACTAATGATGAATATCTTTGGGCTGTAGTGCAAAGATGAATATTTGATTCGGATGTTTATGGATTATTATTACGGGGATAAAAGATGAGCGATGAACTTTTAAATTCATACATAGAAGATATTAGTTTGCATTCTCTACTTAACTCTTCTAATGAATTATTATTTCATTGCGAATATTGATTTAAAATTTGTTGTCTATTGTATTCTATTAAATTTTTCCCTGTTGAAGACTAACGATAATTTGTTGTATATTATCTTAGTCATAATATTCTTTTCTTGAGCTAGTTGAGCTCACCCTTTTCCTTTTGTTCCATTCTTCTCGGGAGGCGAGAATATAGCGATGCAGTGGGGTATGGAATGAAGGTTTTAGAAAGGATTGTTTAGTAGTCCTCACCATTTTGTAAAATAATGTATCAATAAATGTGATGAGGATTTATTTGAGTATAGATATTGTCTAGAAGATAATATTTGTATTTAAACTCACAGTTTTACTGTTGTAATAATAAAGTTGTAGTTGTTTCTGTACCATGTATTGACAACTCAGAATGGGTGATGTATACCTATTTTGGGGGCGTCACACATTTATTATCATATCATATATCTTTATATGAACAAAATCAAATGAAGTAACAACTTGTTTAACATAAAGTGTCGACGCCGAGAAAATTTCCAAATCCTGGAGTTTGGTTCTCTACCCTTTATGTTTTCTATATTTATGATTTGTTTGATCTGAAGGGTGAGATTTCTAGGAAAAGACCGACATATAATGTCGAAGATTTAAAAAAGATTGATTTTAATTGGTCCGAATTAGACAGAGCCGCCAGTTGATATGAGTTAAATGGTTGTATCAACTCAACCAAGTTTTGAAAGGTTTTACAATATGGCCCAATATTGGACTCTATTTAATTGGACTTGGAAACCGAGATTCATAGAGTTTGGGGGCTTGATTAAGTGGGGGGTGGTGTTAGGCACCCCCTCCCCCCCGACTTCCATGAAACACGGTTATTGCGTTTTTTGTTCCCTAGTTTGTGTGTATGTGTGTGTGAATTGTAGTTAATTGGGCCTAAGTGCTTTATTTGAAAGTAGTGTTATGCCTCTTTTACACCTATATACAAAGGGTTTGACTTGTATAAAAGTTCAATTTTAATACAAGGCATATAAAGTGATGTTTTGAAAATAGGTTTTTAAACCCTTATGCTCACATAGTAATTGAGGCCTTTGATACTTCCATTTTATTCTGTATTCGGTTTATTCTGATTTTATTCTTGAGATGCAAAGCATCTTCGACAAAGTACTAGAAAGAAAACTAAATCTGTACAGATCTTAGCCATTCTAGCTTCCAAGTTTAAGTTTCAGAACTTTTGAACCGGTTAAAAGCTAGATCTGTCTAGATCAAGTACAGATCTAGTCAATAAAGCTTAAATATTAACTATTTACAAGAAATGAATGGTTAAAAAGCTAGATCTGTGCCATATAGAGGCAGATCTATATTTATATAGTACTTATATATAGCGTAAAGCAAGAAAAAGCAACAAATCTAAAGAGATCTTACAGCCTTGCACGAGATTGGCTATTGAACAACTTTTGGCACCTCTAAACTCAATTTCATTGATTAAAACTTGATATGTTGTAGTATATATGTATAAAAGTGTTTACAGAGAAGATTTAAAGGTTTGGAAATAAGATTTGAGCTATTTTACACTACAGGGGCCAAATTTCTCTCTCAAGAACCCTTCTCTCTTTTTTCTCTTTTCCTACAAGT
Organism: Panax quinquefolius; assembly: GCA_020205615.1. Classification (NCBI taxonomy): domain Eukaryota; kingdom Viridiplantae; phylum Streptophyta; class Magnoliopsida; order Apiales; family Araliaceae; genus Panax; species Panax quinquefolius. The sequence goes on along the minus strand of CM035152.1, from coordinate 95,689,554 downwards.
TGATGGGGGGATGATATTCAAAGAGTGGGCTTCCATAGGTATACCTGCCGTTTCCGCAAGTATACCTGTGGAAGTTCCCTAGTGGGCCTCGTCGCCTCAAAGTACGTGCAATTTAACTGACAAGTAGTTCACTGAAACACTTATAACTTGCAATCCAGGAATTCGATGGAGATATGTTATAGCATTCCGGAAAGCTCTTTTTGAGAGCTATGCAAGGACATAGGGCTTGACATTTTTGGAATTCGGTAATATGGGTTCATGATCGAAATGACATCTTTGGGTCTTCGCAGGTAGATCGTTGAGCTATTTTGCGTAGTTTATGCTTGAAAGTGCTGCAATGTCTCTTTATGACCCTATTTGCAGCTGTATTGGAGTTTCTGATGTTGACTTGTCAAAATGACATTTTTTCCCTCCCAGGAGTTGTGTCCAAGGTTGACGGAGCTTTTAGCTGTCCTTCGGGGTTGTCTCTAGGGTTTGATTACTGCTAACTTTTCTTTTCCTTAGGGATGATCTCTAAGGTTGATTTAATGTTCCATGGGGATCTCTCCATGATTAGATTTGATGTTATATTCCTCCAGGGTTATCTTTGGAGTGTGAAAAAGATGTTTTTGCCCTCATGCATAGTTAGTAACAGGAAAATGAAATTTCGAGTGTCTATAGAGGCCCCTCTTTATCATGTTTATGCAATGCAATGAAATGGAATGAACATGATAAAGATTACTAGATACTTAAAATATGACAAGGTATATTTAATGATGCAAATTGCAATGTAATGAATGTTACGATGAATGCTTTCGCAAATTGCACTTCGCAAATTGCAAATCGCATTTCGCACTTCGCACTTCGCATTTGGCCAATCGCACATCGAACCTCGCATATCGCACTTCGCACTCGCAAATTGCTTTACCATTACCGATTATTGCTGATGCCTATGCTGGTGTTGGCTCCAACGGTTTTATTTTTGTCGGTGTTGCCAATGATTGTTTGATGAAGATAAATTGAGATGTTTTCTACATCTCTGCTGGGGATGACGTTCTGAAATCACCGAACCTTCCCGATATATACATTGGTAGTTTACAACGGTGTCTACCCTGCTGGTAATTAACAACTATGCCTACCATGCTGGTAGTTGACAACTATGCCTACCCTGCTGGTAGTTGACAACGGTGCCTACCCTGCTGGTAATTGACAACGGTGCCTACCTTGCTAGTTGTGCTTATGATGCTGGTAGTTGGTTCCTACCCTGCTGATAGTTGACAATGGTTGATCACTGGACTATCTTGATGCCTACTCGAACGATAGTTTTCAACACTGAAATTTTTTTCTCAATTCTGGGCATTTAATGTGTATGCATATTTAACTCTACTGAGGATGCGTGCTAAACTTTTTAATGGAGACGTGCACTGATATAGCGTGATTGCACATATACAGACCATGCATGATGCGATGATCTTAGGAGTCAATTGTCCTAGGTTGATGCACATGCTTAATTGACCTGACTAGATGTAAAAACATACCTCACCATTTCTGAGGCGATTTGGAGTTGCTTTTAGCTGTTGGGTGCTTGTGCCCCATTTCCTTATGCTTTTTATTCGTGACCCGACTGGACTGATGACCTGTGTACCGCTGACGTCCCTGGAGGGTAAGACCCATTCTTTCACTGCCCATATTTGACCTTCAGTGTAGAGGCCTCGACTTGTGAGGACTTGGTGCGTGTTGACATGTTTGATGATGAAGATTTCATTTGCTAGACCTTTTGTCAGTCATGCGTCTATTTTTGAGTTAAGGACTCCCTTGAGAAATTTGTCCTTCTTTTGTTGGGGCAAGCTTATGTTGCCATGATTTCTTTCAGGAGTTCTCCCCTTTCTTTTGATGAGAGGCTTGATCCTGCCTCAGAGTCCTTCCATTTCTTGGAATCAGAAAATGCCCCAGCTCTTTCACACATTGTTATCGGGGATTCATATGATCTTTGTTGACCAAGTCGAGAGTGAGAAATATCTTGCACATCAATCGAATAATAGAATGCGCAAAAGATTGACAGCTTGGGTCGTCAGGATTAGTAGAATCTTGTGAATGAGGCATTTGAAGTTAAAGTTTATGAAATTGAATAAGTTATGAAATCGCAAGGAAATTTTAAGCATCCATGGTTATTGTTCATGGGTAGGATCAGATTCAAAAGGCTTATCTCTCTTTATCAGAGATACTTCATCTTCGCTCTAGACGTTCTTCTTCGCAGACTTGATTTCATATGACACGTGCACTATGAGTGACGCAACTCTTAGCAGAGGTTTCATTTTCATGATTTGGAAATTTTTCTTTTTCTTTCGCTTTACTTGTCTCATTTTCTTAGGCTATTCAGAGTTACCCATTTAACGAGTTTTGGACCAATGACTCCTAAACCAGACGGTTTTATGGCAGTAGGTGTTAACACATCCCTTCGGGTTTACTGGCTCGAGTAACAAAGGCCACACTTTGAGACAAGTCAGGTAGTCACTCTATTTGCTCCTCACCTAAGCTCATGCAAGGTCTGTTTTCTTATGCTGAAATCACCCATGTAGCGAGCGTTGGGCCGGTGACTCCCAAACCAGACGACTTTAGGGTACCAGGTGTAAAGACACCCTTTAGGCTTAATAACTCGAGTAACCTAGGCCACGATTCGAGACATTAGGCTGGCGACTTATCTTTTATCTTTTCATTAATTGCCATTATTCTCGCCATAACTCATACCCCACAACTAAGAGTCAGGTCAATCGCAATATGCAGGCATGCATATGAGGTTAAGTTTGTTCCAAAAAGCGCTTTAAACTAGGATGTAGTGCCTAATCAAAAGGTTGAATTATATTTATTCTCTGATCGTTCCCGTAATTCTTGCTCCATTGATGTTAATGCATGTAAATAAATACTGAAAGCGAATAAATAAATGAAAGACTCGTACCTCACATGTGGATTAAGCAAATTTTGATTGGAAAAGACCAAATGATCGTACCAGATCGCCAATGAGATGATTTGAAGGTGTAAGGACTAGGAATTTTAAACGACTATATTTTTACGAATGAATTTTTTTATTTTATTAATTATTATTATTATTAGTATCCATAAAATTTTGGAATATATACGATATGGATTAAGTAGGTTAATCAATTTAATTTTATAAGTTGACTAAGAATGAAAGTTAAGACGGATATGGTTCAAAACCCTAATTTGAATTTTCAATAAGGATTTGAAAATTAATATAATATTAATTGTATTTCAGTATGATATGTATGTAGAGTATGTGGGTAATGTTAATTGTTGATCAGTTATATCATAGCATTAGAAAACCCTAATGTTAAATGGCTAAACCCTAATTTGGAATTCAAATAGGAATTTAAATAGTAATACAATTATAATTTAAATTGTATTTAAGAATGATAAGTAATCATGTTTATGTGATTAAGGATAAATGTTATTGGTTATAAACCTAATTAGGGAAACCCTAATGATTAGTTAGTAACCTTAATTCCAGATTTGGAAACCCTAAATCCTAATCGATAACCTTAAATCCTAATTTTCAGACCCTAATGGTAATTAGTAAACCCTAATGGTGATTATCTAACCCTAAGGGTTAAAGTTTAAGGGAAACATATGAAATGACCAAACTATCCTTAAAATTATGTGGAAAATGACCAAAATACCCTTTTATATGCAAAATGACCAAAATACCCTTTACTTATGTTTTAAGTAAAGGAAATGTGCAAATCTAGTGACTCGCCACATCTAAGATTTCCATGTGCTTAATATCTTCTCCAATCAGCCAAATCTTGCCACCTACACCATCCATATACATTGAATCAAAAACTTAGAAGAATAAAGTAAGAAAAATCCTTTACTTTTGCTTCTAAGCTTAGCCAACTCTCTCTCTCTCTCTCTCTCTCTCTCTCTCTCTCTCTCTCTCTCTCTCTCTCCTAGACCACGAAATTTCTTAAGGAAATCAGTGATGAGTTAAGTAAGATTCATCCCATAACCAATCCAAGATCAGATCAAAGGGCAGAAATCAAAAGATTGCATAAAAAGGTATAAACCATAACCCTAGTTTAGATCTTGTATGCTTAGGTAAATTTTGTGTTTTAATGTTTATATATGTGCTATGAAATGTTATTTGATGATCTATGATGATAAATCATGGATCTATAACATTTAAATGCATGAAAATCAAGATTTAAGAAACTGCTAAGAACCCTAAAAATGAGGTCTGACAGTCAAATGACAGAGCCTCTAGATCATTTTTTGTTAATTGTTTGAGGTTGTAAGTGTATCACTAATATAGTATGCCATGAAGAGACTAGACTGTAAGTGGAATCAAGTCCATGGCATGTCTAGATCTCAAGTTATTAATGGTCAAACATGATTGACCAGTCATGAAAAACTAGTTCTGGAAAACCCAGAAACCCAGAAGTTGTTTGATAAGGTTTTGCAGAGCTTAGATATCTCATTTGTTAAGTTGTTAAGCCATGAAAGTGTATAACTTTTATACTCTGACATATGGAATACCAAACTATGACACTAGAACACCTAGATCATGACCAGAATCAAAGTTATTAATGGTCAAATATGGGTTGACCAACTGGCAAGGATGAGTCTCTAGAAATTTCAAAAATCTTCAAGAACAAGTTCTGGAAGGTACTTTGACCAAGCTAGATCTTGCTTCCGTTATGTTGTTAAGCTTGACAAGTGTAACACTTTTGAACATTGATATGTATACCACAAAATTATGACACTGGATTACCTAAACTATGCCCAGAATCCAAGTTATTAAAGCCTCAACTTGACCCCTCACATTGTTTGCATTTTTTGGAAATTCTAGAAAATGAAGAACAGGTCTGAGAACATCTTTGATTCTTTATATCTTCTTCATATGGTATAGTTAGACCCAGAAATTGATATAGACTTGTAGTATTACATTAGTAGAACACCGTTGATACACTTTCATGCCCAGAAACATCATCAGATCAAAATTATTAATGGTCAAAGTAACTCCAGGGCATTGACCAAGGCTGATCTTCGTTGATGAAGAACACTTATCTTAACTGATTTTGTCACTAAAAACTCTTTAGCGACACTTTTAATGAAAATTTATTTATTTAATTTAAATAAATAGAAAATAATAGAAAATAATGATTAAAAATTCATAAATTAGTTTTAAAAATTATTTTAAGTTATGAAAATTAACTTTTAATATTTTGACATAAATTTCATTAGTATTTTAATTTATTTAAATATTAATGATATTAAATTTATTTAATAATTATATTAAATAAATTAGTTAAAAATAATTTAATATATTAAAATCATTTTAAATGATATTAAAGTATTAAAAATATTTTAAGTTATAATAAATGACTTTTAATATTTTGAGATAAATTTAATTAATAATTTAATATTAATGATAATAAATATATTTAATAAATATATTTAATAAATTATTTAAAATGATTTTAATGTTTTAAAATCATTTAAAAATGATATAAAGGTTTTAAAAATAGTTTAAGTTATAATAAATAACTTTAAATATTTTGACATGAAATAAATTAATATTTTAATATTAATGGTAATTATTTAAAAATAATTTTAATACTTTAAAAATCATTTGAAAGTGATATTAATGTTTTAAAAAATTAAGTTATAATAAATAACTTTTAATGTTTTGATAAGGATTTCATTAATATTTTAAATTATTTAAATATTAATGATAATGGGATTAGTTAATAATTAAATTATTTAAAAATGATATTAATGTTTGAAAAATCATGGTAAATGATAGTAATTATTTAAAAATTATTATGAGCTTCCAAAAAATATTATAAATGATAAATAAATTATTTAAAATAATATTGAAGCTTTTAAATAGAGTTTAATTAAAAATAAGCTCGATAATTGTCTGATAAAGCAATCGGGACACCGAATTGATACTGAAATCAACCTAGACTTATATATTTTTACCTGATAAGTAGTTGTATATGTTCTAATGACTGATATAAATGTGTGACAATGTGCTTAAGCTATATGATGACTGGAAATAGCAGTATTATGTGTTATAATGTATTATTCTAATTGAAAGAATAATCTTATTAATGATAGGTCTTTGTATAAAAGATAGAACTATATTACGTAGCAGTAAGCAGCAATCAAGGCAATTATCTAAACTTTACGCACTACTTTTATATTATGCAAACAGGTATATGTTTATGCAAGTTTCTATACTCTTATATTGTTCAAGTATCTTAACCTTTGCATTTACTTTATGCCATGGATCTTTGTAAGAAAGTTTCTAAACTATATTTTTATTAAGCATATATCTGAACCTTTGTATTCATGCATGTTCTCGAATTCTATTCATTCATTGTTTACCAGTATACTATCACTATCTTCATTTGATCCATATATGATCAAGATTTATTCTGTTCTTTATGAGCTAAATTTGATTATGCAAGTGTCCTCACTTGGATAAATTGTTATATTTGAACAAGTGTTGATACATACTATTGAATTTCAGTATGTATACATTATTAAAAGCTGTCTAAGCTATTTGACTCGGCTAGACATAGTTTGAAATATATCGTTGAACATAATGGCTTATGATAGAGTCGTCCAACTGAATTACTTTAGTTTAGACTCCAGACTGAGTATGAACGTCCCGAAATGGGAAACTTTTATGCGCCAAAGGCGGTTATGATGAACACATACGTCGTTCTAGCATGTAGTGTTGATCAATACAGGGCATAACGGGCTGATCACCCTCTGTGCCCGTAAGTCATGACGATTTACAGATAAATTTATGTACAAACCTTTTCAAAAATTGAAAAGGAAAGTTCATGGTCTCTTGACCGCTCAGCATTCATAGCTAGTACGTAGTTTCAAAAATATAAATGATTGGATATGTTGACCAGTATTATTTCAGTTTACTTCATAATAATTGATTCGTTATAGAAGTAACTAGTGCGGATAAAATATGAAAATTAAAAGACGATTGGATTGCCTCCCAATTAGCGCTTGATTTTAAGTCGTTCAGCCTGACTACTCCCTATTTATGGTGCGTCGGATAATGTGATTATGATAACATCCGTGTAGGATTCGCCACCCCAATAATGCTTCAACCGTTGATCGTTGATCTTGAACGTCTCCAATGGGTTTTTACTATAGAGTTCAATGGCGCCATGTGAAAAAACTCTTTTAACGGTGAATGGACCCGACCACCTTGATTTTAACTTTCCCGGGAACAACCTCAACCTTGAATTGAAAAGTAGTACTAATTGCCCTGGTTCGAGCGTTTTGTGCATGATTTTCTGGTCGTGCCATTTCTTGACCTTTTCTTTGTATAGCTTAAAGTTCTCATAAGCTTGAAGTCGGAATTCGTTGAGCTCGTTTAATTGCAGTAGTCTCTTTTCACCCATAGCTGCTTGATCGAAGTTAAGTTTTTGAATCGCCCAGTAGGCCTTGTGTTGTAACTCGACCGGTAAGTGACAAGCTTTCCCATAGACCAATTGATATGGTGACATACCAATTGGTGTTTTGTACGCAGTTCGGTAGGCCCATAGTGCATCGTCCTACTGGAGAGACCAATCCTTTCTATTTGGGTTCACCACCTTTTCCAAGATTCTTTTCACCTCCCTGTTTGAAACTTCATCTTGTCCATTTGTTTGGGGATGATATGTTATTGCCACCTTATGGTTGACCCCATACTTCGCCAAGGGAGCTGTAAATGATCTGTTGAAGAAGTGACTACCTTCATCACTTATGATAGCTCTTGGCATGCCAAATCTCGTAAATATATTCTTTTGCAAAAATTTTAGGACCACTTTGGCATCATTAGTTGGGAGTGCTGCAACTTCAACCCATTTTGATACGTAGTCAACTGCAAGCAATATGTACTGATTACCGAATGATGAGGGAAATGGCCCCATAAAATCAATGCCCCAAACATCAAAAATTTCAACTTCCAAAATTGCTTGTAGTGGCATCTCATTCCTTTTCGATATATTGCCCACCCTTTGACATCTATCATAACTTTTAACAAACTGGTGGGCGTCCTTGAACAATGTAGGCTAATAAAACCCCGCTTGAAGCACTTTTGCCACTGTTCGCTCACTACCATAATGTCCCCCATACGCAGACGAATGACACTCATGAATTATACTATTTACCACTTGACGTCATGTAGGAATTTCTTCTGATGATGATGAATAAGATTAGGGGGAAAGATGTTGCTCACTAGATAGTTGGCAAAGTCCGCGTACCATGGAAATTTCGTATTGATCTCAAACAGCTGCTCATCTAGAAATGATTCATTAATTAAACATCTATCCTCTTCCTTTTTGCCCTGATTTTCCAGCCTTGACAAATGATCCACAACTTGATTCTTCATACCCTTTCTATCTTTTATTTCTAAATAAAATTCCTGTAGAAGGAGAATCCATCTAATAAGGCGTGGTTTAGTATCTTTTTTCGAAATTAAGTACCGAATAGCCGAGTGATCCATGTTGACTATCACCTTTGTTCCGATCAAATAAGCCCAGGATTTATCGAAGGCATATATTACTGCAAGTAATTCTTTTTCCGTAGTTGTGTAATTCATTTGAGTTTTCGTAAGTATTTTACTTGCATAGTATATGGCATGAAATACCTTCTCTCGGTGTTGACCCAAAATAGCCCCAACCGCATAGTCATTTCGCATCACACATTAACTCGAAAGGCATATTACAATGCAGTGCGGCGATTACGGAGTGAAGTCAATTTCTTCTTGATAGTTGAATGCCAATTTACACTCCTCATCAAACTTAAAAACAAAATCTTTCTTTGAAAGACTGCATAAAGGTTTTGCAATTTTAGAGAAGTCTTTTATAAATCGTCTGTAAAACCCGACATGTCCCAAGAAACTTCGAATTCCCTTAACTGAACTTGGTGGAGGAAGTTTTTCAATCATTTCCAGCTTCGCCTTATCAACCTCTAATCTGTGAGCCGAGACCTTGTGCCCCAAAATTATACCTTCCTCAACCATGAAGTGGCATTTTTCCCAGTTAAGTACAAGATTCATGTCTGTGCATCTTTGTAACACCATCACTAAATTCTCTAGACAAGCATCAAAGTTGTTTCCACAGACAGAAAAATTGTCCATAAAGACTTCCACATTTTTCTCCACCATGTCTGAGAAAATGGCTATCATACACCGTTGGAAAGTAGTTGGTGCATTACATAAGCCGAACGAAATTCTCCTAAATGCAAATTTGCCATATGGGCATGTGAAAGTAGTCTTCTCTTGGTCTTCAGGGGCAATGACAATCTGATTATAACCTGAATATCCATCCAATAAGTAGTAGTACTCGTGTCCCGCTAATCTGTCTAACATTTGATCAATAAAGGGCAAAGGGAAATGATCTTTGTGGGTTGCCTTATTTAATTTCATGTAGTCCATGCAAACCCTCCAACCAGTCACTGTCCTTGTTGAAATTAGCTCGTTGTCTTCATTTTGTACCACGGTCATTCCTCCCTTTTTCGGTACACATTAAACCGGACTGACCCACTTACTGTCAGAAATTGGATAGATGATACCCGCGTCCAACCATTTCAATATTTCCTTCTTCACTATTTCTTTCATGATTGGGTTGAGTCGTCTCTGTTGCTCCACTGTCAGTTTTGCATCGTCTTCCATCAGAATTTTGTGCATGCAAAAGGATGCGTTGATTCCCGTGATATCCGCGATTGTCCATGTGACGCCCCCAAAATAGGTATACACCACCCATCTTGAGTCGTCAGATACATGGTACAAAATTCAAATACAAACTTAAATATACAACATGAGCTGTGAGTTTTAATACAAATATTGTCTTCTAGACAGTATTCAAACTCAAAAATTCTCATATATACTGTGAGTTTCAATACAAATATTGTTACGTATATAATACGACAATATTCATATTTAAATTATTACAATGCCATATAAAGTACAGCAGCAAATATATCAAGTCCCCGAAGGGACACAAGAAGATTTTTGTTCACCTCATTCTAATGAAGTGCACCTTTGACGTTTTCAAATTCTGATTCACCTCACCCTATTATTGTTCACCAAAATTAAATATCAAATGATGTATAAAACATGTCACACACATTTTAAGTTCTCAGTGTGATTATTATGCCACACCGTTTCATAATTTGATTAGGCTTGTGGCTAATTCGTATCATCACTTTATACCCATGTTCTCTCTGCTAGTCCCATACCCTTTTATTACCTGAAAGGGGTGGTGAAGTAAAAGGGTGAGCTCAACTAGCCCAGTAAGAAATATTATGACTAAGATATGCAGAACAAATTATCCTTAGTCTTCAACAGTATAACAACTGATAGAATATAATAGACAACAAGTTTTAGATCAATAACTGCAGCGGAATAAACAATCCATTAGAAGAGTCAAGTAGAACATAATGTCTACTATCTCCTCTAGATTAAAAGTTCATCGTTAATACTTCATTCTGTAATACTCATCAGCGGTTCTTTGCTATACTCCGAAGACAAAGAGAACTCTCATCCTGTCTTCACCTGAACCACCACATATTATAATTAAATCACAATTCATATTTATAATCAAGTAAATCAGCAGTCAACTTTGCACTACAGGCCAAAGATATACAACTGAAAAACCAATAACCAACAATCCATCTTTGCACTGGGCCAAAGATATATAATTATAAAACCAATAATCTTTGAGACTCGACTTAATAGTATCACGACCATGAATTATCCATACACTACGGGCCGAGGATATTCGTGTTTTCAATTACTGATCGTGATTATATCGAATAATCCACGGTCATAATCATACCAAGTCCATCTATGCACTACGGGCCAAAGATGACTTTTACCACATCATTTGTAACATTACGGTCATGATTATACCGAATAATCCTTAGTCATAATCATACCAAGTCCATCTATGCACTACTGGTCATAGATGACTTTTAACACAATATAAGCATGAGAATAATGACAATAATATAAAGAATCAATCAAATGAGATAAAGGATAAATATTAAAAACTTTAACAATATAATATATCCAAAATTCAATAATGTCCAAATTGTCAACATGATCACCAATTACGGAGTAAAATTCAAAAATAATATTATATCAAAAATGATTTGAATAATATTTCAACAAATATTTAACGAAGATAATAACATTAATCATTATATTATAACCTCCATTTAATATTATTCATTATATAATAATATTAAATTCATTTACTAATATTATTAATCATTAATCAATGTTTCATAACACCTTAATCCAAATGTTATCAATCACTTAATAATCTCATAATCTAATATTATAATAATATTTTAATCATTTCTTAAACTTATAAATAATTTATTTTAATTATTTACACTTTACTAATTAATGCATTTAATCGTCATAAAACGCCAAACTCATAAGATTTCATCACCAATAACCAAAACTCTCATCAAAAATCTGCATATACCTTATATAGGATTTTCAAGCCATAAAATCCTATTTTCCAATTTTCTTACTTCACATAACATATTTAATTTATTTACTCATAACTAGTCCATTTTCATGAAAAATGTCAAATCAGTACAGACAAATTTTCTTTTTTTGGAATTAGTAGAATATAGTCCCATATTGAACATATATTTTTCTCGAAATTTTTAAAATTCATTTACTATTTTTCATTTGGCCAAAACTGCCGAATATTTAGACATTTATCATAAACTGTACGTTTGTCCAAAAATTCTAAAATTTACATAGTATACTGCTATTATATACATGTACTCCCAATAAAATTTCACCAATTTTGGAGTTAACCACAAGGAGTTATAAGGGTTTACTTTTAAAATAGTCTTTTTCCATAAAATTCATAACTCATAATCTATACATCCAAAAATCGCCATTTTTGGACACAATCTAGAAAACTCATCAAATTATCATTTCAAATTTTTCCAGAATTTTTGAAGGTCAAAAAAATTACGAAACTAAAAAACATAATAACCCTTACAATCATTTACCTCAAAAGAGCAGTATTTCTGACTGGAATATCGGATGAAAAGCCGAAAGAAACTTGCACTGAAAAGCAATTCTCTGTGACAACCCGAATTTTTCATAAGTTATTAAAATAAGAATTTAATAACTGAAATTCTTATTGCGATGTGATTAATGTAACAATCCAGAATTTTAATTGTAATTATAAATATTTATTGAATTATATAAATATTTAATGGATATGTTTATTGTTGAATAAATATTTGTTTGTTGTTGAATTAATAGTTGTTTAATTTGATTTGATTTGATTTGGTTAATTATTTGTTTAATAAATAATTAATGGGTTAAGGAAATTAATTGTTATGAGATAATATTCTAATTTAATTTAATAATTAAGTTAGAGAATTTATAATAATTAAATGAATTATTATATTATTCAATAAATTATTATTAGAATTAATTAAATTAAGTATGAAAACTTAATTAAATAAAGTGTGACAAATAACTATACTATAAAGGAGTTATTAAAATAAATTAAGGAGTTTAATTTAGTTTGTCAAACAAGGCTTAATATATTAATTCTTTAAAAATTAAAGGGTTTTTCCAAACAAAGCCTTATGGCTTTTGGAATTTCTAATTTTGAATTTTAATAAAATAAATAATATAAATAAAATAAATAAAATAATAAATATAATATATTTATATTATATACGTTAGTTTTGTAACTGTTATTTTATTAAGTTTGGCGTATTAAGGATTAACAATTTTGGTTTTTCGCCTTAAAACTATCAGTTGTTTTTTTTATGCATTCTAGTTTGCTAGCTCTAGAAATTACAGAGAGTTGAGAGAATTGTGAGAGAACTTAAGCAATTTCTAGTAATTTTAGCAAGGATTACAAGAGTTAGCAAGAATTGTCTGAGCAAATTGAAGGTATGTTATATAACCCTTAATATATATGCTACGGCATAATTTTTCATGAGTTTCACTGTGTATAAAATCCTTTATAAATTCTCCGTGAAGTTAAAATTCTCTTGAATTGTTGTATAAACTGAATAATTGCACTTGTAGGTAATTGTAATGCTAGAGTTTATGTTTAGATAAGGGATTGTACGCTAGTCTCATTTAAAAAGGAAGAAATTGTTTGCAGTTTATAGATGTTCAAAAATGAGTGGTAAAAATACCAAATATTAATATAATGTAATTGTCTGTAATAGTTTGTTGGTGAATTAATGGTGAAATTGAACATTGAATATATTAACTTGGTAAGAAATGATGAGATTATAGTTGGAATGGACTAAGTTGATGAATAATAGGAATATCGGTGTTAAACTTTGTCAAACAACGTCGATAATGGAGTTTGGTTTTAAAACAATGCTTTCAAGAATTTAATTTTTCCAAAATCGTTGTTTAGTTGTGTTAAACTAGTATATGTAGGCTTTGTAATGACTATGTGTAAATTACATAAATTATAAGTGTTAATTTAGATGTTATCGGTATTAATCGATCCGAATTTAGTTATTTTGTTCTTCGTGGTTGGGTTACGTAAGTTTTGGCGCCTCTCGAATTTTGCCTGAAATCTGCGCCAATTTATGATTTTCGAACGCCTCGGCACCAAAAATAGGCCGAACTTCACGCTTATCTCGCCTTTGAAATTGGAATTGTGGCCCAAAGACCTGAATTTTGACCTTTAGCTTGGCCATGCTTTTTTCTCGCGAACTCAATTTGGCATTATAGTGCAGGTCGAGACGAATAGTTTTGACCTTAAGTAGTAAAATAGCCATTACCTTTTCATACAAACTCCAATTGAGGTGATTCAAGATGATGTGGTGAACAAGGACGACTAGACCTACAACTTTCATTCTTTATATTTTTCAATTTGATGGTGAGGAACAGGAGTAAAAATGGTCATTAGATAAGTTGTGATATATATTAGGAAGTAATCGGAGGCGTTGGGAATGCACATATGCAAATGTAGTGTTTCAATTCAATTGAAATGAATATTATAAGATATGAAATGGATTTAATATAAAACCAATAAGTAGACCTAGCAAGACTTAAGAACTTGAATGAACTTTGAGTTTGACTAAAAAGAAATATAGTGAGTTATAAGTCTAAAGTTAACACAATCAAATTGAACATTGTGTATTGATTAATAGGAAGGGTTATAGGATGTAGATTAAAGTTTATATTACAACTACTATGCATTGCTATGTGACTAATAGTTAATGTGAATGATTATATAATTGTGTAGGGCACGTGAAATGCAGATATCTGTAAGCTGTTAAACTGTTATTAGTAAACAACGATCAAGGCAAGTCTTTCAGTTCCTATTTGCTATGTGAACTTGATGATTAACTATTTTAAATCTTTATTGCAAAGAGTATGATGTGTTATATATATATATATATATATATATATATATATATATATATATATTGAAAGTATGAAATGTTAAAGTCAATTTATGACTATGTTGAATGATTAAAGCATGCTTATTGAATAAGGACTCAATCTTTATACTTGTTATATGAACTGTAGCATGTATGTTATATGTTGAGTATGTTATTATGTGCTATGTGATGCATGAAAACTGTTAGATTTTGTTGGGCTGTCGAGCTCAACCTTGCAAATAACCACTTTTGTAGGTTCAAGATTCAAGGTAAAATTATGTGTTACTTGAAAGACATGAATCAGATGTGATACTTGAAGATTTATACACTTTGGTTGTGTTATTATTATTTGAACCATGTTTAAGGTTTGGAATAATATATTAATGTAGAATTGTAATATTGTTTTGCGATGTAAACTATTGTAGTATTAAAATGATTCTGAGATATTTAGATGTAAAGGTTGAAGGTTTTGGGAACAAGGATAGTTTGTAATAGAAAATTTTAATTATTCCGCAAATTTTAATGGTTGTATTATCGTTTAATGATGTAAAATTAGAGGTTGAATGTATTATTAACGACCGAAGTCGAGAATTAAATTGTATGAATTTTGGGGTTGTTACAGTTGGTATCAAAGCTGTAGGTTATAAACCTTAGGTAGGAGTATCGTAAGCTATAACCTTAGACAAGGAAGGTGAAGATAATGAAAGAATAAGCTCAAGTAGAGTTTGAATAATAAGAAGTAATTTAAGAAAAATTTTAAAGAATGGATTAAAACATGCGTGAGAGGATTCAAAGAAGAATCTCGCAGAGTTATAATGAATATGAATGTGGGGATACCCAACTCCAATAATATGGATGTAAGGTGATAATAAATAGGCAATGTCTATAAGAAAAGAATGATAAAGAAGTTAAAAATAAAAAGTTATATTTAAGTATGGTACAATTGTACTCTTTAATAGTTTATGTATGGTATCTGAGCTAAACGATTCCTTCATAGAGCAGAGGTATATACGAACTAGCAACTCGAAACCTAGTTTGTTGGTTGTTTGTGGGAAACCACTCAGCGTATCATATTGAAACTATTAAAGACTCGATGTGTACCAAGTATAGAAAGTGGATACGAATGATGAAAATGTGGAACTTAAATGAAATGTTGAGCAATGTAAATGAAGTTAGAAATTCTTAAAAGAAGAATTGTTATATAAACAAGAGAATTCAAAGAAGAATCTTGAAGTGATATAAAGATAAGATATGGGAGTTGCCTAACTCCAATAGCCAAGATAACGAATAATGATGAATAGACAAAGCCTATAAGATTAAAAGCATAAATGAGATCGTAAATGATGAAAAAGGAAAGAAAGAGGATCGTAAAACAAAACAATCATGAGTGAAGAAAAGAATTTTAAGGGAGATGATTAGAGAATAAGATCACGACGTGATCAGTTTAAGTTATAAAAGGAAGATGGTATGTAATGTTTGAATAATTATTGCTTGATGCTATGAAGTTAATGTACTATGATAAGTACGAGATAAACTCATGAGGAGTTATAGATAATGTGATACGAGGAATTCGTATCGAGCAAAGAGCAAGTTAAGAGCAAGTTAAGAGGAAGATAGAGTTAGGTGGGATTTCAATTGAGGACTCATGTGATGGCTAAGTTGTACAAACGTTTGTATGGGCGAGGGTTTTGTGCTTGCACTCAGTTTATCATATTGATAATCATTGGAATGTTGGTGTGTCGCTATTATCGATGTATATATGTCGTGAAAAGGTGATTCTTTTCTCATGTGTATATTTGATAGTTAAAACTATTAAGATTAGTCGAGGATATTATTAAGATTAGGTGCGGTTCTTAAAACTAATGCATATGGTAAGTTAAGTTACTCATAATAATATGGTATGTTTTGAACCTCTCGTGAATGGACGCCTATGGTGCGACTAGGATAAGTTCTTAAACTCTCATATTATTGTGGCAAGTTCACGAACTTCCAATGTGCGATAAGTTTGATGAACTATTTTGGGAAAAGCATAGGAGGATGGTAAGTTGAAATACAAAATTTTTAGTATAAAGATTGAAATTAATGGAGAAAATTAGATATTCTAAATCTACTAGCTATCTTTAGACTTTTGAAATTTATTAACTTCGTCTTTGATGTTTGCACTTCTATTTTCTTAAAAACATTGGATCAAATGATGAAACCAATGAGTTTTAAAAAAACACAATGTTATTCGTATGTACATGCTAATTGTTTCAGCTAGACAAAAATGATTTGAAATATATCAAAATGTATTTTTTTTATATCATCAATGCATCATGTAACCTGGTGCAGAGATGATAAAAATGATGGAGTCATCAATGCAGTATTACTTAGTGTTGGATGTGATCTATGGATTATCAGCCCACTATGGTATGATGTAGTATAATAAAATCACCAAATAACGGAATCATCAAATGGACTGTAAATATAGTGCGGTATCATGACGTCATAAAACGATTTTGAGATTTCTTTAAGATATGAGATTATATATATGTATATGTATATTTCGATTGATGTCCGAATTGTTGTAGAAGTCTATGATATTTGATTCAGCTAGACGAATATTGAAAGATGTTCATGGAATTCAAGCGTTCTTTGTCAAACTATGCCAAACCAAATTGTTTCGGTGCGGATTCAGATGTTGAAAAGCTGAGGTGAACAACCTTATAAGAGGATATGTTTTCAGGGACAATGGTTCCGAGTGTAACGCATATAGTCATTACAAAACACTACGTTGCGGCCCAACGTAGTGGTACAATAGGCTGGCCACCCAGTGTACGTGTGGAGGGTGTTTTTCAGTCTTTGTGATTGATAAACACTCTGGTTTGCAGTGTGAAGGATTGAGTTGAAGCATTAGTAAACTGAGAATAGAGTTCACGGCCTTGTGACCCCTCAGCATGATTTGGAATCTTTGAAATTCCTGTTATGCATATCGCTTCCCAATTATTGAGCAATTGTGGAAGATTCTTATTATTCTGAAAGGTGAAAGTGGAAAGGATAAGAAAATTAAGCAAAACATAATAATTTCAAAAAATAAAAAAATTGAAACTCCAGAAAGAGGAGAAATGTGAAACTCTTAGAAGAAGAAGAGGTGAAGAATATGATGATCTTAGAAAGATCCTTAGAGAAAGAATTTGGTTGTAGAACCCAATAAATGAATAAAGTATTAACGTAAAATCTATTTTGATATATTGAATGGATAAAGATTAATAGATAAAATTTCGAGGACGAAATTCTTAGAAGAATGGGTGAATGTAATATCCCGAGTGTTTATGATAACGATCCTTAGCTAAGGAAATGAATGGGTTAAAGAGTATATAATACTCAAAATATAATTGAGTTCAAGTGAAAGTTATGAAATAAAGCCTAGAATTTGTTAAAGTAATGAATGTAGTAGGAATAAAATTTATATTAAGGTAATGTGTTGAAGATATTCAACGATAATTTTTTTTAAAAAGACTTGGTGAAAACCGAGTAAGGGAGGTTTCGTTGATTCCGAGGACGAAATCCTTATAAGGAGGAAAGGATGTGACAACCCGAATTTTTCATAAGTTATTAAAATAAGAATTTAATAATTGAAATTCTTATTGCGATGTGATTAATGTAACAATCCAGAATTTTAATTGTAATTATAAATATTTATTGAATTATATAAATATTTAATGGATATGTTTTATTGTTGAATAAATATTTGTTTGTTGTTGAATAAATATTTATTTAATTTAATTTGATTTGATTTGGTTAATTATTTGTTTAATAAATAATTAATGGGTTAAGGAAATTAATTGTTATGAGATAATATTCTAATTTAATTTAATAATTAAGTTAGAGAATTTATAATGATTAAATGAATTATTATATTATTCAATAAATTGTTATTAGAATTAATTAAATTAAGTATGAAAACTTAATTAAATAAAGTGTGACAAATAACTATACTATAAAGGAGTTTAATTTAGTTTTGCCAAACAAGGCTTAATATATTAATTCTTTAAAAATTAAAGGGTTTTGCCAAACAAAGCCTTATGGCTTTTGAAATTTCTAATTTTTGAATTTTAATAAAATAAATAAAATAATAAATATAATATATTTATATTATATACGTTAGTTTTGTAACTGTTATTTTATTAAGTTTGGCGTATTAAGGATTAATAGTTTTGGTTTTTTGCCTTAAAACAATCAGTTGTTTTTTTTATGCATTCTAGTTTGCTAGCCTAGAGATTACAGAGAGTTGAGAGAATTATGAGAGAACTTAAGCAATTTCTGGCAATTTTAGCAAGGATTACAAGAGTTAGCAAGAATTGTCTGAGCAAATTGAAGGTATGTTATATAACCCTTAATATATATGCTACGGCATAATTTTTCATGAGTTTCACTGTGTATAAAATCCTTTATAAATTCTCCGTGAAGTTAAAATTCTCTTGAATTGTTGTATAAACTGAATAATTGCACTTGTAGGTAATTGTAATGCTAGAGTTTATGTTTAGATAAGGGATTGTACGCTAGTCTCATTTAAAAAGGAAGAAATTGTTTGCAGTTTATAGATGTTCAAAAATGACTGGTAAAAATACCAAATATTAATATAATGTAATTGTCTGTAATAGTTTGTTGGTGAATTAATGGTGAAATTGAACATTGAATATATTAACTTGGTAAGAAATGATGAGATTATAGTTGGAATGGACTAAGTTGATGAATAATAGGAATATCAGTGTTAAACTTTGTCAAACAACGTCAATAATGGAGTTTGGTTTTAAAACAATGCTTTCAAGAATTTAATTTTTCCAAAAATCGTTGTTTAGTTGTGTTAAACTAGTATATGTAGGCTTTGTAATGACTATGTGTAAATTACATAAATTATAAGTGTTAATTTAGATGTTATCAGTATTAATCAGTCCAGAATTTAGTTATTTTGTTCTTCGTGGTTGGGTTCTGTAAGTTTTGGCGCCCCAGTGCCAAAATCTGCGCCCTAGCTATGATTTTCGCGCCTCAGCACCAAAAATAGGCCAGAACTTCACGCCTGATCTTGAAAATATGCCCAAAGATCGAATTTCACGCCCAAAGACCACTGCCTCTCTCGCCCAACACTTTGGCATTATGGTCTGGGTCGGACAGTTTTGACCTCCTGTAGTAAAATAGCCATAACCTTTTCATACAAACTCCAATTGAGGTGATTCAAGATGATCCGGAACAAGGACGACTAGACCTACAACTTTCATTCTTTATGTTTTTCAATTTGAGGTCAGGAACAGGGGTCAAAATGGTCATTTGTGGGAGTGATATATATTAGGAAGCAATCGGAGGGCGTCGGGAATGCACATATGCAAATGTAGTGTTTCAATTCAATTGAAATGAATATTATAAGATATGAAATGGATTTAATATCGCCCCAACACTGGAATTGTGGTCTAGGTCGGACAGTTTTGACCTCCTGTAGTAAAATGGCCATAACATTTTCATACGAACTCCGATTGAGGTGATTCAAGATGATCCGGAATGAGGACGACTAGACCTACAACTTTAGTTCTTTAAGTTTTTCATTTTGAGGTCGGGAACAGGGGTCAAAATGGTCATTTATGGGACTGATATGTATTAGGAGGCAATCAGAGGGCGTCGGGAATGCACATATGCAAATGTAGTGCTCCTGACAATAAAAGATATTGTCCTAAGTTATAAAACATGAATATTAGTAAATATAATGATGCTTAACATTAATAAATGATGTATTAGATAAGTTGTATAAGTATACTAAGTACACACATGAGAGACGAATCGGGCGTATGACGAATGAACATCGAAACGCTGTGCCAAGTGTTAATGAACTTAAAAAGTGTTTCAATTCAATTGAAATGAATATTATAATATATGAAATGGATTTAATATAAAACCAATAAGTAGTCCTAGCAAGCCTTAAGCACTTAAATGAACTTCGAGTTTGACTAAGAAGAAATATAGTGAGTTATAAGTCTAAAGTTAACACAATCAAATTGAACATTGTGTATTGATTAATAGGAAGGGTTATAGGATGTAGATTAAAGTTTATATTACAACTACTATGCATTGCTATGTGACTAATAGTTAATGTGAATGATTATATAATTGTGTAGAAGTGCGTGAAGTGCGAGATATCATCGTAAGTTTGTTAAAGCTATTATTAGTAAACAACGATCAAGGCAAATCTTTCAGTTCCTATTTACTATGTGAACTTGATGACTAACTATTTTAAATCTTTATTGCAAAGGGCATGATGTGTTATATATATATATTGAAAGTATGAAATGTTAAAGTCAATTTATGACTATGCTGAATGATTAAAGCATGCTGATTGAATAAGGACTCAATCTTTATACTTGTTATATGAACTGTAGCATGTATGTTATATGTTGAGTATATTATTATGTGTTATGTGATGCATAAAAACTGTTAGATTTTGCTGGGCTGTCGAGCTCAACATTGCAAATAACCACTTTTGCAAGTTCAAGATTCAAGGTAAAATTATGTGTTACTTGAAAGACATGAATCAGATGTGATACTTGAAGATTTATACACTTTGGTTGTGTTATTATTATTTAAACCATGTTTAAGGTTTCGAATAATGTATTAATGTCGAATTGTAATATTGTTTTGCGATGTAAACTATTGTAGTATTAAAATGATTCTGAGATATTTAGATGTAAAAGTTGAAGGTTTTGGGAAGAAGGATAATTTGTAATAGAAAATTTTAATTATTCCGCAACTTTCAACGGTTGTATTATCATTTAATGATGTAAAATTAGAGGTTGAATGTATTATTAACGACCAAAGTCGAGAATTAAATTGTATGAATTTTGGGGTCGTTACACTCTCAAAGTATCTAAATACTCACAAAAATAAACACGATAATATAGAGAGGGAAAACTTATGTTTCTGGTGTTATTTTCAATTCTAACTTAAGCGCCTATTTTTAGGTAAATGCTAGAACGCCAAAGGAGACTAAATAATAAAATATTATTATTATTATTAATTTTCTCCTACGCAAGCCACCATCAAAGACCAGCCATCTCATTTGAAATAATTTGGCAGCCCACATGTTTAAAACAATAGTGGGTCCCACCCCTAAATTTAATAAAAATTATTTTATTTTCTAAAACTTCAGTAATTCATAGAAAATAGCCCGTTTATCAGAAAAATACAAATTTAATGTCCATTCCACACGAAATCGAATTCTCTACAACTTTGTAGCTTTAAGTTTTTCTAAATTTGCAGATAGAAAATATCTGAAATCCACAAACGGATGATTTTTAACACCTTTTAAAATTCATAACAAATCAACCGTTAATTTTTAACAGTTCAAAATTTGTGGACATATACTCAACTTAAATATGTATAACATATCCAAAAATCACAACGATCCAACGATCGGATTAAAATTATAACTCACGCAATAGAGCTTTAAGAACACCAATTTGATCTTTTAATACCTCCAATCTGACAAAATACTAATAAAACACCTCAACAATAATTCCTTCATTTATAACCACATAAATAAATCTATCATTTATATCTGCATCAAATAAATATTTCCTTTATCATATAAATCAATAATTTATTATTCACAAATAATATTACAGAATCACAATAATGAGAACCAGTCAGTTCCCAGGAAAGAGGGGGCTTTCTGATAAGGATTTCTC
This sequence comes from Panax quinquefolius, assembly GCA_020205615.1. Taxonomy (NCBI): domain Eukaryota; kingdom Viridiplantae; phylum Streptophyta; class Magnoliopsida; order Apiales; family Araliaceae; genus Panax; species Panax quinquefolius. The sequence continues at coordinate 95,667,427 of CM035152.1, read as the reverse complement.
CTTACTGGCGCTCAATTAGGTGACCAAACCTCTCCTTGACAGAACTTTCTAGACATTGTCAATAATTAGACACAGCAAACTGCCCAAAACCGATGGTAAGGGCGGGTCGGTCCGCTTACCAAAAAGCGGACTTTGGTAGTAGTTTTTTTGGCCCACAATCAAGACCTTTTTGGGCTACCGTTCAAAGCCCAGCCCGGCCCGTTCAATTTTGGGCCAAAAAAATGTAAAAAGTAGGCATAAAACACCTTCGGGCCAGCCCGGCCGGCCCGTGAACCCGCGGGCTTTGGGCTTACATTTTTTGGCCCGTGAAAACCCGGGTCGTTTTGGCCCGGCTCGGCCCGCGTCCGCCCGCCCGTTTGCCACCTCTATCAATAATGCTATCTAATAATATTATTCAAATAATATGAATTATTGATCTGATAATGGAAAATACTATGCTGTGACAATTATTGAAACAACAATAATATAAAATATCAACGTAGCAATTAGTGAATCAATAAAATAAAATATTGAACAGTAATTACTATAACAATTATTGAGTAGTGCCTTCATACGTAAGAATTAATAATTCAAAAATATTGTGCAATACCGTGTGCTACCGTACAACCATGCGTATTACTGTATTTTAACCACCGGGTATTCCAACAGTGTTAACGGTAACAACTACAACATCATTTATAAAAACTCATACTTGTCATTTTCTTCATCCGACAGTTATTATGTTATGGGGCCCACAAATGGCTACGCCGTCTTACGAATATTCCCCGATAACAAGAATATTCCACGACCAAATGAATATTCCCCGACAAAAATGAGTATTTTATAACCACTTGCGTATTTTGTAAACTTTACATATACCACCCTTAACTTTAACTTTTTATCAATTTAACCATTAACTGAATAATAATTATAAGAAAAATTGAATACTTTTATTTCATAAAATTCAGGGTCTTACAGTCCATCCTATAGCCAATTTATGTTCCCTAAGCACCCTCAGCAACTTTTCTTCCTGCAATTAGTTAAGTGCAGCAGAAATAATAACATGTAAAGAATTAGAAGTGCCTAAATACGCATACCTGAGGTGTTTAGGTAGTGGCTTTAGCTCAAGAGAAGGTGGTTCCTCCAATGATGGTTTCATTCTGGTTGTGGATCTTTCCTCCAAGTGCAATGGTTCAAATGGTGCTTTAAATTTGCTAACTCGTGGCAAGGAGTCTAGTATCTGCAAGTAATCTATAAATTCTGGATCATCTAACTCTTCATCTCCCAATAGTGTCATTTCTAATGGATCGTTGCCCAAACTTTTACCCATGTCTTCGCTGATTATCTGGTCAATGATATCCATCTTGAAACACTCTTCTTCATTCGTAGGGAATTTCATGGCCTTAAACACATTAAATTTTACTTCTTGATCTTGGACCCTCATAGTTAGTTCACCTTTTTGTACATCGATGAGTGTCCTACCCGTAGCCAAGAAAGGTCTCCCTAGGATAATCGGGATGTTCTTATCCTCCTCAAAATCCAGAATTATAAAATCTGTGGGGAATATAAACTTGTAAACCTTGACCAATATGTCCTCTACGATGCCTCTCGGGTACATGACTGACCTATCCGCCAACTGTAATGAGATGTTCGTAGGCTTTGGAGCTGGAAAACCCAATTCTGTATAAACTGATAACGGCATAAGGTTCACACTCGCCCCCAAATCACATAAGCACTTATTGAATGCCATGTTCCCAATCGTGCACGAAATGGTGAAACTCCCCGGATCTTTCAACTTTGGTGGTAATTTTCGCTGTAAAACCGCACTACACTCCTCTGTTAATGCCACTATTTTGAAATCTTCCAACTTCTTTTTCCTGGACAGAATCCCTTTCATGAATTTAGCACAACTTGGCATCTACTTTAGGGCTTCTCCAAATGCGATGTTAATCTGAAGTTTCTTAAAAACTTCCAAAAATTTTGTAAATTGCTTATCTAATTTATGTATTTGGACTCTCTGCTAAAACGACGGTGGAGGATACCCAACTGGCTTGTCATCTAACTTTGTTTTCTCAATTTGTTTATCATCACCCTGTTTTTCTTCAACCACTTTGTTCTCATCAACTTTATCATCCGTTCTAGCTGAATTTTTTGCATTTGTCCCATCCAGCTATTTTCCACTTCTCAAAGTGATTGCCTGACACTGCTCATGATTTCCCTTCGGATTTCTTTCGGTGTCACTTGGTAGAGTCCCTTGTGGTCTATTGTTCAATACTAAGGCAATCTCTCCCATCTAATTTTCTAGATTCTTGATGGCCATTGCTTGATTTTCCATCGCTGCCTCATTGCTTGCTATATATTTGGACAATAACTCCTCTAAATCTGATTTCCTCTCTTGATGTTGAACTGGTTGTTGATGATTCTGAAATCCTGGGGGATATGATGGTCGTGGAGCTTGTTGATGCTGATTATTACTCCATGAAAAGTTAGGATGATTCCTATTCCCCTGATTGTATGCATTCTGGTACATATTCTGTGGAATTCTGTTGTAGCTACCCACAAATTACATTGGCGCTGGGTTGATTACGCATTGATCTGTAAGATGCTCACCAGTGCATAATTCACAAATAACTACAACCTGTTGTGTTTGTACCCCTGACATAGCATCCAACTTCTTAGAGAGTACTGAAATCTGTGCTTGTATTACCGTCACTCCATCTACTTCTAACACTCAGCTGCCTTCGCATGTGTCATTCTTGTCGTGGGCCACTGGTAGTTGTTAGCTGCCATAGTCTCTATCAACTTGTAAGCCTCCTCATAACTTTTAGCCATAAATGCTCCACCAGAGGCTGCATCAATACTGGTTCTGAGATTTCCGTTCAATCCGTTGTAAAATCTATTCATCTGCAACCACTTAGGCAATCCATGATGCGGGCACTTTCTGAGCAATTCCTTGTATCTTTCCCATGCCTCATATAGTGACTCCCCGTGTTGCTGTTCAGACATAGTTATCTCATTCCTCATTTTTGCAGTTTTCGCTGGTGGGAAGAACTTTGCAAGAAATTTCTGAGCGAGGTCTTTCCAAGTAGTTATTGATCCCGGTGGTATAGAATGTAACCAACTCTTCGCCTTGTCCCATAGAGTATATGGGAATAAGCGAAGTCTCATCGCGTCATCCGACACCCCATTATACCTGAAGGTGTCACAAATCTCTAGAAAGCTGACTAAATGTTCATTCGGATCATCATTTGCAAATCCCCCAAACTGAACCAAATTTTGAATCATTTGAATCATCCCAGGCTTGATTTCAAATGTGTTCGCAGCTATAGCAGGCCTGGTGATACTTGACTGCAGCTCATTCACCTTGGGTGTAGCAAAATTCCTCAACGCTTTCTGATCTTCAGCAGCCATTGCTTCTTCTTTTTCAGAGTTTTTGAATTCTTCTCTTATTTCCTTGATCAACTTACTTAGCATTTGGAACCGTTTCTCAATGTCATCCTCAAAAGGAAATAAGTCTGGATTTTTAGACCGCGTTTGCATAAACCAACTTCAAAAACCTGAAATAAGACGAATAAAACAAAAATAAAAATGTTTAAGTAAAACTGGACTAATTAAACTGATATCGTAAAATATTAAAATCTATACTAAAATTGTTCCCTGGCAACGGCGCCAAAAACTTGTTGGGTAAAATCTAATTACGCACAACACACAAGTATACGTGGTCAACAAGTAATATAATAATAAATAGAGTATCGTTCCCACAAAGAAAACTTAGTAAGAATTTAACCTCACAATTATCAGTTTCTTATTAATCCTAATTTTATTAAACTATTCTAATCAATGATTAAAATTATTAAAACCAAATCATTAAAAATACTACGATCACAAAACAATCGCAAATATTAAAAACTGAAATTTCAAACAATTATTGGAGAATTAGGCTTACGACTTCACCCTAAGCTTCACTCTAATTTTTACACATTTATTCCAGTTTAATTCACTATCCTAGTTTATTAATCAAGAACACGTATGTAGCACTAGCCACCTCTCGATGTACTAATACCGCATTAACTCAAATCCACAATTTAGATAGAAACAAGTTAAACACCTTAATCAACTAACTCACTATATCTCTATACGAATTATAATTGAAGAAGGTTTAAGTTTAAGTCCTTTATTTGATTACATGTGATGTCAATCATATCTCTACCTTAACATTCATCAAGATTCTGTTCATTCACAAAATTCAAGAAAACATGCTATATTAACTAAGTCTAGACTCGTACTTCCTCTCTCGAATTCATACAAATCCACAAAGAACTGTTGATCAGGCAATTCATAAATTCAAGCTCAAATTAACATAGATAAACTGGTTAATAGCTTATTAAACTGGAAATCAAAGTTACATAATCATCGTTTCACTTAAAGATCCATCATAAGCCTAAAAAGTAAATTAGTTCATCATCAATGGAATTAATAACTGAATAAATTAAAGATAACATCCTTTCAATTAAAAATATAAAACTAAGAAGAAGAATAACGCAGAACACCCTTCACATTAGCCTTAATCCGCAAGCGATACGAACGTTCCTTCAAAATCTTCACTTCAATGCTCGATAAGAAAATCTGTAATTAATCTCTGATAATTGCCTTGTGTATATCCTTGATCTTGTGTTTTTGTTAATATATGTGTACACAAGCAATCTCTGCTCAAATCCATGCCAACTAGAGTCCTAAAGCCATACAAGAACCAAAATCCAAGTCTCAGCAGTGTTTAAATCAAGATAGGATAGCCAGCATTCGGAACCCCTTGCCCTGGCGGAGATATATACATGTAAATGGCCCGCCTCAAGCGGCTAGGAAACTCTTTATCTTGCAGACTTGAAGACCCACTTCTACGGGTGTAAGTGTATATATATATACATCGCCTATGGCTATCCAATCTTGCATTCGACTTTGCTTAATCTTCATACTTGCTAAAATAATGCTCCACATGACTTCTTTTCTTTTCACTTGCCACAATAACCATCCTATACACAAAAGAACAATAATCAAGTAAAAATAAACATGAAAACAAGGAATTAACAAAACTTAAGCTTGACTTAGGCATCGAATCATGGATATAAAATCCACTTATCAACGTGGTCTAATCAACAATAATTAACCACCATAATATTTGAAAAGATATAACTCAAGGTTGAGTTAAGGAAACTTGCATGATTCGTTGACAACTGCTACGCTATTTAAGTTAACTTCTTTTGTAAGACCTATCATTAATAAGATTGGTCTTTTAATCAGCATATCTTACTTTGTATGATAATATAATTACTTTATCAATTAATTATATAACACTTAATCACATAATTAAATATTAGATAACACCTTACAACATTAGCATTATTATCATCCTTTGATAATTCTTTAATCACTATATCATATCCATTATGATTTAACACTCGCTTTTTCATTTCATAAGTTATTCTTTAATATCTAATAAGTTAAATACTAATCCAGCAACATGGATTCTAAATCTAGCAACCAAATTGTCAATCCAGCAGACTGGATTCCAAATCCAACAACCTGGATTCCAAATCCAGCATCTAGATGGCAAATCAAACAAACCAAACTGCAATCCAGCAAACTGGATTCCAAATCTAGCAACTAGATTGCAATCCAGCAAGCTGGATTCAACATATTTTCAATTCAGTAAACTGCTTTTCAATCCAACAAACTGGATTTATTATCTTTCAATCCTGCAAACTGGATTCATAAATTATTCAATCCAGCAAGCATTCCATATCCTTTTCACGAAAACACCAAATCACTTATTATTTTTCTATCCTTTGTCCAAACACATATACATATATTTCATACACAAAAAGTATTTTTCCATAATTTTCCAACTTCCTTTAGTATTTTTAAGAAATCATTTTTAGTGTGTAGCTTAAGAATTTTGCCCCATCATGCTCAACTCCAGAAATTCCCATCTCTTGGAACAATCTTATATGTGTTAACATGAGCCTCCAGTTTAAATTTTGTGGCCATCGGAGTTATAGAACTCCAGTTATAGCCTTTTTCGTTAGAAAATCACAAAAAATTGAAATGGTCATAACTTGGTCATTTTACGTTGGAATGAGCTCATTTTTGGATAAGAGCTACTTAATACCATATAGTTTCATTTCCCAAAAGGCTGGAATTTTTCTCACAAATTAAGTGGCCGAAACAACCCTTTCAAAATTTTGGACAGTTTACTTTTGTCATTTTTCTAGTTTTTGACACCTTTGCTAAAATCAGTCCACTCAAACATTTACAACACATTTTCCAGTGATTCCACTTGGAGACATTAGAAAACGCATATATCTAACTCTAGGACTTGACCACACTCAAAAATTCAAAATATAATAGGAGATATAGTCATTTGAATTTTGTGTTTCGTTTTTACAAAAATCTGATTTTTAACTCTTGGTGTCTTCTAAGAAAACTTTTGTGGTTTCACATAATAACCAACATTACTCATCATAACACTTACTAATACCTCATATACTCATGATTCTACCATGATACATGATTTATTTCATCAAACAATCATCAAACACAAGATTAAACACCATTAAGGTTAAGAAAATTAAGATTTTCTACATTTTGAAAAACCTAACTTCCATTTCATACTTTAGATCTAAATTTTGATCCTAAAAAGGGTTATATCTAAACATGAAACACTTATATACACATATATCTAAGGTTTTAAACCTCAAGATCATAACTTCATATTGTCAAAAATCAAACCAAACCAAAAAGAAAATTAGACTACATAAGTAGAAATTTTGTTATACCTTAGCTTTTCCTTCTTCTCTTTCTAAAATATGAGATGGATCTTGGTTGTATGAAGATCAAAATCCCCTCTCCTTCTCCTCTTGGAGCTACCGAAATGATAGATCTCTCTCTCACTGTCTAGTTTTGTTTTTATTAGCTAAGATAAAGTAATAGGATGAGAGAGAAATGAAATAGCTTTTGTGGTTTAGTAAAAACAAATGTGTAGATATATTAGTATATCTCACATTCATCTCCCAATAACTCTCATGCTTTCTCTTTCTTAATTACTAAGTGCTTGCTTGCAAGAATGAACAAAAATGTTGGAGAAATAAACATGTGACACATAGGAGGTTTGTTCACCTAATAAAGTAAACAATCAACACATGTTTTCCCCCTTTTTTTCCTTCCCTACATCCGGCCAAGTGGCCTTATATTGTCCAAGTTTGATTTTTATTTTATGAAATATTTAGTATATCAAATGACTAAAATGCCCCTCTCCCATTGGGCTAAATGTTGGGCCATTCCTTTAATGTTTCGGGCTTACAAATTTAGTTTCTTTGGGCCATAACAAATAACATATTCCAACACTCTTAATATTACCATTCCCTAATTATTTAATTACGGTTTTCATTTCCTCAATTATAACATAAATCCTTACTCATGCACATTTATTTCCTTAACCCAATTAGACTTGTTATAATTAGGTTATAAAATTAATTAACTGAGATGTATAAAATAAATCTCTTAGAATTAGTATATATTTTATATACTAATATTCTCCCGTATCTTAACCCTTAAGTTATTCAATTTTTCATTCCTAATTTATAATTAGGTTACATTAGCTTCTCTTTTTTGTTTATAATAAACAAATAAAAACAATCACATATTATTCATATGCATTTACCCACATATAACAATACACAAAACCATATAAGTCTTTCACACAAAATTTTTTAAATCCATTCCTTATTTCCGGTCAATGGTCTTATTATTCAACCTTTATTTAATCAATTAAGATTTTATTAATCGTATAAATTCTCGGGTTATCACACATCACATCCCGTTGGAAAACGGACCAATAAACTACATTCATCATACATTTGCATCATGATGTATTACATTGCATTGTGATTATCTTGTCATATTTCAAGTTTCTAGCGATCTTTATCCTATCCATGCCATTACATTGCATAAATATGATAAAGAGGGGAATCTAAAGACACTCGAAAATTTGCATTACTGTTACTAACCTTGCAGGAGGGCAAAATAGTCTTCCAGAGATAACCCTGGAAGTCAAATCAGCTCAATCCCGGAGACAACCCCGGGATACTCAGTTTTTCGTCTCAGAGACAACCCCGAGATACTCAGTTCCAGTCCCAGAGACAACCCCGAGAGATTCAGTTCCAACCTTGGAGACAACCCCGAGGATTACAGTTTTAATTCCGAAGATAACCCCAGAAAAGTCAATTTCAACCTTAGAGATAACCCCGAGGCATTCAGTTTCAACCCCAAAGATAACCCTGGGAGGTCGAGCACAGCTTAAAAACACCCTTAAGGACGTTCAGTACTCACAACAGCCTAATCTCAAAGATAACCCTGAGCAACGACTACTACATCAGCCTAGAGCCGGAGATAACCCCGGTGAGGGGTAAAATCATCATTATGCCACCTCAAAGCCACATTCACGCCGTCTCAACAACATTTCAACCCACATTTCACACAAAAGTATCCCACAAGAACCATAGCTCAAAATCCCGAGTGAGTACTACGCAAGACAGCATACCGGATAAAATTTTAAGACTCAAAGATCTGGTCATGAACCCATCTTCCCGACTTCGTACAATCTATTATCCCATGTCATTGTGTATCTCTCGACGACAGCATTTCGGAAAGGTATAGCACGCCTCAATCGAATGCCCAGATTAAAAGTTATAAAGGTTCAAGCGGATAACATGTTACACTAGTGCACGTTCTTCAAGACGGTGGGACCCGTAGAGCTCGGGACACCCTAGGCAGCCGCAGGTGGACCCGTGGCTCCCCCCTCTATAAATAGAGGGCTTGGGGTGGCCATTTTAAGAAGAGAAAAGGCGAGGAAGCCCTGTCCAGTTTACTCTGTACACACTTTAAACTGAGTGCTTTCTTTTTCCAAACACTAGTGAGCTCGTGTTTTGCTACATATTGAAATTTAACCGGTGGAAACCGAGTATTCATTCATCAGAAGCTATCTGAAGTCTTCTTGGCAGCCCACTGTAAGACATCTCAGATTTTTAAGCTTTTTTCTCACTTCAATTCACACATATATATTCACGTTGAGAGTCGTGTTGTGTGTGTATTCCCGGATCGTCGATCCATGGCTTTTATTACTTTTATATATATATATATATATATATATATATATATATATATTATCGAACTATGCTTCGATTGAGCCCAAATATAATATTCAGAGTGTTTACTGCTTTTATATATGTAAATACTTATATATATATTTCTTCCCATCAAACTCTGTTTGATTGAGCCTGGATATACATCCAAAGTGTTTACTACTTTTATATATATAAATACTTATATATATATATATATATATATATATCTTGTTATCAAACTTTGTTTAATTGAGCTTGGATATACATTGAGCGTTTGGAGCTATATATATATATATATATATATATATATATATATATATATATATATATATAACTTTTTATCAGCCTGTGGGTTAGATTTGACTAAATCTGGCTATTTCTCACTTTAACCGGTTCATGGTGACTAAACTGGAACCGTTGAAGCTGGAATGGTTAGATTTAGTCAAATCTAATTCATTTTCTAGCTTTTGCTACGGGCTAGATTTGTCTCAATCTAGCTATTTCTCACTTTAGCCGGTTCATGGTGACTAAACTGGAACCCATGAATCTGAAATAGTTAGATTTATTCAAAATCTAGTTCTTGTTTTAGTTTTTGTATATATTGCTTTGTCATGTGAGCCTAGGAATCATGTGATAACAGATTCAGTTCCTGAATCTAAATTTGGTTCCCGTAATGGACATTTTCAACTGCATCCAGCTTGTAAATTATTCACGATATCTGAATTTCCTTTGATGGATCTCAAGCCCACAAGGAGTTCGGCACTGCTATGTATCTTATTTTCTCGAAGATGCTTCGCATCTCAAAAATAATAAAAGTAATCCAGCCGAACACATAATAAAATGGAAGTATCAAAGGCCTCAATTACTATTGAGCACAAGGGTTTTAAAAACCTGTTTTACAAAACATTATTGCTATATCTTGTTAAAATTAAACTTTTATACAAAAGTCAAACCCTTTGTATATAGGTGCAAATGAGGCATAGCACTACTTCCAGATAACTGCACATAGACCCACACACACAGACATTCAGATAAAAGTTTAATTAAAAAGTGGCGGTAACCGTGTCACCACGAAATTCAGGGGGTGCCTAACACATTCCCTCCGCTTAATCAAGCTCCCGGACCCTAAAGAATTTTGGTTTTGCAGACCAGTTAACAGTGTCACATCACTAGGTCTATGTGCAAACCATTTCTCAGTTGAGTTGGTGCAACCATTTGAAAATACCAACTGGTGACTCTTACAGTCAAATCGTCGACATATACATGTCGACCTTTTCAAACTTGTTTTTTCAAACAAATCTCGCCTAACATGAGAACACCGAAAGACAAGAACAGAAAGGGACAAAAAAAATTCTGACGTCGACAGGTAGCTGTAGGGGTAATGTTCAGAAAAGAAAGTGGAACAAAAATGTCACTGTTGGAAATTAGTAAGGGAATGAAAAGAAGAAGGTGGAGGCGTGTAGCAACTGCGGAAAGAAACATGTAGGTGTTTGTTTGAAGGTAAAGAGGGTGTGCTTCAATTGTGGCTTGGGGGGCCACATTGCACCAAATTGTCCAAGACTGAGGAAGGGAGCATGTTTCACGTGTGGGTCAAAGGAGCATCTGGCTCAAGATTGTCCAAAGAAAGTGGCTAGAAAAGCAAGCGGAAGCAAAGGGGGCAGCAACAGTGGCAAGCTGGTTATTGTAGAATCAGCTCTGCCGAGTCAACCAACCGAACATTCAAATAATATGACGATGCAGGACGCAATGCAAGGTATGGTTTCGATCAGTTATCTAAATGTTTGTGTGTTATTTAATTCAAGTGCCACTTGTTAATTTATGTCCAATAAATTTGCTAGGAAATTAGATTTGCTTCAAGAGGAGTTAAATAATTCCTTAAATGTAGAAATTGTGAATACTAATTTCTTTTAGGTTATACATAGAATTTGTTATGTAAATTCATGTGATGTCGGTGGATTTAATTCCAAACCAACTCAGGGATTTGAGGTTCTCCTAGGATTGGATGGCTTGTTGAACCATGAGGCGATAAGTGATTGCCAAAGAATGTGCGTAAACCTTATGACTATGAGAAAGTAAAAGGTAGTATTTATTTTTCTAGCTCTGCAGTCACCTGTACGGTAGAGTTATCTATCAATGTTGTAAGTCAAGAAGTTGTTAAGAAAATAGTGTATGGGATAAGCGAAGTTCAAGATAGCCACTTCATTAGGTAACTTGATGAGGAAATTGGTGGAATTTATATGGGTAGGAAATTATGAAGCAAATTTTCAAGAATTGAAGAAGAAGTTAGGTATGGCACCTGTGTCGTCTTTACTAGATAATACAGGAAATTTTGCGGTGTATAGTAACACCTCGCATAAAGGACTAGGTTGTGTGCTTATGCAAAATGACAAAGTCATTGCGTATGCCTCACGACAATTGAAATATTATGAGAAGGGATATCCGACTCATGACTTAGAGTTAGCGGTAGTAGTGGTTGCCCTGAGGATTTGGAGGTATTATTTTGGGAAGTAGTGTGAGATATAAATAGATCATAAGTGTCTAAAGTATATCCTCGCACAGAGATATTTAAGCATACGTTTGAAGTAATAGTTGAAGTTGATCAAGGATTGTGACTGCAAAATCCTAAATGAATATGGTATCAAAGTCGACTCTCGAAAGCTTGGATCGAGTCATCCGATCGGGTTGCCAGAGGTGGGGACACAAAGGATGGTGGTATTATCCCACAATGGAGAGATGGAGGTCCGGAGGTGGGGATATGAAGTCTACCGGTATTATCCCACAATGGCTAGAGAGGAAAAGATCTTTGGGCCGTGTGTGTGATCGGTTCTGACGGGAATGTCAGAAATTTAAGTGGGGATGAAACAACCCGGGTCAAATCCCGAGTCCAAAACAAATCTTAGGTCAAATCCCGAGTCCGAATCGAATCAAATCCATCAAAATAAGGCCTCAAATCACTAGCCCAATAGTATCTTCTTGGGTCATCTTAGCCCACCACAGGCTCACCCAAAAGGTTATGACTTGAAGGTACTATTGGTAGTAACTCATTTCCTTATATACAGACAAATTTTTTTCCTATCTTTCGATGTGGGATTGGGATGCAACCTAAGATAGTTGGAGTGTTAAAAGTGGATGGAGTTATAACTTTAGCAGCTCAGATATTTGCACTATTGAAGAAAATGGATGCCCTCGCGGGAGTATAGGTTCAGCAGGTAGCATATGTATGTGAGTTGTGTGCGGGGGAACATCCGACAGATCAATGTGTAATAAATCCAGCAGCAGTACAGTTTGTGGGTAGTTACAATCGGCCACCAAACTCATATCAGAACACCTAGGGGGCAAGGAACCATCCTAATTTTTAATGGAGCAACAATCAGAATTAGCAGCAAGCTCCACAACCATCATATCCCCCCTGGTTTTCAAAATCAGCACCAATAGTCAACTCCGCAACATGAGAAGAAGTCAGATTTGGAGGAGCTACTTTTGAAATACATATCAAGTAATGAGGCAACAATGAAAACTCAGTCAGCTACAATTAAAAATCTGGAAAATCAAATGGGACAGCTTACAATTGCTTTAAATAATAGACCTCAAGGGTCTTTGCCGAGAGACACTGAAATGAATCCCAGGGGAGGTCAAGAGCAGTGTCAAGTTATTACACTTCGGAGTGGAAAATAGTTAGTTAGTTAAAGTGTAGAAAATTCAAAGCAAAGTGAAGGTGTTGAGGAAAGTGAACCAAAAGTAGTTGAAGAGAAAAAGGGTGAAGAAATAAAAGTGGATAAGGAACAGGCAGATGTTGTATCAGTGGTCTATCCACCACCACCTTTTCAACAACGGGTCCAAAAGTAAAAGTTAGATAAATAGTTCTCTAAATTCCTGGAAATCTTCAAGAAGCTACAAATAAACATTCCATTTGTACAAGCCTTAGAACAGATGCCGAGTTATGCTAAGTTTATGAAGGGTATTTTGATAAGAAAGAAAAAATTGGAGGATTATGAGACAGTAGCATTTACAGAAGAGTGTAGTGCAGTTTTGCAAAGGAAGTTGCCTCTGAAGTTGAAGGATCCGGGTAGCTTCACTATTCCTTGCACTATTGGAAGCATGTCCTTCAACAAATGTTTGTGTGATTTGGGTACAAGTGTTAATCTTATGTCGTTATCAGTTTACACTCAGTTGGGTTTGCTGGCACCAAAACCAATGAATATCTCATTAGAACTTGCAGATAGGTCAGTTACGTGCCCGAGGGGAATTGTGGAAGATATATTGGTGAAAGTGGATAAGTTCATATTTTCAGCTGACTTCATTATCCTTGATTACAAAGAAGACAAGAACATTCTGATTATTTTAGGGAGACCATTCTTAGCAACTGGGAGGACTCTCATCGATGTGCAAAAAGGAGAATTGACTATGAGAGTTCAAGACCAAGAGGTTACGTTTAATGTTTTTAAAGCTATGAAATTCCCTACAGATGAGGAAGAATGTTTTAGGATGGATGTAATTGAGAAAATGGTGAGTTAAGATTTGATTCGAGGCATGGATAAGGACCCATTAGAAAACACATTGCTGGGAGATGTTGACATAGACGATCTCGAGTTGATTGACTATTTGCACATGTTGGATGCGTTACCTAGAGTGAGCAGATTTAAGATTTTGTTTGAACCATCAGAAACTGTAAACAAATCATTGGTACAGATGAAACCTTCACTAGAGGAACCACCCATACTTGAACTTAAACCTCTTCCTACACACCTTAGGTATGCATTTTTGGGTAATTCATCTACTTTACCTGTTATTATTACATCTGCACTTAACGACTTGCAGGAAAGTAAGTTGTTAAGGGTTCTCCGAAAGTACAAATCTGCTATAGGATGGACCATAGCCGATATCAAGGGGATAATCCCATCATTTTGTATGCATAAGATCCTCTTGGAAGATGATGCAAAACCCACAGTAGAACAACAATGGAGGCTCAACCCAATCATGAAAGAGGTAGTGAAGAAGGAAATTCTGAAATGGCTGGATGCTGGGATAATTTACCTTTCATTGATCAGATGTTGGATAGATTGGCGGGACATGATTACTATTATTTGTTAGATGGCTATTCGGGGTACAATCAGATTGTAATTGCACCAGAAGATCAAGAGAAGACAACGCTCACATGCCCATATGGCACCTTTGCCTTTAAGAGGATGTCATTTGGACTGTGTAACGCACCGGTAACTTTTCAAAGATGCATGATGGCAATATTTTCATATATGGTGGAACGCAATGTAGAGGTATTCATGGATGACTTTTCAGTGTATGGGGATTCCTTTGACAATTGTTTAGAGAATTTGGTCATGGTACTTAAAAGATGCGTTGAAACCAATTTAGTGCTTAATTGGGAAAAATGTCACTTCATGGTTGAAGAAGGAATCATCCTTGGGCATAAAGTTTCAGCAAAGGGGTTGGAAGTGGACTGTGCCAAATTAGAAACAATTGAAAATCTTCCACCACCAACATCAGTAAAGAAGATTCGCAGTTTTCTCGGACATGTTGGATCCTACAGCTGGTTCATAAAGGACTTCTCTAAGATTGCAAAACCATTATGCAGTTTATTGGAGAAAGATGTACTTTTTAGATTTTATGAAGAGTGTTTATCAGTGTTTGAGAAACTAAAGAAGAAATTAATGACAACACATGTAATCGTAGCACCGGACTGGACCATGCCATTTGAACTGATGTGTGATGCTAGTGATTATGCAGTAGGAGCTATTTTGGGACAACGTCGAAATAAAAATTTTCACGCAATCTGCTACGCGAGTAAAACTCTGATGGATGCTCAACTGAATTATACAACCACCGAGAAGGAATTACCTGCGGTCGTGTATGCCTTTGATAAATTTTGCTCGTATCTGATTGGAACAAAGGTTATAGTTTATACCGACCATTCGGCTATAAAGTACTTAATTTCCAAGAAAGACGCAAATACATTCCACAGCTATGAGTAAAGTAGAAATATGGGAAAAAGAGCAAAATGCCCCCGTAATTGAATAAAGATAGCAAAAATATCCCATATTGACTTCTGATTTGGTATTTACTGAGTTTTAGCAAGATCTTTGCTTGTTTATAGATTTTTTTACGTTTAAGCTATGTTTTCTCTTTAAAGAAGCATATTATGTGACATTTTTGATTTACAGTTAGTTTTCATGGTTGTTGAGCACACACACACTACGTCAGTGATAACAGGTGTTGATTTAGAGATTGATATGAGAATGTTGATGTGTCTTGGTCAAATTTACTGTTTATGTCTATTCTGATTTCTCTGAGGCAATCTGGTTAAACTTTATATTATCTAAAAGCAACATTTTTAGCCATATAGGTAGTTTGCATGTGCATTGTGTTGTGCTTGAGGACAAGCACTATCTAAGTTTGGGGGGTATTTGATGAGTGGGTTTTATACCTACGAATTGGATATTTTCAAACCTAAACAGTTGTTATTCTGTGTGTTTTAGTATTTTTTATGTGTTGTGTTGTGTTTGTATTGCAGGATCAGGTTGAGATGGCTAAAGCAGCAAAAGAAGGGCAAAAGTTGGAAATTTCAGAGTAGACACCCGTCGGGGCGGGCATTCCCTAAGCCAAGTCACCAACCGGGGTAGGGGTACACATCAGCAAGGATCTTAAACACCCGCCAGGGCTGGCTTTACCAAGTACAAATCACCCACCAGGGTGGGGTACGCGGCAGATTCTTGAAGTGTTCTGATGCGATTTTAACTCTAGAGATGTGTAGCTGGTGATTTCAGGATGCAATTAGGAGATGATAAAAGGCATATTCAGGAGCAAAGATGGGGCATTCATCATCAATCATCACCATTAGCAAA
Source organism: Panax quinquefolius (assembly GCA_020205615.1). Lineage (NCBI taxonomy): Eukaryota > Viridiplantae > Streptophyta > Magnoliopsida > Apiales > Araliaceae > Panax > Panax quinquefolius. The sequence continues at coordinate 95,651,412 of CM035152.1, read as the reverse complement.
CCTTAACTTTGGATCATGATTTTGGAGGATTGAAGTGAGGAGTTGGAGCACAAAGATTGCGAAGGGATTAAAGAAGAGCAGTGGTTCTATTTACTGTTTTTATTCTTTATATTCATCTTTGTATTTAGGATGCTAGTTTCTTTGTGGATTTCAGTTTTTAATTCATTCGTTATGAACTAATTTACTTTTTAAGTCTATAATGGATCTTTTTGTGTAGCGGAGGTTGATATGCTTTAATTTTAATTCATTGATGCTATTTTCAGATTCTTCTATTATGGTTTATGCTTAATTAATGAATTGCTTGATCACCAATTCCTTGTGAACCCATATGAACTCGAGAGGTGAAGTATGGGTTTAGACCTAATCATAGTAGCGTGTGATTGTGATTTCTGCATATTGTTGGGATTCATAGTTTATGTCTAAGATAGAGATATACCTATACATCACGCGTAATCTTATAAGAACTTGTGATTAAACCTTCTTTAATTGTAATTCACATAGAGATAAAGTGAATTAGTTAATTAGGGTGTTCTTCTTAATTTTATCGTCTGTGGATTTAAGTTGATATGGATATAATGCATTGAGAGATGGTTATATCTACTGTTGTGTTCTTGATTAACGAACTGGAATAGTTAATGTGAATTAAAAAGTAGTGTGCCCGTTTAAGTGAAGCATCAAGTGAAATTGTAGGCTTAATTCTCCAATATCTGATTAAAGTTTGTGGTAGTTAGTTGATTTTTATTTACTTAGTAGTTTTGCATAAATATCATCACTTAATCATTAGTTTAATAAAATTGAGATAATAAAATATTGGTAATTGTTAGGATAAAATTCATTTATTTTCTCTGTAGGAACGATACCTTGACTTATCACTTTATTACTTATTGACCACGTACACTTACGTGATGTAAGACCCCGAAATTTTTAAATAAAAAGGAATTTCCTTTATTTATTATTTTGAAATAGTAAGGGTTGATTTGATTAATGTGGATAGTTAGGGGTAAAATACGCAATATTTCAAAATAAGCAAGTGGTTATAAAATATTCATTGTTGTCGGGGAATATTCGTTTGGTCGTAGAATATTTAAATCTTTGTCGGGAATATTAAATGCATTTACCACGATCTTTTGTGGGCCCCATAACGAAAAGCGATTGGATGAAAAAAGCGACAAATATAAGTTGTTTATAAATAACGGCGTAGTTATTACAGCTATTATCTTGTTGGAATACAAATTGGTTAAAACACACTAATACGCGTTGTTGAGCGAGTAGCACCGGTATTTCACCAATTATTGATTCTTACGTAAGAAGGCACTACTCAATAATTGTTACGATAATTCTCGCTCAAATTATTTTATTTTATTGATTCAATAATTATTGCGTTGATATTTTATATTACTATTGTTTCAATAATTGTCATTACACAAGATCTTTCATTATCGAAGCAATAATTCATATTATCCGAATAATATTATTAGATAACATTATTGGAAATGTCTAGAAAGTTTACGCCAAGGAGAGGTTTGGTCACCTAATCAAGCGCTGTTAGTAAGAAGAAATTCTTATTGGAAAGCCCCTCTTTCCAGAAGGCGCACGGTTGTCAATATTGTGATTACGTAATATTATTGGTGAATAATTAATTATTGATTCATATGATGAGGAAAATATTGATTTTATGTGGATATAGATGGAGAAAAATTTTAAAATGACAATTGTTGAAAATTAATATTTTATCTTTTACGATAAAATAATTCATTTAAATATATTATTTTAATAATATATTAACGGTGATATTTTTACAACGAATGTGGGATATATGAGTATACGAGGAGGAAGAGTATTTTTGTTGCAATAAATGTTTAAAACATGTTAAACATGTCGGTGGACCCCATTTCGATTGAAGTTTGATTATAGCACTGTAAAATCGCCCGTTTGAGGATTTGGTCAATTTCATTTGGAATTTGAAAAACTTTCTTACGTAAAGTTGTAGAGAATTGAATTTCCTATAAAAAGTCGCGAGATTCGAATTTTCTGATAAAAGACCTATTTATTGTGAATTATTGAAGTTTCGAAGTTCAAATAATTGATTTTGGAAGTTTAAAATATTTTAATTACAAAAACGTTTTTTCCATTTTGAAACTCATTTAACATGTGCATGGTGGCTGAATTCAGATTCAAGATATGGGCGTATGAATTTTGTTTATATATAATATTATTATATTCAATTTTACGCTTTTGGTGTTCTAAGCAATTTCCTATAAATAGGTGCTTAGGTTAGAATTGAAAATCACACCGTAAATCGAAGTTTTTCTCTCTATATTATCGGCGTATTCTTGTGAGTATTTTGAGTATACTTTGAGTATTGTTATACGGTGCAAGTCCAAGTCATAGCCTTTATATCCAGGTGTTTCAAATTTAGAAGTCTTCGATCTTTCGAGGTAAGGGATATTATTTTTTTGTAATGATATTATTTCTTCAATATCATTATCTTTGAAATGTTGATCTGAAGTTTTTATCAAATTTAGAACTTTTTCATGTCGGGGTTACTATTCATGGGTTACTATTCATGAGTTACTATTCACGAGTTACTATTCATGAGTTCTTATTCACGAGTTCTTATTCACGAGTACTATTCATGAAGCGTGAAGATGTTTTTTGTGGAATTTCTATCTTTTGGTGTGGAGTTACTATTCACGATATATCAAGACTATTCACGATATCTGGCACTATTCACTATTCACTTATTCATAGAAAAATAAAATTTCTTCTTTTTGTCAAAATATCTATTCGGATACTAACTCGATTGTATCCATGTTTTGATCATTCTTGAATTTTACACCACTATGATTATTTTTGAGGTATTTTTGGACGTGGATAAAACAAAGTACGAATCCTTAATCCTTAATCCTTGTCATTTTGTTTCTTTGGATTCGTTTCTTTAAAAATATTTTCATCATCCTCGCCTTAAATGATGATATTATTGAATATCTTTGGGCCCAGAGTAGGTAAAGATGAATGATTTCGAAGAATATCTTTGGCTCAGTAGTGCAAAGATGAGCAGTGTTGAGATGAACATGACCAGATTGATTAATATCTTTGGCTGTAGTGCAAAGATGAAGCAGTGTTTAAATGAACATGACTAATCGATGAATATCTTTGGCTGTAGTGCAAAGATGAATATTTGATTCGGATGTATATTGATTGATGTTACGAGGATAAAATATTGATGATGGACTGTTAAATTCATAGATTATAGTAGATTTCATTCTCTACGTAACTCTTCTATGAATTATTATTTCAGCGCATGAATATTGATCCGAAACTTGTTGTCTATTGTATTCTATCGATTTTTCCTGTTGAAGACTAACGATAATTTGTTGTATATTATCTTAGTCATAATATTCTTTTTATCGGGCTAGTTGAGCTCACCCTTTTCCTTGTTGTTCCATTTTTCTTCTCGGGAGGCGAGAATGTAGCGAAAGTACTAGTGGGTATGGAATGAAGGTTCTAGAGAGAGTTGTTTAGTAGTCCTCACCATTTTTGTAAAATAATGAATCAATAATTATGATGGGGATTTATTTGCATGTGGATATTGTCTAGAAGACAATATTATATTTAAACTCACAGTATATATTGTCGTATTTCACACGACATTTGTATTATTGAAGTTGTAGTTTGCTTTTTGTACCATGTATTTGGCGACTCAGAATGGGTGTTGTGTATACCTATTTTGGGGGCGTCACATATGATCTCTGGCGGAGATCGGGGAATAGAACTAGGAGGGGAGAGACGAGTAAATCCTTCGCTAGTGTGTCCTACCTAAGCTTATTTGTTAGTTGGTCAGTATATAGGGATATTATGTGATATATTGATTTCCTTAATTAACCCTTGTTTTATGACAGTATTTGAGAATGTCGACTGAGAATATTAACAGTGGAGTAAATGAGACCGTGGAGATGCTGTATTTTACAAACGAGGAGAACGTCTGCAACAGTCGGCAATGTTCCTCCCGTGAACAACACCATTGAAAGCGAGATGATGAGCGAGGGGATGTTTAGAAGTTTTTTGCGTTCATGCAAAATCGACGAGGAAACTCGTGTTCAAAATCTGAGGAGGAAATGATAGCAATTCACGGGTGGTCACAAACCAAGCAGTTCAAAGAGTTGGGACCACGAGTGCTGGGAAAATTTGGATCCGATTAAAAGGCGAGACGTGGGTCAAACAAATTACCAAGATATTCGATGTCTTGGGATGCACGGAGGAACAGAAAGTTCCATTCGCCACCTTTATGTTCCGTGGCGAGGCGATTCATGGTGGGAATCGTGAAGCGTACCCATCCGGTGCACTCAAAGATGTCATGGGAGATGTTTCAGAAGCAGTTCAATGACAAGTACTTCGAAAGTATTATTCGCTATATGAAGGAAGTGGAGTTTATTAGACTAGAGCGAATAACATGGCGGTGTCCCAAAGACGAGGTGGAGTTGCGGAGTTATCCAGTTTGCACCTCATTTGGTGGAGAATGAGGAGCGTATGACGCGGATGTTTCGAGAGGTTTGAAACCCGACATACGTCAAGATCTCATTTCTCATAAATTTTCTCTCTATTCGAGATGTTGTCAAACAGGCTCGGTTGTTAGAAGCGAGATAACGAAAATACGTTCAACCGAGGGGACCATAACCGAGGATCATACTAGAAGATAGCAGATCATCGAGAATAACGATAACCACGGAGAAAGAAGAATACTGAGACAAAGGCGGTAACCACTCTGGTGGTAATCGTGGCCATGAAAATAGAAGAAGCGAGTCGGGAGGAGATTTTAAAAGAGGAGATTCAACAACGACCATGTGAAGGCGTCGGCGCCCGAGAGCAACTAGTTTTAAAGGAGGAGAACGACCACCGGTCATATATGCTACAAATGCGGAAAAGAGGACATATCACCAAGCGCCCACAACAGTTCAAGGTATGCTATAATTGTGGAAAGGAAGGACATATCGCCGAGATTGTACGATGAGCGAAACCTAGTTCAATGAGGGACGGTGACTCAAAAGATCGTCCCGTAAAAGTCAAAGTCAACGATTAGGAAGAGCGTTTGTTGTATTTGGTCAAAATGCGAGGAACCCGAACGAAGTTATACAGGTTAGTTAATTATAAATTCTTCTGAAGTATATACCTTACTAGATATTGGTTCTACCCATTCTTTTATCTCTCTTACTTGCGCTCAACGTTTGAACTTGACTACGGAGAAATTAAACTTTGACCTATCTCGTGGAGACTCCATTAGGAGAAACTTTCATTACATCCGTTGTTTAAAAATCTTGCTTGATTCAAGTTGGCACTATCACATTACCTGTTAACCTTATTTCTATAGAGATATTTGCTTTTGATGTGATTTTAAGGTTAACTACTCATCATGCCAAATTGATTGCTTTTGTAAGGTTGTTAGTTTTCATATTCCTAAGCAACTCGTTATTGAATTCAAGCAATCAAACCATTGTAGTCAAACATTTTCATATCAAGCCATGAAGTCATTCGTTTATTACGGATGTCAAATTTTCTTAGTCCATGTTATGGATTTGAATAAAGACACGTCAGATTTGAATAATATTCCTGTTGTTATTGATTTTTCCTGACGTATTTCCTGAAGAATTTCTTGGTTTACTCCCAAAGACTGATATTAAATTTTGTATCGACTTTGAACCCGCAGACAAAACTCATTTCTAAAATCTCATATCGAATGGCTCCTATTGAACTTCAGGAGTTAAAAATTCAACTATAGAATTTGGTACCTGAGCCTTTATTTTGTGACTTCCTTTGTGGAATTCACCTAAGCCAGACTCTCTGTAGGGGACGTCATATTCGTGCGATAGTAAACTGATAGGTGTCATTGTGACGTGCTATCCAAGATTGGGATATGAGTCACAGTTGAGAGCAACCTAAAGTCGATTATCGAAAAGGCGTAGCTTTCTAGGCTTAGTTGGTTATTATCGGAGATTCGTTGAAGGATATTCTCGAATCGCTATTCCATTAACGCAGCTGACTCGTAGAGATACAAAATTCAAATGGAGCAAAGAATGTGGGAAGAGCTTCGAAGAACTCAAGAGGAGACTCATTTCAGCACATGTTCTGATCATGCCATCCTGGAAAAGCGAACGTGGTAGGCGACGCGATGAGTAGAAGATTATATGCGAACGAAAGTGCGATGATGTCAAGTATACGATAGAGCCAACTTTAATAGAAAAAGTTAAGGTTGCTTTCAAGCCACCGGCCGGAGTTGATCGCGTATATGAAGAAGAAAGTACAAGAAGGAGCTATTAAGCGAGAATTGATGAAGAAGGAATACTTGAGTCCACTCTAGACTTTGTGTTTCTAACGACTACGATTTGAAGTACAAGATTATGATGGAGGCACACAATACGCCATTTGCAATCCATCCTGGAAGTACTAAAATGTATCGTGATCTTTGACATACATTTTGGTGGAACAAATGAAGAGAGAGATTGCAAAGTTTATCTCGATGTGTTTAACTTGCTAACGTGTAAAGGCGGAGCATCTTGTACCTAAGGGTCCGTTGCAACCACTTGAGATTCCGGAATGGAAGTGGGAACACATTACTATGGATTTAATTCGGGTCTTCCTGCGGTTTCTCAAGGCATCAATGCTATTTGGGTTATTGTTGATAGATTAACCCAGTCCGCTTCATTTCTTACCGATCGAGAGACTTATTCCTTGAACGTCTTTCTCGTATGTACGTAAATGCGATTGTGAGATTGCATGGCATGCCAAGTATCCATAGTTTTAGATCGTGACCCAAGATTCACTTCATGATTTTGGGTTAGAAAGCTATGGGCACAATTTACGATTCGGTTTGGCATACCATCCTCAAAGCGGATGGGCAATCGTAAAAGGACTACTCAAACTCTTGAAGATATATTAAAACTACGTGTCCTAGATTTCAAAGGAAGTTGGGATAAGTACTTGCCATTGGTGGAATTCTCATACAACAATAGTTATTAAACAAATATAGGCATGGTTCCATTCGAAGCATTATATGGACGAAAATGTCGTTCTCCAATATGTTGGGATGAGGTGGGTGAAGCAACATTGTTGGGACCCGAAAGTTAATACGTATGACTCACCGAAAAGATCCAAATGATTCGACAACGATACAAAGCGGCACAAGATCGACAAAAGAGTTATGCGGATCTTCATCGAAAGGACGTGGAATTTAATGTAGGGGATCATGTATTGTTGCGAGTTGCTCCATGGAAGGGAGTTACAAGATTTGGGAAGAGAGGAAAGCTCAATCCACGATTTATCTGTCCATTTCAAATTCTTGACCGAGTAGGAAATGTAGCCTATAGACTTGCGTTACCTCCGAGTATGTCTCGTGTTCATAATGTGTTTCACATATCTGTACTTCGTAAATATGTGAAAGACCCGAACCACGTTATAGAGTTAGAACCGGACGAGATAAAGCGAAGACTTAACGATGAGGAGGTACTGTCAAGATTTTGGATAGGAAGGAGCATGTCCCACGCCAAGAAAGGTTATACCACAAGTTAAAGTTTTGTGGAGGAATCATGCTATAGAGGAAATGACCTGGGAGTTGGAAACGGAAATGAAAGCGAGGTATCCTCACCTTTTCAAAACACCAGGTACGTACGTCAATTTCGAGGACGAAATTTCATAAGGAGGGGAGGTTGTAAGACCCCGAAATTTTTAAATAAAAAGGAATTTCCTTTATTTATTATTTTGAAATAGTAAGGGTTGATTTGATTAATGTGGATAGTTAGGGGTAAAATACGCAATATTTCAAAATAAGCAAGTGGTTATAAAATATTCATTGTTGTCGGGGAATATTCGTTTGGTCGTAGAATATTCGTACTGTCGGGGAATATTCGTACGACGGCACAGTCTTTTGTGGGCCCCATAACGGAAAGCGATTGGATGAAGAAAACGACAAATATAAGTTGTTTATAAATAACGGCGTAGTTGTTACCGTTAATACTGTTGGAATACCCGGTGGTTAAAACACACTAATACGCGTTGTTGAGAAAGTAGCTACGGTATTTCACCAATTATTGATTCTTACGTAAGAAGGCACTACTACTCAATAATTGTTACAAATAATTCTTATTCAATATTTTATTTTATTGATTCAATAATTGTTGCGTTGATATTTTATATCATTTGTTGTTTCAATAATTGTCATTTACGGTATCTTTCATTATCGAAGCAATAATTCATATTATCTGAATAATATTATTAGATAACATTATTGGCAATGTCTAGAAAGTTCTGTCTAAGGAGAGGTTTGGTCACCTAATTGCGCGTCAGTAAGAAGAAATTCTTATTGGAAAGCCCCCTCTTTCCTGGGAACTGCCTAGTTGTCAATATTGTGATTCTGTAATATTATTGGTGAATAATTAATTATTGATTCATATGATGAGGAAAATATTGATTTTATGTGGATATAAATGGAGAAAAATTTTAAAATGACAATTGTTGAAAATTAATATTTTATCTTTTTTTGATAAAATAATTCATTTAAATATATTATTTTAATAATATATTAACGGTGATATTTTTACAACGAATGTGGGATATATGAGTATACGAGGAGGAAGAGTATTTTTATTGCAATAAATGTTTAAAACATGTTAAACATCAATTGGACCCCATTTCTTGATGAAGTTTGATTATAGCACCGTAAAATCGCCGCTTGAGGATTTGGTCAATTTCTGTTTGGAATTTGGAAAAACTTTCTTCTGTAAAGTTGTAGAGAATTGAATTTCCTATAAAAAGTCGCGAGATTCGAATTTTCTAATAAAAGACCTATTTATTGTGAATTATTGAAGTTCCGAAGTTCCGAAATAATTGATTTTTGGAAGTTTAAAATATTTTTAATTACAAAAACGTTTTTTCCATTTTTGAAACTCATTTAACATGTGCATGGTGGCTGAATTCAGATTCAAGATGTGGGCGTATGAATTTTGTTTATATATAATATTATTATATTCAATTTTACGCTTTGGTGTTCTAAGCAATTTCTATAAATAGGTGCTTAGGTTAGAATTGAAAATCACACCGTAAGCTGAAGTTTTTCTCTCTATATTATCGAGCGTATTCTTGTGAGTATTTTGAGTATACTTTGAGTATTGTTATACTGTCTGCAAGTCCAAGTCATAGCCTATATCAGGTGTTTCATTTAAATCACCGATCTTTCGAGGTAAGGGTATTATTTTTTTGTAATGATATTATTTCTTCAATATCATTATCTTTGAAATGTTGATCCGAAGTTTTATCAAATTTGGAACTTTTTCATGTCTGGGGTTACTATTCATGGGTTACTATTCATGAGTTACTATTCACGAGTTACTTATTAATGAGTTCTTATTCACGAGTTACTATTCACGAGTACTATTCATGAAGCGTGAAGATGTTTTTGTGGAATTTCTATCTTTTGGTGTCTGAGTTACTATTCACGTATATCGGCACTATTCACGATATCTGACACTATTCACGATATCGCAGACTATTCAATAGAAAAATAAAATTTCTTCTTTTTGTCAAAATATCTATTTCGGATACTAACTCGATTGTATCCATGTTTTGATCATTCTAGAATTTTACACCACTATGATTATTTTTGAGGTATTTTTGGACGTGGATAAAACAAAGTACGAATCCTTAATCCTTAATCCTTGTCATTTTGTTTCACTTTGGATTCGTTTCTTTAAAATATTTTTCATCATCCTCGATCTTAAATGATGATATTATTGAATATCTTTGACAGTAGTGCAAAGATGAATGATTTCGAAGAATATCTTTGGCACGTAGTGCAAAGATGAGCAGTGTTGAGATGAACATGACCGATTGATTAATATCTTTGGCTGTAGTGCAAAGATGAGCAGTGTTTAAATGAACATGACTAATCGATGAATATCTTTGGCTCAGTAGTGCAAAGATGAATATTTGATTCAGATGTATATTGATTGATGTTACGAGGATAAAATATTGATGATGGATCGTTAAATTCATAGATTATAGTAGATTTCATTCTCTACGTAACTCTTCTATGAATTATTATTTCGGCCATGAATATTGATCCGAAACTTGTTGCCTATTGTATTCTATCGATTTTTCCTGTTGAAGACTAACGATAATTTGTTGTATATTATCTTAGTCATAATATTCTTTACTGGGCTAGTTGAGCTCACCCTTTTCCTTGTTGTTCCATTTTTCTTCTCAGGAGGCGAGAATGTAGCGAGTACTAGTCGGGGTATGGAATGAAGGTTCTAGAGAGAGTTGTTTAGTAGTCCTCACCATTTTTGTAAAATAATGAATCAATAATTATGATGGGGATTTATTTACATGTGGATATTGTCTAGAAGACAATATTATATTTAAACTCACAGTATATATTGTCGTATTTCACACGACATTTGTATTATTGAAGTTGTAGTTTGCTTTTTGTACCATGTATTTGGCGACTCAGAATGGGTGTTGTGTATACCTATTTTGGGGGCGTCACACGTGATGTGCGTACTAGATTACACCCCAACATGTATGGATATGTATATTTATTAGCTATGTAATTAGAATTCAAAAGGAAAGCTACATAACCTAATTATACCCTAGGTATGGTAAGTAAGTAACCTAAGGGTTATAGCATTGTGAAATATTAGTATTTAAGATTTATACTAACCTAAGAGCTTAATCTTATTATCTCAATTGATTATTTATTTTAAACCTAATTAAAGCAAGTCAAATTGGGTTATAAAGATTAATGGGCATGAGGAAGTATTTAAGTCCCCAATCTAAGTATTTAAATCCCAAAAGATTGGGGATAGAAACCCTAAATAAACAATTAGGGTAAGAGAGATTAAAAGTAATGGACTATGTTACTCTCATGACCCAAATAATTAATTTGGAAGCCCAAAGGAATTAAATTAAAGAACCAATCTTTAGCCCAAATGTTAAGGGACTTTTTGGACATTTGATTAATCAAATTTGGCATTAAAAATAAAACAAAATTTGGGGCAAAAAAGGGGGGAGTGGTTGGGCATACAAGGCTATTTTTGGCCTTGTGATGTGATGATTAAGTTACCATTTATGCTAATTGATCTCCTTATCTACATTAACCCTTATGTGTCATGCTCCCATTGGTTTAAAATCCTAATTAAGATTACATGTAATCCTAAAAGATAAGAGATAAGGATAATTGCCTAGAGGGTAAAAGAAATGTGGGGGTTAAAAGAAATGTGAGAGATAATAAGATAGATATAGGATGTATATCTATACTAAATTACTAATACCCTAATTACTTCTCATTTCATTTCACTTACTAACAAAGCAAAAGAAAGAGATAGAGAGAGAGGAGGCCGAGGGTAGCAAGGAGAGGAGAGGGAGAGAGCCAAACCTTCATGCACCCAAAGTTCATTCATTACTTTGGAAAGTCTTGGAGAATAGCAAAGAAATCAATGTGACATTTTATCTTAGTTTTTTCCTTTCTTATTTTGTTTTATTTTCAAAGTTATAGAGGGTTAATGTTCTAAGACTCAAAAACCCTTAGATCTAATACTTCATGTAAGGATCTAAGCATTTTGAGTATTAGAATGAAGATCCAAAGGAAGAAAATGAACTTATGTTCCTCAAGGGTGAAAACCCTAGCTTTTTCTTCACTTGAATCATGTATAACTTGAGATCTACACCTCCTATTTCTGATCCATCAAAGGGGGGTGCTAGATATATAAGTTAACTACTAAACCCAAGTGGTAGCACTCAAAAACACTAATTTTTTAAGCCTTGAGGACTGTTAGGGCCGAAACAGTCCATACTAGACAAAAGAGTAGTGGACAGTTCCTGGCCAGCCCCTTGTAAGGGCAGTTTCATCAACTTTCTATATTTTAAAAATTCTCAGAAACATTAGGAAGATACGTTGATGAGTTATCTACATTTAGGAAAAAGAATGGACAGTTTTGAATGTGTAGAATGAGATTTATGGACTTTACAAGAAATGACTCTTTTAAAATTAAACATGAATAACTCTTTGTGTAACTTCAAAAATGGTAAAAGTGTTACTGGGTGTTTAAAAATAGTAAATCATGTTGGAAAATTCTGAAAAAATTTGGGAAACCTCTGGATAATATATTCTGTCAAATTCCAAAAAAAAAATATTTTTAGAACTGTTTTGGTATTTTTCATGTAAATGGTTATATAATGAATAAATGAAATTAATTAATTATATGATGTCATAAATGGTAAAAATATGATGTTAGTACTTGAAAACCCTAAATATGTTGTATTACGATTATTGGAGGTATTTTGGTAATTGTTTATGAGAACTAATATTTATGACCTTTTAGGGTTATTAAATAAATATATTAATAAAGGGTAAACCATTAAAATAAATTGTTTAATTGGTTTAATAAATGACTCAAATATTATTATGATATTAATAATATTATAATAAGATATTTTTAAATAATCAATAATGTTTAGATTAAGATTGAATTTAAAATATTATTAAATGATTAATAGTATTAGATTAAAGCATTAACAAATTATTAAGATATTATTAAATCACTAATAATATTAGATTAAAATATTATTAATGTAATTAATAATATTAGATTAAAATATTATTAAAAGAATAATAATATTAGATTAAAGTGTTATAAGGTGATTAAAATATTATTAAATAATTAATAATATTTGAAATTAAATAAAATATTATTAAAAGGTTAATAATATTAGTAAAGTAATAAAATATTATTAAATAATTAATAATATTAGTTAAGGATTAAGATATTATTAAATAATTAATAATATTAGTAAGCAAATAAAGTATTATTAGTTGATTAATAATACTAAGAAGTAAATAAAATATTATTAAGGGTAATAATATTAAATAAGTTTAAAGTAATATTTACGTGATAGTAATATTATCGAGGGATGATAATACTACTAAGGAATTAATGTAATGACTAAATGTTTAATAATTTAGTATAGAGTAATGATATTATATGATTTACTAATTCGAAGATCAACCATAGGTCTTTCAAAAGAAGATAGATTAAACTGCTTAACCGGATAAATTTAATTTCGTAGCAATAGACCGCAAATGTAAAACCCCGACTTTTATAAAATAAAAGTCTAATTTAATTTATGATGATTATTTTAAAATATTAAATTGATAAATGGTTAAACGAACATTAATCGGATAAATGAGCAAATAAAGAGGGGTATTACATCTTCTAGAAGTGGGACGCGGCTAATTAATAGCTGAATTGTGAGTGGGAAATTATGGGGGAGACAAGAGTGAGTGGGAGGAAGAAAAATGAGGAAAGAAAAGAAAAAAAAGAGGAGAAAAAGGGGAGAGAGAAAAAGGAAAAGAGAGATAGAAAACAAAAGGATGAAATAAAGGGGGGGGCCTTGGTGTTGGCATGACGAAGCCAATGTTCAGCAATCTCATACTCCTCCCGTAGCCAAAGTCTTAGAAGAGAGAGAGAGAGAGAGAGAGAGGAAGAAGAAGGAAATAAAGAAGAAATGAAAAAGAAATCAAGAAAGGTATTTTTTAAAATCTTGATTATTTTAGTTTTATGGATTTTATGTAAAGATTACATACTTAGGTATGTATTGCATGTTTTAAACTTGCATAAACATAAATCAAATGAGAGAAATCTAGAAATCAAAAGAAGAACAAAATATGGAGATTTTCAGAAAATTAGTTTACTACTTGATTTTGTAAAATCCATAACTCTTTGTGTATAATGAGTTAGGAGATGAGTCATATATCAAAAGAAAGTAGTGGAAGTAAGCTAACTGCAAAAATTTGAATCACCCAAAAATTCGTTGTGGATTTTCCGTGGTGACTTTTTGAGTGAAACTGGTCCGAAAGACTAATAGTCCGAAAAATCAGTGTTCTTGAGCTCTATTGCGTGAATTATAATTTTTAATCCAACAGTTGGATCATTGTGATTTTCGGATATGTTATGCATATATACGTTGAGTACATGTCCACAAATTTTGAACCGTTAAAGATTAATTTATGATTTGTTATGAATTTTGTGAGGTGGATGGTTCAGAAATCTTCAAGCAGAATTTTTCGGTAAGAATATATCTCTATGTTAGAGTCGGAATTTGGGAAAATTTTCTTCTACAAAGTTGTAGAGAATTAAAATTTACATGGAAGGACATAAGATCTGTAATTTTCTGATAAAAGTGTTAATTATTGTGAATTATTGAAATTTCTAAATATTAAAGTTTATAATTAATTTATCAAAAAAATTATTTGGGTTGAAATATTTTTACAGAATGCTTATAATACCATCTTAGAATTTTGTAAAATTTTGATGATTTATTGAAAAGCATAAGTAACTATTATATTTTTAAACTATTTATAGTTAGTTTGAAAATAGAATAAATTAAAGAAAATTCTATGAATGGTGAAAAATTATGAAATTTGGTGAAAAATCTTATAATATTATTTTATAATTTTTGGACAGTTTTGGGAAATTATTGAATAATAGAAATATTTATTATATTTTTAAACTATTTATGGTTAGTTTAAAATAGAGAAAATTCATAGGAAATTCTATGAATGGTGAAAAATTATGAATTTTCTTTGAAAAATATTATAATAATATAAGATTAATATTAATGATGTTTTAATGATATAAAAGTATGTGGAGTTAGTATTTCTATTTTGAAGTTATTAAATGATTGTTTTATAAATAGAAATAATTATTGAAAATTGTTAGATAATCTGAAAAAATATGAAAAATGTTTGGAAAATTCATAATCATATTTTTAAATATTTTAGAAGTGTTAATAAGCTCATGAGGTGTCGGGATGTAAATGCACTAGTAACGAATGAGTTATGATAAAAACAAAAATAATATTTTTGTTAAAATAAAAATGGTGATGATACCAGAATAATGGATTGTCATATATGAGGTTTTAGATTTCTCAAGTTTTATTGTTCACTTCTAAAGTTTTAGAATATGAATAATGAATTTATGCGATAAATAAAGACAACTTGAATGAATAATGAATTGTTAGTTGGTTTATATGTTATTCGAGATAAATATGATTTGATGTTGATCCTTACTTTTAATAGAATTTAAATTGTTTATAGTAAGGTATTGATTTGATTCTTACGTAAGAAGTCACCATGTATTTCATTCAATAATTGTCACAGTAATTATTGCACAGTGATTCATATTATTGATTCTTAATTATGTAAGAAGTCACTCAGCCTTTTATTCAATAATTATCACAGTAGTTATTGCACAGTGACTCATATTATTTGATATGATATAATTATACCAGTTGGAAGTATTGCGAGTCTGTGTTAATAATTGTGAATAATTGTGAATAATTGTTGAAAGATTGAAAATGTGTGAATAATTGATGAATAAAAGGTGTTGATTAAAGATAAGTATGGTATACAGACGTTTGTTCAATTATTTTCTTTTTACAAAAGTAAGTTTGGCAGGACTTGCCAACACTCTACTTTTTCTAAAGTAGTATGGACCACAACTCTATTATTGAACAAATTTTGTTAAAACGTGTACAAGTTGATTTAATTTTCTCGGTGGGACCATAAATTCTACTACCATTATTATATACATCATTTGGTTATTTTCTCAAAGCAGGTGTGCTAGTTGTCTACTAAATTTCAGTATAAATAGGTTGCTCGGTTGAGTAACTAAAGACACACCATCACTACACTAAAAATATAGATTTCTTTTACTACAATATTGTGAGTATAATATTGTGAGTATTTCTATTCAGTGTAATGTTACTCTAAGTGTAGATAAGAAATGCAAGCATTGTTTAAGTTGATCAATTTCACAGAAAGCAGAATCAAGTCACATGCTAAGGTAAGGGATGTCATTATTGTGGTAAGGGGGTATCATTTTTATGGTAAAAAGAATATCATTTTCTTTCATACTCCATATTATGGTAAGATATTATTATTAATTTATTCAGTTTTATCATTAAATGGTGAAAAGTCCTGAAAGAATTAGAATATCCTTAATAGTTTGTGCTTCATCTATTATTATGTTATCAATTTGGACTCTGGATAATTAAGTTGAAAATCACTAAGATCTATGTTATCTTATTATTCTGATGATTTATATATATCATTGTTGTAAGACCCCAACTTTTATGAATAAAGAATAATTTTTCTCGAAATATATTTTTGAATTTTGTGGGGTGGATTTGATATAATGTTATAGTTGTGGGTAATATTTACAAATTTTGCAAAAGTAAGCAAGTAATTATATAATATTCGATTGGTCGAGGAATATTCGTTTTAATAGGGAATATTCGTATGACGGCACAAGCATTGGTGGACCCCACAACGAAAGTATTGTCGTAGTTAGAAAATGACAGAATTATCTATTTATAAAAATAACGGCGAAATTTTTATCGTTAAACTGTTTAACTACCCGGTAGTAAAAGTACAGTAATACGCATGGTTGCATAGTAGCACACGATATTGATTATTGATGTTTGCGTAAGAAGTCACTCAGTTATACTCAATTATTGCTACAGTAATTGCTGCATCATATCTCTCATATTATTGATTCAATTATTTTCATAATATCATCTGCATAATATGTTATATTATTAAATCAATAATTGAGACGACAAAGTTATTCATATTCTTATTTGCAATATTAACAATGTCTAGAAGTTCTGTCAAGGAGAGGTTTGGTCACCTAATTGCGCGCCAATAAGAAGAAATCCTTAACGGAAAGCCCCCTCTTTCCTTGGAACGACCTGGTTGTTAAATATTGTGAGTTATATTATTAATAATGAATAAGTTCGTATTCATTAAAGATGAAATTGATAGTTCTATTGTGTTGGGATTATTAGTGTTAGTGGAAATCGACATTTATTTCGATAATAATTGATGTTTGGAAGTTATATTGACCAATCGGGTAATTAATCGGATAAATGAGCAATTAATTGCTATTAATTCACATGCTTATAACTATTTGTTTACATGTGTGTACTGTTGATTCACATTCATGTACTATTAGGGGAGGTGGTGCAAGATTAATAATACTTGCATGATTAAGTTAAAAATAGAGGTATAGATTGAGGTACTATACTGTAATTCGTATTTTCACATGTATAGAACTATTAATTCACATGATTGAACTATTGATTCACGTGATGTACTATTAGGGGAGGTGGTGCAAGTTTGATAATACTTACAGGACTAAATTAAAAATGAAGAAAAAGATGAAGGTATTGTATTGTAATATTTTGAGCCCCAAAACATGCAATTATCGAAACTATATTTTTCTATAAATAGAAGCTCATTCTTCCTTCATTCTCACCAATTCACTAAGTCTGACAAGAGCAATTATAGAGAGAAAAGCTATAGAGAGAGAATCTATAGAGAGAAAAAAGAAGAGTAGTCTGCTACTTCACTACTCCAGTATCCAGTCTTCTTCTGAGGTAAGGGGTATTATTTATTTCATATTCTGAAGAGATATTATTTTTCGTATTCGTATGAATATTATTTTCGTTCAATATTCATAAAGAATATTATCTTCGTTCCATATTCGTAGGAATATTATTTTCGTTCAAGGGATGTTATTTTTGTTCAATATTCGCTTGAAATAATATTTTCTTCCATACTTTGTAGTATGTAAGTAATATTATTTCGTTTCAGATTTTGAATTCTATACTCATTTTGTTGAAGTTTTGACTTCTATACTCCATGAAATTAGTAGAATATCCTTGATATTTGTGCTTCATCCAGTATCTTTTCATGGAAATATTATTCTGAGCTTTCTTGATAATTATTGATCTCTTCATGACGGAATACTATTCATGAGTTACTATTTATGGGTTACTATTCACCCGGTTACTATTCACTCAAATATTATTCACTCGGGTATTCGGGACACTTTTCATGCCGGAGTACTATTCACGAGTTACTATTTATGGGTTACTATTCACCCAATTACTATTCACCCAAATATTATTCACTCGGGTATTTGGGGTACTTTTCATGTCGGGGTACTATTCACGAGGTACTATTCTCGAAGTACTATTCGTAGGGTACTATTTACGGGGTACTATTTACCCGAAAAATATATTTCTTTTCTGTCCAAATTATTTTTGGTACATGAATATTATTCTTGAATTTTACTCTACAAAGCAGTATCATGTTGACAATTTGGATATTTTTAAACTCTGGATAAATTTAAAGTCTTTAATATTTATCCTTGATTTCGTTTGATTTAATTTCGTTTGATTAATGCTTATATCATTGTCATCATCCTCATGTTTATATTGTAATGAAAGTCATCTTTGACTTACATGCATAGATGGACTGTTGATTGGTATGATTTTGACCAGGGATCATTCGGTATAATCATGACCATTGGTGATTACATGATTATCCTTGGCCCGTAGTGCAAGGATGATTTGATGATGTGGTTTATTTATTAAGGTGAGTCTCAGCGATAAATTTGATGAAAAACTTTTTAAATCATAGAAGATAGTAGATATCATGCTATACTTAACTCTTCTAATGGATTGCTTGTTCCGCTGCAGTTGTTGATCTAAAACTTGTTGTCTATTATATTCTATCAGTTGTTATACTGTTGAAGGCTAAGGATAATTTATTATGCATTATCTTAGTCATAATATTTCTTACTGGGCTAGTTGAGCTCACCCTTTTCTTTCATTGTTCTCTTCAGGAAATGAGAACGTAGCTGGGACTAGTCGGGGAACGGAGTGACGGTCCAGATGTTGCATTAGTAGTCCTCACTATTCTATGAAATAGTGTGATAATAATTGTAATGAGGACTCCATTGAGAGTGGATATTGTCTAGAAAGCAATATCGTTTTAAAACTCTCAGCTTATGTTTTGTCGTATGTTACACGACAATTGTATAATTAAGTTTTTATTTGTATTCAGTACCATGTATCTGGCGACCCAAGATGGATGATGTGTTGAAAGTCATCTATGGCCAGTAGTGCATAGATGGACTTGGTATGATTATGACCAGGAATTATTCGGTATAATCATGATCGTAATGTTACAAATGATGTGGTGAAAGTCATCTTTGGCCCGTAGTGCATAGATGGACTTGGTATGATTATGACCAGGGATTATTCGGTATAATCATGACCGTAATTGAAAACACGAATATCCTTGGCCCGTAGTGCATGGATAATTCGTGGTCGTGATCTTATTGTTTGAGTCTCAAAGATTATTGGTTTTTCTGATTGTATATCTTTGGCCTGTAGTGCAAAGATGGACTGTTGGTTATTGGTTTTACAGTTGTATATCTTTGGCCTATAGTGCAAAGACGGACTGTTGGTTATTGTTTTTTACAGTTATATATCTTTGGCATGTAGTGCAAAGTTGGACTGTTGATTTACTTGATTATAAATATGAATTGTGATTTAATTATAATCTGTGGTGGTTCAGGTGAAGACAGGTGATGAGAGTTCCTTTTGTCTTGGGTATAACAAAGAACTGTTGATGAGTATTACAAGAATGAAATATTAACGATGGATTTTTAATCTAGAAGAGATAGTAGACATTATGTTCTACTGGACTCTTCTAATTGATTGTTTATTCCACTGCTATTATGGTTGAAAACTTTTATCTTCTACCATATGTTCTAAATATCTGAATTATTTGATAATTTAATTATCTTAAGTCATGATATTCTTTACTGGGCTATTTGTGCTCACCCTTTTACTTCACCACCCCTTTCAGGAAATAAAAGTGTAGCTGGGACTAGCAGAGAGGACGTGGGTATAAAGTGGTGTTTCAATTTAGTCGAAATCCTAATCAAATTATAAAACGGTGGGGCATAATAATGGTACTGAGAATTTAAAATGTGTGTGATATATTTTATGCATAATTTAATAGTTATATTTGGTGAATTAAATAGGGTGATGTGAACTCAAATTTGAAAGCGTCAAAATGCACTCCATTAGAATGAGGAGGACAGAAATCTTCTCATATTCCTTTGGAGACTTGAAATATTTGCTACTGTACTTTATTTGGCATTGTAATAATTTAAGTATGAATATTGTCGTATTATATACGCTATAATATTTGTATTGAAACTCACAGTATGTGTTGTCGTATTTTGCATGACAGTTGTATAAATAGAGTTATCAGTAGTGTATTTTCTGGCGACCCAAGATGGGTGATGTATACCTATTTTGGGGACGTCACAGCAAACGAGGCAAGTTCTCTAACTCAAACTGGAGTTATTATTTTCGAAGCTTGTTAGTGGATAATTATTGTTGATTACTCTGCATCCTTAATGGTTATTGTTAATCGCACTTTGTGCAATCGAATTCTTGTTCTATTATTATTGAACTATGAATTAATTAAAATTCTTTCGGTCATGATCTGTTTATGAGATAGATCTATGCTAGTTGTATAAACTAGATCAAGTATGTTTAAATTTGTTAAATCAAATGTGTTTTAAGAGTTGTTCTTAATTTATTATTGTGCTAAGAACTCTTGACTGAGAAAAAGAACAAGTTTATTAAAGCATGATATTGGAAAACAATTGTTGCTCGATTATTAAATGTTTATGCACAAGTCACCGGGTATGAAAGATTGATCCCCTTGATTACCAAAACTAATTAAAAGGACCAGTTTAAATACTGACAGTTCATGGTTATTTCAAACCACTCAGCACCTAATATTCAATTATTCGAGTATTTAATTATTGAGAATTAATTCATGTTCTTTCTCAATCTATTCCTATTGTTGAACCTTGAAAGCTAAATTCCTTTCTAATCATGATATATCCTTTGTATTTAAACTTGCTAAGAAAATTAGTTGCTTACCCTTGCTATATCATGACGTTTATTTCAGCAAAGCCAGAGACGTCCAAGAGGGACAAAGGAAAAGGAAAAGTGCAGGAATAGTCAATGAGATTGTTTAAGAGTTATTTTATTTTAATGTAATTTGATTAAGTGAACCTTTTATAATATTAAAGGTGTGTGTAAGTTAAGGTTAATAGAACCCTGGATTATGTTGTAAGACTTTATTATGATGAACAATATATGTTTATTATTCTGCAATAGTTATAGAATGTGTATGTAGATAATGGATCATGAGCACTGGATCCGAGGTTAGAGAACCCGAATTTGGGAGCGTCACATTATTCAATTTCCAATGCATTACCTTCTTCATATTTTACTTTTGATTGTTTGAAATTCGTTTGGCTTATGGGATTACTTCAACCTAATGCACATAATTATAAAATTTTGTTAGTGCTCAACTGCTGATATGTACGCATGTAGTACTTAAGTTGCAAATTGTTTTAGCAGTTTTTAGCCTCTACGTCTATCTCTTGCGTGATTAGGAAAAATAAGCATGATGAATAACTAACGTACAAACATGACATGACATGTTTAAGTATTTTTTTGTCCCAATGAATATGATGTATACGTAGCAGCCAAACTTAGTAGTGGAGCATATTCTTCCTTCGATATGTGTAATTTCTGGAGTTCTGGTATTCTGTTAGTCTAACTGCAACATGACAATTATATTGTAATTAATTCATATTCCACGACAACAGTTTATAAAGGGTAGTGTTGTTATAGTCCTTGAATGTAGTTCCTTGAGTTCTGGTATTCTATTTAGTTTGCCAGCAAAATGACAACTATATTATAATTAGTACATATCCTATGGTGACTATTGAATCTCACTAACTGCAGCTCCTTAGGTTATATAAATTGAGAAGATATGAAACATGATTGTGTCTATGTGATTAGTTGTATGTGAGTTGAAATTCTAGAAAGTTTTTTTTCTTTTGAAGGTTTCAATTGTCAATTCTATAATTTTTAATTCAATCGTGAAGAACGGAATTTATACTTCTAAATGTAGGTTATGGTCAGCTCAACTTGGAAGAATCACCGTCATGGGGGTCTTGAAATGTGGAATACTTCCAGAAATTAGAGCAGAATAGCAAAGGCAATTACGAATAAAACTAATTACTGAATTATACATCGTTTTACTTCTTAATTAATTTATATTTATTGTGTTGATTGTTGTTTCCAATTGTATTGTTTTATGAATGTTGTTGATGGAATTTGTCACTCTCTTAATTTTATGCTACGGTAATTCAACTAATTTACATAATTTTAAAGCAAACTGAATGACACTTTTGTCCCTCCAAGTTGTCAAGTAATTAATTAAATTGTGTACTTAGAGCTCTTTTCTGACAAGAATATCGGACAACTTATTAAATCCATTATTCAAACTAGCACGTGCATTGCACGAGTTATCGACTAGTAATTATAATTATGAGATTATATTCTCATGTATTATAATCTTAAGACTATTAATCCTGGGATTAAATAGCCTTAGTCACATATTTATTTTTTGTGGAAATATTTATGGAATAATTTAAAATAATCTCATGTTATGTTTATTTTGTTCAGGATTATTTAAATAATTGAATAAAAACTTATCATTTGAATTACTATACCCTAATAACTTAAGATATCATATTCTCATTAGTTTGAGTATAGATAGATATAATAAGATATATCGGTCTTTTAAAACAAAGTTTAAAGGTTAATTTTGTCCACAAATTTGTAGTCCCAAATGATAGGGATTATAATAACTAGTTGGATATGTTATTAAATAGTCACCCCCTTTCAACTCATTTTATTATCACAAAATAAATAGTCTCAAGTCTATTTTTAACAACAAACAAGAGACTTGGAATTAATGTCAAGTATAATCTTTGTAAATAAATATAGACGAGTATAATACTCTCTCAATTCCACAAAAAAAATCCCACTTACAAAATATGCAAACTTAAGGATATATTTTTCTTTTAACATTATACCTAAATACGTTTATTTTAATAATGATAACATGATAGTAAAATTGTGTTATTTTACTTATAAAGACATTGTCATATTATACTATAATTAATAAAAAGAAGCCTTTTTTGGAATAATTGTGTATTTTACTTTTGGTAGGGAGTAGGGCTCTTTTTGTTTATAAGAGGGAGTATTAAAGGCGTAAACGAATCGAGTCAATTCAAGTATTGAGTTGTTGATTTGGTTCACAAAATTTATCGAAAGTATAAAATAAAATTTGATTGAGGCTCATTTAGTTCTCGAAATTTGACGATTAGAATCGAGTCCGAACAGTTTGGACTTTTCAACTAATATGATCCAGAGTATCGATAGAAAATTATAATTTAAGAAGTTTGAGTAATTTATCGAACTTTAAAATGTCTTTCATATTTGACTTATATATATATTTAGTCAAGCTCGAATCGAACTTTTAGTCGAAATGAAAGACTAAAGCAGCTCGAACTGTTTTGCTTTCATTTTAAAAGATCCCAATTTAACTCCTTTCCGCTGCTCAATACCATCTGCTGTCTGCAGACCTAAGCCTGGTCTTCCATGGATTAGGCTAATGATTCACACTTGAAAACCAAAAACATTCGAAGCCCCCGCCCACCCCCTCCCCCTCCCCCCCACCCCCCCTCCCAAAAAACAAAAACAAAAACAAAACGAAAACCCCAACCCTTGTTCTTAACTACTTGCCTTCAAACAGCTGCTAATTTACTATCTAATCTCGTATAATGTAATTTTGTTGTTAGGTGAAGAAAAAACCTTTGGATCGATATTGAGCTACCAAACTCTTCAATGTGGATCATTATTATCAGAAAACCATCAGTTCACAATTACGATTTTATGCAATAAAAATTTTATTAGGAAAAAGTTTAGAATTATCGTACAAAGAAGAATGCAATTTCCTCGAACAAGATAATTTACCTGGTCATCTATCATATTTTTAATAACTAGACTAAAGAACAATTGTGTAAATGCAGGATGAAGGCACCTCCGCCCTACTCTCAAGCTGCAGTTCCTTGATCTTTGCCGCGATAGACTGTCTCCAAACATTCCTTGGCCCTCTGAACTTTTGATTGAAGGTAAAAGCTCCCATTCTTGGCATTTTTTTCAAACAAATTATCGTACTTCTGCGGACATTAAATAAAATTGTTTATAACCACTTAAAAATGTATATTATGTTAGGTTAATGTATATATTGACGGGAAGTAAACTTAAATTATAAAAGTTAATATTTCTTTATTTAGTTACAAAATGGTCAAAAACATACGAAGAGAAAGAGAGACGATATTCCCTCCATTTCAAAATATCATATAATTATTGACTTTTTGAAGTCCACTAAACACATTTTCAAACTCAAAATTTTCATAAATTTATTTAGTTGTAGTCAATATAATGATGAATATTGTATATCTAAAAAGTACTACTCACTATAAGTTTTATTGTTTCATAATCTTTAATCAATCATCTCAATTTTGAGCTTGAAAATGTCTCAAAATAATTTCTAAAAGTTAATAATGATATTATAATTTGGAATGGAGGAAGTATTTATTAAGAACTTATGAGATTATTTATTTGAACTCTAGGATTCAGAAAACTGACGGAAATCACTTTTCTCCTTATTACTTTTCGTTTGCTTTCACCTTTTCCTCAACAATTCTGAAAATAGAACAGGATCTGTAAATATTCACATAACAAAAGAATACAAACGTGAGAAAAACTGACCTGCAAAATCTCGTCCCAAGAGGACTCCCCAGATAGACCAAGAATTTGCCTAGCTTCATTCTCTGTCATAACTTTGCTTCCTCTACTTACAGCATTCTGTAATGTCTCCTGAGCAACACCAGATTTGGCAGCATCTGCCATCACCCACTTTCAAAATTACTAAATCATATTCAACAATGGATATGTAGGCCAACAATCAACTTCCCATTTGGCAAGATGCCACATATATATATATATATATATATATATATATACATACATATATATTTACATATGATGTTCATTATTAAAAAAGGAATTATACATGGGTTTTGCTAACCAACCCCGAGATGGTGGCGGGTTAGCATTGTGCCCAAGTTTACATGAAAGAAAAAAAGTTTGTATTTGACTTTTCAATGATACATTGACACTAAATAAAGAAGGATCAAACTGTAGCCAAATAAGTGTAAAATTTTTCTTCAATATTTTTAATTTGCAAATTATACTTCATCCATATAATGATGATGTCGATATTACGGCACAACACTAACCCCAACTTGAGAGTGATGTGCAAAATATTATATATATATATATATATATATATATATATATACACACGCACGCACGGACACAGACATATATAAATACATATATTATTCTTATGTTAAAATTAATTATCTAGTCAAGATATACAATGTGAATCCTAAGAGGCAAAAAACATACGGCAAACCTGGAGGCGGCCTGGATTAGAAAATCTAACTGATCACATTATAATTATTGAAAAACAAAGAAAAGAAGTTGGCTTTGTGTGAACATGAAAAGGAATGAAAAGTAGTGCTGGTTCATCCCACGAAGACAGATATAACTTAACCTGGCCGTGAGGGCTAACACCAACATGCAAACGAAACTTCATTTTGCATGTGATCAAATGGGAATTGTTTTGAATTCCAAGTAACAATCAGACTTTGACTTGTTCACAGCCCCAAATACTAGAGCAAATCGCAGTAATAATTTGGAGAAGTACTTGCAGAACTTAACAATATGAAAGAAAAAAAAAGATCAAGATAGCCAAAAACCAAACTGGTTGGGTTATTTTGACACCAATTCTTTCTTAACAGTCACCTATATTTATTTGTTTTGACTTTTGACAAGTCTTTTAAATCAACTAAAGTATGATGCTTTTCTCACATCTGCTTTTCAATTTCTTCAAATAATATGAGATATCATGGGAAGAAAGAAAAAATATTTGCAATACTTGAAACATGAAATAAATTCAACCTTCTTAATCCGCAAGAAGAAAAGGAAAACTAAACTCTAGAACCAAGGCTTCTTTGAATCAACAAAAAGAAAGAAAGAAAGAAATACGATTTCAAAGAGTTAATAGAAAAAGACTCTTTCAAGTTTTCTTCACTTTTCATTCACTGTGGGAGGCTAACCATGTAACAATGACAAGACATTTTTTTTTTAATCCAAAGAAAATACAAACTAGCTGGTAGTCGTCAGCATGACTTACCCAAGATGAATACACATAAAGCCCAAAATCCATTCTTAAAACCCTAGAAATGCCCAAACATAAATTGGCATTACGTTTCCAACAAATCACATTAGTTCTTCGCATCTTTTACAAGGGCAAAATGTGTTGGATGCTTTAACTCATCCCATACTCAATCTATGCAACATCAAATCAACTTCTTGCAAAAGTCATAAAATATAGGTTCAATACCAAATAAGAAAATAACAACCGGAGAGAATGCAAATCCTCAATAGAAACAAAAACACAGGTGAGTACTTCCACACCAAATTAACAAGAAAACAAGATAATAGTACTACATTAACCATTTTTACTCCATTACTCCATTTACAAGCTATCATATAGTAGGAAACTTACTTGCAAGAGCCTTACGGTATCCTTCGAGTAGACCCCTAGCCAAATACCCAGAGGTTACTATAAGCAGATTGGCAATAATCTTAGCAGCCTGCGGAAACAAGGAATTGATTAAGTGGACAGATTATGTACTTTGACAAATCTCTTTCTTTATACAGTCGACCAAATATCAATTACCATAATGCAAGAGAGCAGTAGAACATTCTCAAATTAAATTACATGAAATATTTCACTAGCCACATTAACCCTCATAAATAACAAAAAGAAAGAATTAATCTAGAAAATTCCTTTATCGCTGGAGCAATATTACATGACTGCAACTGGGGGTATGTACCGACTACGGAATGTACCACTACAACTGCCATCAAATTAACATCAACTTCATTCTACTACAAAGAGCTCCGAAAGGACATGGTGAAACAAGTTGTATATAAATATCTTTTTCTGTATGAGTATATCCTAACAGTATCACACTTAGTAGTACACATGTACTCCCATAAACACAGTTATGACCTTCAGAAGGCTGAAGGCTTGTACTTGGCAGGCAAACAAACTATTGATCACACATGACTTATGATAGACACGTAATTCATACATTTTATTATCCCTAATTTTGTCCTTTTAATTATATTAATTTATTAAATTAATATGTTTTATTTTATTTTGTAGGATTTAATATTTTTTTGCAATAAAGTCAAAATCTTGGTGATCAAGCGATATTTAATGCTCTTATTCATGTAAGGAATATCCAAGAAGAATCCAACAAGAAGGAAAGAGGTTGAACAATTTTAGTGTGCAAGTCAAATCCAACAAGAGAAAGGAAAGTCAATCTAGAAGATCTCTTTATCTAGATCTTTTTGAGAAGTTGATTGTCACTAGGAAATTGAAACCTACATGGAAAGGGAACAAAAGTGTCAAAGTTCAATGAATCTAAATTAGGGTTCAAAATTATTTTCCCTATAAATAGGTCTCTTGTTTTAAAGAGAAAAGTATGAGGTATTGTATTAGTTTAGATTAGGAGTAGGAGTAAATTAAATTACGTCTTCATTGTACACTCGTGGGATGGTCGTTAATTAAATGGAGTTTTCTTATTTATTTTTAATCTTCTTCTTTTCTTTATTTTAGTTAGTTAAATTATTTTTCATGTCTAGTTAATTTTTATATCTAGGATGAAGATGAAATTAAATAATTATTAGTGATAATATTTTTCATCTCTTCTATTATTTATGCTTTTATGTTTAATTGATTTCGTCTTCATATTCCGTTATTGAAATACCTTCGTTTTATAGTTCTTATGTGATTTTAAATTAATTAAGAGGTTTTGATAGATTATTGTTAAAATATGAGTTTTTCATAATCCATGCTTGCTCAAAGAAGTTTTGATGGGTTATAGTTAATCCTTAAATTTTCATAGTCTATGCTCGCCCACGTTAATTGTAAATTACTAAATTAAAGGGAAGGGAGATCAAAATCATAGTTGAGTTATAAGAATAGAAGAGATTGAATTATATGTTATGTTTATTATCTAATGGATTCGGATTCCTAGATTATTTTCTCATTAATTGTTTTCATATTCTAGTTAATTAATTCTCAATCTTTATTTCTAATTCGCCTAAAATAAATATTAAGGAAACATTAAAATTAATCTAGTCTCTGTGGGTTCGACCTGTACTTGCCTGTTCTTCAATTCGACACTGTGCAGTACATATTTTTAACACAACTTACAATATCTGCATGAGAACTGTGCTTAGCAGAGAGTAATAACACATCCAGAACTGTTCAGGGTATCCAACTTCCATCACTGAAGGAACAATGAAGCCCTTCAAGCCCCCGGCTTGTGCGTCCAATCACTCACACCGTCACTCAAGCAAGACTAAAATCACCTCATGTGTCTACCAGTTACAAGAACAACTATATAGTAGCTTAGCAGTGACTCAAACACCAAAACACCTATGCAACCATAATTTCAGTGAAACGGGATAAATATACACCTCCGTTAGCTTCAAGATTTATTGAATGACAGATATTTGTCGGGCATAACAATGGGTCAGACCCGTTTTGACATGTCAAAAGTACACCAATTTAGTACAAAGGGTAATTTTACGAGGAGATATGCAAGGAGATCTTTTATCTCCTTGCATACCACAAAGGGTCACATTTTGACTTTTGAATTCAATTTACGAAATCCTAAATTTAAAATTAATGTAATTCATATAAGTTTTGAAAACAAATTGCCTAATGACTGTACCTTTTAGATAGTTTACAATAATAATGATTGTTTTAATAAATAAAAAAACACATTCATGCGCTTAGACGTGGATGGGTTTCAAGGAAATAAATCTTGGGCTGATCCAATTCAAGTTCTTATTGGTCCAGTAACAAAGGCAAGAGCTAAAAGATTCAAGGAAGGGCTTATTGGATTAATCTAAGAAATTTGTGTCGAAAAAAAATTCAAAGAAATTCATTGAGGAGATTGATCTTAAATTATTTGGTTCATACTACGACCGTAGAGTGCCATCAAACGATCGTAGAGTGCTCTATTTCTTAAACGATCATAGAGTGCTCACTCTTCACACTACGATCGTAAAGTGACATCAAAATCGTAAAGTGCTCTATTATGATTAATCCAGACGCGGCAAATCCAGACGTGTCATAGTTTAATCCAAATTAACATAGGATTTGGAGTATCTACAATTTGATCATAGCAAGTATTACGATTTAGAAAGTTAGTTTCAATACTAATGCAATACGGAATCTGATTAGTTAGGTTTTCAATTCCAAAGTTAAGTTTGATTGTTATGTAATTTGTTCCTTTTGTTTTAAGGATTAGGATTACATTGAGTAGTATAAATAAGAAACCGAGCTGGTGTATTATGGATATATATTCAATAATAAGATTACTTGTGAGATTGTTTCTCTTTTTTGGTTCTTTAAGAATTTCTGAGTTGTTCATAGTTTGTTGTGAGGTTCAACTTGACTTATCCTTCAACAATTCATAGTTGAGTGTGGCGTCTTTTACACATACCAAGGTTCTTGTCTCAATATAGACAACGGGTCGAGATTCCATTCAACACCAAATTCATTACACTATCGATTGTACCAAGGTTCTCGCTTCATTATAAGCGAAGGGTTGTGGTGAACCACCAATACAACCTTGCTAGAAACGATCCAGGCGGCGTTCAACTCACGTATACGTGTTGTAGCGTCTATCAGTTAGTATCAAAGCTAAGTTATCTAGTGGGTTATCTCTCCTTTAATTTCTTGTTTGAATATCTATAAAATAATAATAAAAATAATAATAACAAATTCTAGTTTGTTTTAATTGATTGCTAACCCCAAATCTTGTAGCTTTAAGTTATGCAAATTCAAGCATCAAATCATCAAATTCAGGTGGCATAAAAGCCTTCCAACCGACAGTTCATCCGAAGCTAGTTGCAGCCTTGATTCAAGAATCAAATCAGCGTTCAAGGGCTGTTGAGAGTTCATCTGAAGCTAATTGCAGCCTTATTCAAAGAATCCAATTCTGAACCTTGTTGGTAATCAGAGACTCATCTTGCTAATTTGTTTCTTGATAAGTTCTTGTTGAATTGAAATAGGAAACTGATTCTTGTTTGGTGAATTCAAAAAGAACCTATAAGAGGAAATACTTGAGAGGAAAAGGCAGGAGTGGTGAGCTCATTAGAGGGGTAAAAGCTAGTTGAGTGATACATGAGTGATTCATTATTGAGCAAAACACGTAAGGAAGCGGTGAGAAAAAATTATCTAATAACCCTTGTTTTGTAGCAAATATGTCTGACATAAAAGAGGCATCTTCGGAGTCGAGTCTAAGGGGGGATTCTAAGTTCAAGATGGAAGCCATTAAAGGGGAATTAAGAAGAGTTTACAGGATGGTAGAGCAGGTGAATGATAATTTTGACGGAATGGAGAACATCCAAAGGGAACAATCGCAAAATATTACTGGCTCTCAAAGAAGTGAGAGGGTACGACATAGGGAGGCTGGCTAGGGACGAGGAAGAGGAATTCTATGGAGGTAGGTTAGTGAGGAAGAGGATCGTGATTCTGATCTTATTCAAAGGGGGTATGGGGCAAGGGATAAAGGAGATAGGAATCGAGAAGACAACAACTTGGGTAGTATTAAGATGAAGATTCCATCTTTTCAAGGAATGAGCTATCCTGAGGCATATCTAGAATGGGAAAAGGAGATGAAATGAGTATTTGACTACCACAACTATTCGAAGCGTGAGAGAGCCAAGCTTGCCGCCACTGAGTTTTCTGACTATGACGTCACTTGGTAGGATCAGTTGATGATTAGCAGGGGGAGATATGGAGAGCGTTCAATTGAAACCTGGGAGGAGATGAAAGCTGTGATGAAGAAGCGGTTTGTGCCAAGCCACTATTACTGAGATCTAATTGAGAGTGTGCAGAGTCTAAAACAAGGTAGTCAGAGCGTGGAAGATTATCACAAGGAGATGGAGATTCTGATGAATAGAGCCAATATAGTTGAGGACCGTGAGGCGACAATGGCAAGATTTTAAGCGGGTTTGATGAGGTGATATGCGATGTGGTTCCACTACAAGCAGGGCACTTATTACTTCGGAGACCATGGCAGTTTGAAAGGCGCGTGAAGCATGGCGCCTTTACGAATCAATATTCATTTGTGCTTAATCAAAGATCAATCACTCTTTGTCCTATGACGCCAACACAAGTGCATGAGGATTAGTTACATTTACAAAAAATATCATGTACAAAAGAAAGAGTGAGGAAAAGAAAATTAGGGGAAAAATAAGAAAGAAAAAGTTGAGAAAAAGAAAGAAGAGAGACAAATATCTATGCAAAAAAGAGTGATGTGAGGAGAGCATTAATTTCTAAACAGACGATGATTATACGTTTGTATAAGGAGGCGTTTTTGAATACTAACCAAATTAACTCTCATTTGCCTAGTGTTGTGTCTCATTTGCAGGACTATGTTGATGTGTTTCTCAAGGAGCTTCCACAGGGTTTACCACCTATTCGGGAAATAGAGCATCAGATTGATTTTGTGTCAAGTGCTACCATTCCTAATCGACCAGCTTATAAGAGCAATCCCGAGAAAACAAAAGAGTTGCAAAGGTAGGTTGGTGAATTAATGGAGAAGGGGTTCGTGAATGAAAGCATAAGTAGATGTGAAGTTCCAGTAATCTTAGTTCCTAAGAAGGATGGGACGTAGCGAATGTGCTTTGATTGTCAAGCGGTAAACAATATAACGGTAAAGTATCGACATCCTATTCCTCGCTTAGATGATATGTTTGATGTATTGCATGGTTCATTTGTGTTTTCTAAAATTGATTTGGAAAGTGAATATTATCAAATTAGGATGAAAGAGGGAGATAAATGAAAAACTGCTTTCAAAACAAAATATGGTTTATGAGTGGTTACTTTTGCCTTTTGGGTTAACTAATGCACCCAGTACTTTCATGAGGTTAATGAGCCATGGTTTGCGATCTTTCATTGGTAAATTTGATGTGGTCTATTTTGATGATATCTTGGTATATAGCAAAAACTTGGACGATCATGTAGTACATTTGAAAGTTGTTTTAAACGTGCTAATAAAAGAAAAGTTATTTGCTAACATGGATAAATGCATGTTTTGCACAGATAGAGTTATGTTTCACTGTTTCTTCGTTTTATTGTTAGTTCACAGGGAATACATGTGGATGAAGAGAAGATATGTGCTATCCAAGAGTGCCCAAGTCCTACGAATATGAGCCAAGTTCGTGGTTTCCATGAGCTCGTGAGTTTTTAAAGGCATTTCGTGAGGGATTTCAGCGGCATCATGGCACCCCTTACTGAAGTAGTCATTAAGAAGAGCGTGGGGTATAAGTGGGGAGATAAGCTAGAAAAGGCTTTTCAATTGATTAAAAAAAAGTTAATTAATACTCCTTTACTTGCTTTACCTAACTTTGAGTTAACTAACTTTACCTAACAAGTAAAGGAGCATTAGTTAACTTCTTTTTAATCTATTGAAAAGTCTTTTCTTGCTCATCTCCCCACTTAAACCCAACGCTTTTCTTAATGGCTTTAGCAAGTGGTGCCGCTGAAATACTTCACGAAACGCCCGTTAAAATTCGCAAGCCCATGAAAACTACAAACTTGACTCACATTCGTAGGACTCGGGCACGTATCTTCTATTCATCCACATGTATTCCCTGTGAACTAACAACAAAACCAAGAAACAAACCTCTATATGTGTAAAACGTGCATTTATCCATGTTAGTAAATAACTTTTCTCTTCTGAGCACATCTAAAACAGATTTCAAATGTACTACATATTCGTCCAAGTCTTTGTTATATACCAAGATATCACCAAAGTAAACCACAACAAATTTTCCAATGAAAGATCTTAAAGTATTAGGTGTATTAGTTAACCCAAAAGGCAAAACTAACCACTCTTATAAACCATATTTTGTTTTGGAAGTTGTTTTCCATTCATCTCCCTCTTTCATCCTAATTTGATGATATCCACTTTTCAAATCAATTTTAGAAAACACAAAAGAATCATGCAATTTATCAAGCTTATCATCTAAGCGAGGAATAGGATGTTGATACTTTATCGTGATATTGTTTATTGCTCGACAATCAATGCACATTCGCCACTTCCCATCCTTTTTAGGTACTAAGATTACTAGAACTGCACATGGACGTAAGCTTTCTCTCACGAACCCCTTGTCCATTAATTCATCAACATGGCTTTGCAACTTGTCTCCTCAGAATTGCTCCTATAAGTTGGTCAATTAGGAATGGTAGCACCAGACACGAAATCAATCTGATGCTCTATTCCCCGAATAGGTGGTCAATCATGTGGTAACTCCTCGAGAAACACATCAGCATAGTCTTGCAAAAGAGACGTCACACCACTAGGCAAAGAAGAGTTAATCTGGTTAGTATTCAAAAACAACTCCTTATACAAAAGTATAAACATCGGTTGTTTAGAAATCAACGCTCTCCCCACATCACTCTTTTTTTGCATAGATATTTGTCTCTCTCTTCGTCTTTCTTTTTCTCAACCTTTTTTTTCTTATTTTTCCCCTCATTTATTTTCTTTTCCTCTCTTTCTTTTGTACATGATCTTTTTGTACATGCAACTAATCCTCATGCACTAGTTTTGGCGTCATAGGTCAAAGAGTGACTGATTATGCACAAATGAGTACTAATTCATAAAGTCATTAAGTTTCACGCATCTGTTAAACTGTCATGGCCTCCCAAGTAATAAGTGGCATGCCTGCATTGAAACCACATCGCATATCACCTCATCAACATATCTATCAATACTGAATGGAACAAATACTTGTTTAGTCACTTTTACTTCACCACTGTCATTGAGCCACTGCAATCGATGAGGTTGAGGATGTTTGGACGTGGGCAGCCCTAGCTTCTCCACCATAGTAGTACTAGCAACATTGGTACAACTTCCCCCATCAATCACCAAACAACATATAATACCATTAACAAGACACCTGGTGTGAAAGAAATTTTCTCATTCCATGCTATCTTCTTTCACTTGTGTGCTAAGCGCTCTCCTAGTAACCAATATCATGCTACGGATAACAAACTCCCTATCATCTATCTCCTCTAATGGTAGCATAGAATCGGCATCATTATCCTCATCCTCGGTCTCCACCTCATCTTTATCAAAATGATCATTCATCTGCTCTACCATCTGTAAACTCTTCTTAATTCTTCCTTAATGGCTTCCATCTTGAACTTGGAATCCCCACTTAGACCAGCCTCTAAAGATGCCTATTTTATGTTAAAACATATTTGCTGCAAAACAAGGGTTAGTAGGAAAAAAAACCTCACCACTCTCTTACGTGTTTCGCTCAATAATGAATCACTCGTGTATCCACTCAACTGGCTTTTACCCTCTAACGATCTCACCACTCTTGCCTTTTTCCTCTCAAGTATTCCCTCTTATAGGTTTTATTTGAATTAACCAAACAAGAATAACAATTTCCTATTTCAATTCAACAACTTGTCAAGAAACAAATCACCAAGATATGAGCATTGTTGTCACAGCATCGCCTAGGCATCCTGGCATAACAACAAGCAGCATGGCGATGCTCGCCTTGGGATAGGTTGCCAAGGAGCTCGCCTTGGAAGCTAGGCATACACAAGTCGATGTCGAGGCGACGCCCTCGGTAGATGGGTTGATTCAAGCTGGGTTTTTCGTAACCTAAGACCCATGGACTTTACCCATTACAGATTGAATTAAAAGAGGGAGAGAAGAAAATTAAAAGTCCTCTGCAACTTTTATTTTGTCAACAACAAAGAGTATTCCGAAACACGACTGCGAAGAGAGTCCTAAAACTGAAGAAAATGATCGGCTAAAGAAGAAAGATCGGCTAAAGAAGAAAAAGAAAATGATCGGCTGAAGAAAAAGAAAAAGCAGAAGATTTCGGACTTTTTACTGCTTTTGTCCTCTTTCTATTCTTTTTTTAATTGGATGTTAGATGTCATCCACTAGTTTATGCAACGAGTCATTGCCCTCTAACAAAGGCAAGCAGTAGTGTTGTTTCATGTGCAACACTGGTGTTTCCATCTGTTGTGAATCTACATGCAATAAATAAATAAGAAATAATTAACTTAATATAAAAAGTAAATAATAAATAATATTAAATAATAAATAAATTAATAGGAATATTAATATTAATTAATTTATTTATTTATTAATATTAATATTCCTATTAATTAATGTGTTATTAAATAATTAATTTAACAACGGTGTTCCATGTGTTGTGAATCTAGCCATAATTAATTATTCTTTTTAACAAAATAATAAATATTTCTATTTTTTTCATAAAAAGTTGTAAATCATAATTTTGTTATTTAAAAAAGTAACACTCTTTCTCCATGAAATATTAAATGCTTATATGAGAATTAAATTTTATAAAAGGTTAATGTAACTTTTTAGAAAATCGGATTTATATGAAAATTAAATTTTATTTGATTATGTGGATTAAATGAATTTAATTGATTATTTATGTGAGTAAGCTATTTGAAGGTCGATTCTATGACCTAGAATGTGCGGATGTGGTTAGGATTACTCGCAATGTTCTAAAAAGGCGCTTAAAGGGAGGCGAGGCGTAGAGGGAGCCCTAGCGCCTAGGGGGCCTAAGCGGGATTTTTATTTTAAGATAATTTTAATATTTTATCTTACATTTATCCAAACAAAATAATAATATAAAGCATAACAATCTATAATAAAGATAATAAAGGTCTTTTCTTAAAGTTTAAACACATATCCATATTGCTAATGTCAAAGTTCAAACACAAACATGCAATTGTTCAAAGTATAAACATATTTTTAACGTATTAGTTTTATTTATAAATAAGATTGCTATTAAATAATAAATTTTAAAATTTCAAGAATTTAATTCAATAATAAAACTTGTAAACTAAACATAAATTTAAGAATTATAAAATAGAATTAAACTAAATATTACAAATGTATCCTCATTTATATAATTTGAAGTTAGTACAAGTTCAAAAAATTACAACTATAATAAAATTATTCATTTGACTTGGTATTGTTCACTTCTTGTTGTGATTTGATATGCTACAACCTGTAATCATTAGAAAAATAAATATATCAAGATTTTGTTTGGGTAATTATTAAAATAAAAAAAATTCTCCACCTAGAACACTTTAATTTTCTAGAGGAATTTTTTTGTCGCTGCCTTAAACTGTGTGAGGCGCTGGGGACTTAGAGGTGCCCGAGGGGGCCTAGGTCCCAAAGGGCGTAAAGAGAGGCCTAGCGCTTAAAGGATTCAAAGCGGACCTAAAGCGGGATTTTAGAACAGAGGATTCTGGCTATGTGCTAGAATTAATTGTTTTGAATTTCCAAGACGAAAATAAAAATTTTCCGAAAAAAATTCGTAAAAACACTATTCATCCATTTCTGCTCGGAAATTAAGTTTGAATTTCCGAGAAATGCGAAATGAGAGAATACGAAGACGAGATGGAATATCCAATAATATTTCAGTTATGGCAAACGAAATTTTCGCCTGCGGACTTAAAACCTAAGGGTTAGGAAAAGTGATTTCCGAGAAGGAAATGAAATGCGTATAATGATTAAGGTTATTATACGTACGATATACGAGTATGATACTAGTTAGAATACGAGTATAGTATGAAGAATATTACGATGTATAATACGAATATCGTATGAATACTAAACGAAGAAAATATGAGAATTGAACGCGTAGAATACAATTAGTATTAATGGAATTTGAATTCAAGGAATTTATAGAA
The DNA here is from genome assembly GCA_020205615.1 of Panax quinquefolius. Classification (NCBI taxonomy): domain Eukaryota; kingdom Viridiplantae; phylum Streptophyta; class Magnoliopsida; order Apiales; family Araliaceae; genus Panax; species Panax quinquefolius. The sequence goes on along the minus strand of CM035152.1, from coordinate 95,614,640 downwards.
TCCAATTGGACTTGGATTATATCAAGCCCAATGAATTGTGTAATCAAGCCCAAGTTAAGGCCCAATGTTAGTTTAAATAAAGCCCGATCCAAGAAACGAACCGCAGATCGAACCAACGGGTCACCGGATGGGTAAAACCCATGGGGCAACCCATAGGAAAGACCCATGGACCATGTGGGCCGGCCACTTGGCCACCAAGTAAAGTGTTTACTTGGTGGCTAATCCATGAATAGTAAAGATGGGTGGGGTGGGGTGGGGTGGGGTGACCAAAATACCCTCCATTTGAATTTCCTATATAAAGAAGCTTTAGGTTGTTCATTTGTTATTTTACAAACTTTGTCCAATATATATTGAGAGAGAGAAAGAGCTAGAAACAAGTAATTAAGCTACTTTGAAGCAAAGCATAAGAGTTTTTAGCAAGAACGTGAAGAACGAAAAGGTAATATTTCGTAAACGTTAGTCTTCGACCTTTTCGATTTATTTTTCGTAGAGAATCGTAGATTGGTGGAGCATGTCTCTTCCAGAGGGATAAGGATGGCTATTAATGATTAAAACATTGATAAGGTCATGTTTAAGTAGAAATCATAAGTAATTATGTAAGTTTAAACCGAAGAAACCTTTGAACGTTAATTTGGTTGTTGATGGACAAATTGAAAACCATCATTGTTAGGGTATGTGCATATTGCTTGGTTAGGATGTAGATGATGAATCAATGGAGTTGTTCCATTTGATTTGGCGTATAGAACACGAGTAACAAAGTTATGGCGAAATTTCCGAGATTCGGCGTTAAACATTGAAAACGTATAAATCTCAGATTAGTAGTCGAAAGTTGCCGTTTAACTTGGAAACTTTGGTTTTCGATGGCATCACGTGAGATAAGGTATTCAAGAGTTGTGGACTCAAGAATCGTCGAATTCCGACTTAGAACGAAGAAAACGAGCTATGAACGCTCACAAACGCTCGATAATGAACTAAAAGTTGAATTCCGAGTTAACGGATTCGAAAATGTAAAATTCTTGCATAAACACTTAGAGTATGTGATTTGTGAGTTAATGGCTTTTGAACGAGCCAATTCGGATGTAAAACGAATAAGTTATGATCCCGGGAAGTTCGTCGAAAAATCAAACTGTCAAAGCCAACTGAGGCTCAGGAGAGGCGCCGCAACGCCAACCCCAACGTTAAATGTCGGCATAATGCCGTGTATAGTAAGATTAGTTTATTGAAGAGTGAAATACAGCAGCCACTCACTATATATAAGTCTCATGTGTGCAATTGCATAAGAAGAGGATTTGCCATCGCAGATGAATGGCGTCATGACGCCAGCCACTATTGCAAAAGATGGTCGCGCTGCAGCGCCGGCAATGAGAATTTGTTGAACAAGTTAGGTTTTATAATCCCAACTGATTATAAATAAATAGTAGAACATGAATGTATTTAATATACATGACAAAACTAACTTTAAATCACTTATTTAGTGATGACGTTAGTAACGTGAGTATGGTTTAATAGAGATTAAACAAAGAACGCGAGATATACAAAGTAAGATATATTCGAGCTTTGGTAATTAACCAATAACGAATAAGTCTCGGTTAGTAACATAAGACGTTAATAAGCCGTAAGGAAGAATAATAAGTCGATTTGACATTTATTAATGAAATAAATTCATGTAAGACATAGAAGAGAAAGAAGTTGGTAAAAACAATGTAATAAGATTGTTTGGTAGCTAATTACAGTGTGCTATGTGAATATATCATGTAGATTCTGCAAAGACTGAGAACTATTGAACATTGTATTCAAAGACGCTTGAAGGCAAGTTTTCTTAACGCTTGTCTAACCTTCGTGTTAGTCAAGTTTCCTGTGATTCATGTTCTGAGATGCATGAATTATTTTACGAAAGGATCGATGTCAGTTTTAACTAGACTAAACTATTCTTAAGAATTAGATTGATTTGTTTACAAGTCTTTCGATATAGAACTGATAACGCTATTATATGCCAAGTATTTGGTACGGATTCAAAGGTAAGTTTGTCTATGAACAAACAAATGTATTTTTCATCGTTTATTCGATGGGCACGTGAGATTGCCAAAACTTAAACGTAAATATGTTTAACGGATGAATGTTGATCAACATAGAGTACTATAGGCTGATCACCTAGAAGTGCTCGTAAGAAATATCGGATGTACGATCTTAGTGTCGGGATGTCCTTTTCGTGTATGAAAACGAAAAGAGTATGTTCATGGTCTTTCAACCGGTTCAGAATTCCTAAGCTATTATATATACTTTGGAATCGTTGTTATGAAATGAGAAGTGCAAGTCAAGGTTTCATAGTACTTCATAACTATTTGTTCAGTTATGGAAGATGATCATATAATTCTCGACGTGGTATTGATATTATCCTTTGTTAGACTTGTTGAGCTAGTTATGCTCACTTCTTGCTTGAATTATATGATTGCAGCTAAGGCCGAACGAACTGAGAGTTCTAAGAGAGATAAAGGCAAGGCTAAGATGGATAGTTAATTATCCTGTAATAGACTAGTATGTTTGTATATATTATACTTATGAACAACAAATGATGTACTCGGTTTATGAACCTGGGAAAGGATTTACTATGAATGTAATAAGAATATAGTTAATACGCTCATTGTGTTGTGGTTTCAATGGAATGAATGTATGATTATGAGTACCATGTAGCACCATCTGTCGGGTTGAAAGATACCCGGATTTGGGGGCGTCATAGTTAAGTGAAGCACCAGTGTTGTCATTACCAGATGAAACAGAAAATTTTATTGTGTATAGTGACGCGTCGCATAAAGGACTAGAATACGTGCTTATGCAACACGGAAAGGTCATTGTGTATGCATCACAACAACTGAAAGATTATAAGAAGAGATATCCTACTCATGATTTGAAATTGGCAGCAGTGGTTTTTGCCTTAAAAATTTGGAGGAATTACTTGTATGGAGAGAAATGTGAGATATATACAGATCATTAAAGTCTAAAATAAATCTTCACACGGAAGGAGTTGAATATGAGCCGAGAAGATAGTTGGAGTTGATCAAGGATTACGACTGTGAAATCCTTTATCATCCAGGTAAAGCGAATGATGTAGCTGACGCCTTAAGTAGAAAGGGTCGTGAAAAGTTGATGACAACTCGAAAATTCTCGGATAAATAAAATAAGGATTTAATTAAATAAATTTTTATTTTATTTATTTTATACTACTTATTTTATTTACGTGCGGTGTAATATGCGTGTACGTCTGTGTTGTGAAAATATTTAAATATATTTACTACGTGTAAATAAATTGCTAAAATCAATTTATGAAGGAAATGATGGATTTAAAATATACAAAATTTTGTATGCTTTCGATGAAGCATATTAAATTAAAATAATTTATAATATTAAAGTATTTTAATATAATAAAAGTATTACATTAAAAAAAAAAAAATTATTTAATGTATAGCTTCCATTTTTATGGAAAAGATTTATGGATATTCTGCCATGATATTTAAAGTGTACTATGTGTATATAAAATATAATATATATAATATTTGATGCAATAATTACTAAAAGGAATTTAATCCTTATAAATAAAGAGATTTAGCTATTAAAGGGGAGTGTTGTTCAAGTATTAGTATGCTGAGTATGCAAATGAAAGAAGTAGGAGCTGGCTTTTCAGTATTCTCCAAGTATAATTAGCAAGAGTTCGCAGTGTAACATGAACATAGATTATCAAACTCAGCTAGGCTATGAACGTGAGGAGCAAGAATGTCATCTCTATAAAATTAATCCTCAGCTCTTCTACCCAAGCTTTCCTTCATATAAACAAATATCAAATTGGCTATTCTGTAAGTACGTTCATATGAGATTCAAGCTCTGTACTTTCAATGTACTATTAAAATTTCCAGGTATAGCTGTAATTGAAGAAGGAGAAGCTAAGGCAAGTACTGAATTCAATAAGGATTAAGGAAGCTTGAGGTAAAATCTCATCTTTTGTAATGAATTAAAATCAGTAATATAAATAAATAATTGATTTGGTATTATAAAATTACTGGAATTTGGTTGTATGGGTAAAAAGAGAAAGGATTTCCAAGTGAAATCTGGTTAGAACATGTTTCAAAAGCTATGAAGTTTGAGCTTTTATTGATTTTCATAATGTTTGCTTTAATGTCTCGATGATAACATTTCTCTAAAAACTGAGAATTTAGGAAATTCAGTGGATGTAAATAATAATTGATAATGTGAAACAAAGCTCTATCATGTTTTTGGTAATCTAAAGAGATAACATAGCAAACATAAAACATATTAGGAAGTTGATTGGATTTCTCAAGCTCTACTGAAACAGAGCACTGTTTACGTTTGCCGCAGAAGTGGCTCAGCCGCCCCACTTCCCAGTCAAAGACCAGCGCAGCGGCGCTGGTCTGCAGAACTGCCAATAAAATTTCTTTAACATCTAAACTTCTAGGCATGTGTACTAGATCTATTTAGGTTTAAAGAGGGGTCCTATGTGTTGCTCCATCTAGTTAAGCATGAAATGTCTTAGTAAAGTATGAAACAAAATGAGTTTTCAAACAAAAACTGGATGAAGTTTTGAAATAAGGCTTTAGAATCTAATTTGATGAATGGTATGTGTTGATAAGTTTACATGTTTCACATAATGCTCAGTTTAGCTAAGGAGCTGTTGAATTAAGCTTGGTCTAATATGAGAATTTTTAAAAGAAATACTATATGGATCTTGAAAATAAACTTAACATTAGTAAGGTAAGGACCAAAACTTCCTTGTAATGAGTTATGTGATAAATAGAAGGGTCTTAGTAGGATGCTAAATAGATTAGATTGAGAAAAATCTCAGTTCTGGACTGAGATGGGAGTAGCGCGGCCGCACCACTCACAAGCCTAAAATGCAGCGCAGCAGCGCAGCAGCGCAGCACTGCAGTGTTGTCAAGACATTTTAATTGTGATCTGAGGCCTAGGACAGGTATACATAAAGTGGCTTAAGACAAGATTGATGCTCAAAATAATGTTTTGACTATTCGAACTTGTAAGGGTTATGTAAAACTATAAAAGTTCTAAAAAATGAATTTTTAAATAGAACTTTCAAAAGAAAAGCAAGTTATGTAATAATATAAACATTTGTATATCAGATATGAATTGAATATGCAAAGACACATGTTATTTGGTATATGTAACTATGTGAGGCTGGTTATGTGTGTTATTGATTAATTTTCATGTAAAAAATATATATAGCTAATATGTGGCTATATGTGATATAATTGATATAGGAATTGTGAAGAAAGATTATACTCAGCTAAGTTGTAATCGTAATCTACGCAAGTCGACAAGTCGAAGTCGAAGTTGTATTTAAACCTTTGCATTTACATTATGCAATCAGATTGCTATATTTCATACAATCTATATCATAGTTATTAAGGCGCCAAGACAAAGCGAGGCGACAGTTGGGAGCTTAAGCGCATAGTCGACAAAGCGCCCGATTAGTCGCCCACATGTCGACAAGTCGTTAACAATGTAAATTTTATTCGTATAAAATTATATATAATGAACATTTATATGAATATTTATATATTTATATTTCTAATAATTTATCATAGTCATACATTCATAATGCAGGTTGTAGCATATCAAATCACAATATTAATAAATAAAATATATTATAATATAAGTAAGAAATATATATTATAATATATAATATTAGTACAATACATAACAAAAAAATATAATACTAATTTATTGTGTTGTATATATAATATTAATTTTATTTATCATGCATATAACATAATATTAATATTAATGTAAACTATGTGTTGTAGATTACTATATATATATATATATATATATATATATATATATATATATATATAGCTATATTGCATTATTCTTTGTGTTGAGTGCTTAGTTTGCTAACAGAACATGTCTCATTTACCTGAATAGAATAACATGGGTCACATGTCCTCTTTAACTAGTGGGTCTACGTAGTGGGTAACAAAAATAATTCCCAATGAATAAACAAAACCAAACAGCAGCAGTCATGAGTCAACACAACAGAACCTTATCATATTAAAAAAAATTAGCAGCAGCTGTCATGAGCAAAGAAGAAGACGTGAAGAAGAGAAGAAACAAGTAGAAGAGAAGAATACCTGTGTCCTACAAGTCACCGAACTCGCTCGCTGGAGTCAGTCGAGGACTTGAGGTACTCAGTACTCACCCAATCTGTCTTAATCTCTGTTTGCTCGACGTAATCGATCGATCGATCGTTTGGGTCTGTCTTCTCTGTTTGCTCGATGTAATCGATCGATCAATCATTTGGGTCTGTCTTAATCTTTGTTTTCCTCTTTTTGTTTCTCCCTCTCCTCTGATGATTGATAAACTGAAGTTCCGAAGTGAGCGATCGATTAGGTTCAATCGATCTTTAGGTTTTTTTTACCCAGTAAAGCTTCGGGTCGGACCAAACCCGCTCCAACAAGTCGACCGCTTACCAATATAGTCGTCCAAGTCGCTCGGCAATCGTCCGAGTCGTCCGAGTCAGCGTCTGAGCGATCGACTATCTGATCTCCCACCAAGTTGTCCTGCCGCCTTGGAATTCTTTACCGACTTAACGCCTAGTCGACGACTTAATAAGCATGATCTATATACTGAAAAGAAGTTGGTTGCTATGATGTATACTTGTTAAATTTCAGTATACATACTGTTAAAAAGCAGTCTAAGTCATTTGTTTCCAATGTTCTAAAAGATGGCCGCCTAGGCCCTGCCTAGGCGCTAGGCCCCCCTCTGCCGCTTTGCCTAGGCCAAAAAATCACTCAAGAAAATTAGGCGGGCGGGAAAGGCGGGGCCTAGGCAGAGATTTTTTTTTTAATAACTACCCAAACCAAAACTTGATATATTTATTTTTCTAATGCTTTATCATATTCATAATGCATGTTGTAGCATATCAAATAACAATAAGAAGTGAACAAGATCAAGTCAAAATGAATAATTTTATTATAGTTGTAATTTTTTGAACTTGTACCAACTTCAAATTATATAAATGATGATACATTTGTAATATTTAGTTTAAATCAATATAATTCTTAAATTTATGTTTAGTTTCTTAAGTTTTAATATTGAATTGAATTCTTGAAATTTTAAATTTTATTACTCCCTCCGTCCCATAGTTATAGGCTGATTTTTCATTTTGAGATGTCCCAATATATAGGCTACTTACTATTTATAAAATTTAATTGGTTCATTATTTTACTTTTATGCCCTAATAATAAATATTCAACCATTACTCTTTTTTTAAAGAAACAACCTTCAATGTCATTATTTTTATCACCACATTTAATGTTGTTGTATTCTCAATAAAAGAATTTAACTTTTTAGGCTTTACTAGTTTAACATATTTTGTGTATAAAAAACAATTGTACCAACAATCAATGAAGTTAAGAGTTCCAATGTGATAAGTAAGGAGTAATTAATTTATTCATTAATTCCATATTAAGGGGTATATGTGAAAAATTTCTGTTAAAAATTGTCACTTAAACTGATTTTCTTAAACTACGTGCCAAAAGAAATCAGCCTATAACTATGGGACGGAGGGAGTATTTAATATCAATCTTGTTTATGAATAAAACTAATACGTTAAATATGTGTTTGAACTTTAAGCAAAAACCTTTATCTTTATTATAGATTTTTTTGCTTTATATTATTGTTTTGTTTGGATAAATGTAAGATAAAATATTAAAATCGACTTAAAAAACAAAATCCCGCCTAGGCTCTGCCCACCTCCGAACACCCGCCTAGCGCCATTTAGAACATTGTTTGTTTCGGCTAGACACGGATTTAAAATATTTCATTTCTTTTATAACAAGTCTTGAAATATTATTGTTGATATAATTTAGTTGTCCAGCTATATTGATTTAGTTTGGACTCCAGACTGAGAATGAACATTCCCTGAATTGGGAAAATTTTATAAATGGCAATGATGTTGAACGCTAATGTCTTAACGTCGTTCTGATAAGATAGCATTGATCAATATAGGGCATAACGGGCTAATCACCTACCGTGCCTGTGAGATATGTCGGTTCTCAAATGAATTTCTATTAGAACCTTTTCAAAAGAATGAAAATGAAAGTTCATGGTCTTGTGACCACTCAGCATTTCTAAATTCACTACGTTGTTTCAAAAATACAAGCGAGTTATGTTATGTTTCTGGTGCTTTACAATATTTGTTCTACTGTCAAAGCATATTAAGAAAACATTTATTTCTTGTGTAAGTTGTTCATCAACTGTTATTACTTCTTGAGCAATTGAATGCTTATTTTTACTTTGAATATAAATGTTTTCAGCTAAGCAAGACCTTATAGAAGGATCAAGAAAATATAAAGGCAAGGGCAAGCTAAATGAATGACTGAAGATGATTATATGTAATAGATAGTCTTTTGTAATTTAATTACAATAACTATCATGTACTGAAGTAATTAAAGGTCTTCGTACCTGGATAGATAACTCTGATGTAATAATTTTAGTTATTTATTTAAGTAATATGTTAAATGATTAATATAGTGTAGCACCGAATACGGGTTTGAAAGCACCCGGATTTGGGGGCGTAACAGCACTGGTCAGCCCATGATAGTGTCTCAGTTTTTGTTAGTTGTTACTTTTCCATTTGTGGAGAGCCTAGAGGGACTCTGGGTTTTTTCTTTGAGGGAGCCGTTTGGAGGTTTAAGGCACCTTGCAGGTTTTATTTTTTTATTCTTCTTTTGCGCAAACAGTGACACGAGGCAATTTTGACCCTTGATAATATTTATTTATTTAAAAAAACAGAAACTACTTATCTGGATTCTGGAAGATGCTATATGTGCAGGCATGTAGAGGAGACTGGGAACTACTGGGAACTGGGAACTGGGAACTGGGAACTGGAAAAGGAAATTAGGCTTTATGAGAGAAATTATGCAGACAAGGTATCAATAGAAGAAAGAGAACCTTGAACAAACTGATAATGGCACCGATTATGCTCTGTATCTAAAAAGGGGGAATTTAAAATCACTAACTAGGTTTTAGCTAGGGGTCATGACCAGAGCTTATTCTTAATTCGGTAAATTATCTACACATCAATGGAACATCTAAGTAGGTTATCTTCAGCTATTGTGAAAAAGTTCTTGCAAACAATAGCTACTACGGCACTTCCATCCATCTATTTCAGAATCATACTACCTATTCCTGATCTATAACTACTCTCCCGAATGGCCAAACTGGACACCATCTATAAATCAGTGATAAAGCCAACTATTTTGGCAAAACTGGACACCACAAAAATCACTCTTTTTTCTCTCAATAAAATCAGCGACTGAATAAATTGGGCAAGGGAATACAATTAGAAATCAAACCTAAATATCGCCATACAACTCCAGCAAAAACGCTTAATCTACCAATTCAATTACTCAGAAATCTCTTTACTTTCCCTAAGAAAATTGAGAAAAACACACAAAAAATGGATTAAGAAACTTTAGAAATAAAAATGAAAACACGGGTTTTTTAGACATACCATTGCTGGAAGTAGTAATAAGATCAATGCTTCAGCTGGCATATAATCGCTATAGGCAAAGATTCGTTTTGAATTGACTGTGCAATCCAATGGAATGGGATTAAAAGGCGAATGTTTTGACTTGGGTTTAGTCGAATTTTTATAGGCTTAGGAAAAACCCCAAGGATTATGGCGAAAACCCACCTAGGGTTTAGTCGGCATAAAAGTAAAGCGTGAGTACAACTGAGTAGAAATATGACGAATTACATTATTAATGGCCCCAAAATTGTTTCAGCATATTCATTCGGATCCCTCCTTAACTCCTTTTTGATCTGGACACTTTCGGGTAATGCACGAGTCTCAATTTTTTTATCAAAATAACATTGATCTAGAAATTTACGTCTAGGCACTAGGCAGTCGTCTCAATTTAGTTAGACGCCTTCGTTAATGTTGAATTAGACGTCTACTTTAAAGCTCAGCTATACTTAAAAAATTTGTTAAATATTAAAATATTAATTTTTTACTAATGTTTCATGTAAAATATATAAAAAAATACATTTAATATATGTTTTATAAAATATAAAAAGTATGTACAATTAAAATAAATAAATAACGCCTAAAAAACGTCTAGTTCGCCTGTGAAAATGTTTAGGGGATGCTTAGACAGTCTTGGTCTAACTAACAATTTTTAGAACATTGTCAAATATATAATGTCTTGTGATACCCCAAATTCGGGTACTCTATTCTCACGGACTTAGTGTTCACTGTCCAATAAAATCTCAACTATCTTCCCATAGATATAATAAAAGTGATAAAAACTTAAATAATCTTTCCATTAAAGGGTTACATAGTTCTAAACAAATATCAGGTTATCTAACCTTTAATTACAACATGCGGAAAGAAACATAATAATAAATAAAGTCTGAATACATAGTCTTCTTTAACACAATAAAATTAAACACCAAGATCTACTTATGCACTTTGCCTTTTCCTTTGCTCGTTGATGGCTCCTCAGATTTAACCAAAATGTTATATGCAAGTGTGAGCAAACAATTACCCACAAGAATAATAATAACAATAACTATATTTGAAACATCAATGAATAAGCTCAACTAAAAAACATGATTTTCTATGAAATTCAAGAACTGTAAGATCAATAGAAAGATTAACAAATATCTGAGGGTCAAAAGGCCACGAACTATGTCCTAGGTTAACAAGTATCTTTATTGTAACCTTTAACAGTCAAATAGACTATATGGACCATCTATCTCGTACTCTGGGAGATCAGCCATTTGTACAATGTATTATGCACAAACATAATAAACAAGTATCTTTATTGTAACCTTTAACAGTCAAATAGACAGGATGTTCCAACAGAATAATAAAGATGGAACCAGATCCGGTGTAAAACACACAGATAGGATATTCCAACAGAATGATAAAAAGGCGGAACCGAGTCCGGTGTAAAACACATGCACGAGCGAGGATGTTCCAGCGAGAATAATAAAAAGGCGGAACCAGTTAAATTGTAAAACACATGCGAATGAGGATGTTCCAGCAGAATAATAATAAAAAAGCGGAACCGGTAGGTGTAAAAAACACATGAGCAGGATGTTCCAATGAATAATAGAATAATGGAATAAAAGAAGAAGATCACCAAGTATAGGGATTTAGCGTATCTGAGTTATTCAGCGAGAATAAATAAGAATGGAATAACAAAAGAAGTTCTCTTCGTGAATACAAAAGAATAAACACTTACAGATACAACAAATAATATTCCCTACCTTAGAAGAAGCTGAATATTGGCGAAGTGAAGTAGCGAGAATACTTTTCTTCTTTCTCTCTATAGTTTCTCTCTCAGAGTTTGGTGAATTCGTAAGAAAATAATGAAGGAATGAGCTTCTATTTATAGAAAAATAGAATGCATAGTAATTAATCCATAAGCGGTCAGATTGATTTACTTTAATCGACGGTCCATATTTAAAGCAAAATCTTTTAAATAAAATATAATATATTCTATTTATATAAAAATATTTTACTATGCAAACACTACGCAACACTATGCAAAATCTTATGCAAAACACTATCATAATAAAATATAATATATTTTATTTATAGAATAACTTTAATAAAGTATTACTTTTTTATATAAAAGATGTTTACGTTTTATTACGTTAATAATACGAATAAAACAAAAGCGTCATTATCATTATAATAATTCATATTATTAATAAATGATAATGGAATCAAACCCGAGTGACACTCACATAAGCATCGATAATCAAAGCAGGTGTGTGCTACTTATGCAACCACGCGTATTCTTTGTACTTTTTACTACAAAGTAGTTCAACGATGATCAGCGGTAAAACTTCCGCCGTTATTTCAATAAAATATTTTTGTCGTTTTCTCGATCAAATAATAATTACATTAATGGGGTCCACCAATGATTGAGTAGTTGTCACGAATATTCCCCGCTAAATAGAATATTCCCCACCAATCGAATATAATATAACCACTTGCATACTTTGCAAAATTTATAAATATTACCCACAACTATAACATTATATCAAATTATTCCATAATATTCAAAAATAATATTTATAGAAAATTCATCTTTATTTATAAAAGCTGGGGTCTTACATTATTAATTAATTGTTTGACCAGCAATTACTGTGATAATCTATTTAAAATTGAAAGATGGAATATAGATTTAGATATGGATATAATAACATCTGTTCATATAATCTGAATAAGGTTAATATGATTCGCATGTAGGATAAGAATATACCTAAATGTCTTTTGTATCCATTGAAATAATTTGTGCGTAAAACCCTAATTAACTTGATTCACATAGGAATATAGTGAATTAATTAACTAGGATGTTCCTTGTACTTATGTGTCTTAAGGATCGGATTTAGGACGATTTGTTCACGTGTCTTTGGAAAAAGTGTGTGAATTCTATAAAGCATTCTTGGATAATAATTCATATTAATTGATTGATTTAAATGGGAAGTAAATTGATTTAAATGAAATACCAAGGGAAGTTGTAATCTTAACCTGTTAAATCTACATTTTTCTTGTAAACTTTGATCTTAGTTATTAATTTTGTTAATTTAGATTTTCATATCACAACCAATATTTCGTAGTTTAAAATAAGATTAATTGAATTAAAATTTGTAATTGATAAAGGTTAATCTATTTTCTCGTGGGAACGATATCCTTGCTTGCTGAATATTACAATTGAACGTGTATACTTGCGTGTTAAAGTGCTATTAAGAAATTAGGCAACAAGTTTTTGGCGCCGTTGCCAGGGAAATTAGTTTAATATTTTGTCATTATTAATTTTGATATAGTTAATTTTAATTTAAACCTTTTCTTTTCTGTTCTTTTCAAGTGTACTTGACTAGTGTATGCAAACGCGATCGAAGAAGCCAGATTTATTACCTTACGAGGACGACATCGAAAAACGATTTCAACGGTTGCGTAAGTGGGTGTTGGGTAAAATCTAGTTACGCACAACACGCAAGTATACGTGGTCAACAAGTAATACAGTGAAAGTAGAGTATCGTTCCCATGAGGAATTATTAATACAAATTACCAAATACTAACTCTTAACCAAACTAATTTTATTTAAACAATCAATTTAATGTTATAAATTAAATTATTTAATTAAACTAATTCTAATTACCACTAATTACAAAGCAGATTATGGAGATTTAAGATCACAACTTCACTTATTGCTTCATTTAAATTAATACACTTCTCATCAATTAAGCTCACTATTCTGAATTGTTAATCAAGAACACATAAGTAAATATGACCATCTCTCAATGCATCATACTCAAATCAACTTAAATCCACAGATGATGGAATTAAGAAGAACACCCTAATTAACTAATTCACTATATCTCTATGTGAATTACAATTAAAGAAGATTTAAAGCACAAGTTCTTTATTAGATTACATGCGATGTATAAGTATATCTCTATCCTAGACATAAATTATGAATTCCAACGCCATGTAGAAAACACTATCACATGCTATTATGATCATATCTAAATCTATACTTCATCTCTCGAGTTCATATAAATTATCACGGTAATTGTTAGCTTGGGAATTAAGAAATTCATCACAAACCATAATAGAAAATCCAAGAATAATCACAATAATTAAAAATGAAACATACTAAAGATAAACTATGCAATAATCTCCATTGTAATCTTAAACAAAAGATTTAGTTCATGATTAATGAATTAAAACTAAGAATCCACAATTGAAATAACATTAAAAGGCAAAATTAAGAGTAGAGTGAAGAATAAATCTATTGTCTGCAAATCTCAATCTTCCTCAAGCTCTTGCTCTTGATCTTCAATGGTCTCCAACTTGCTTCAATATCCAAATCTCCTAAGAACTAAGGTTTTGGCCTAATCTACTATAATCTAATCTAATGGAATCCTCATCTTCTTTAATCCTTGTGATTCTCCTCCTTTTATATGCCTCTTTATATGTTTTTAAGTCCTCCTAGAAGTCCTTGAATCAATCAACTTAACTAATGCTTCTTGGACTCAAATTCGCAAAACTACTTTTTTAGGTCGTACCCATCACATTTACCGGCATTTTTTATCTTGATAGGCTCGCGCTTCAGTTGTAAGACCCCAACTTATTATTAATGAAATTTAATTTTCTCTATTTATTATTTTGAAATAGTAAGGGTTGATGTGATTAATGTGGATAGTTAGGGTAAAATATAAATATTTCAAAATAAGTAAGTGGTTATAAAATATTCATTGTTGTTCGGGAATATTCGTTTGGTCGTGGAATATTAAATGCTTGTCGGGGAATATTAAATGCGACGGTAGCGACCATGTGTGGGGCCCCATATGTGAAAGCGATTGGATGAAGAAAAGGACAAATATAAGTGGTTTAAAAATAATTGGGCGTAGTTATTCAGAATTAATCTTGTTAAAATACAAATTGGTTAAAAACAAGAAGACACGCAGTATTGCACCAATTATTGATTCTTACGTAAGAAGGCACTACTCAATAATGGTTACGATAATTAATGTTCGATATTTTATTGAGTTAATAATTGCTGCGTTGATATTTTATATCTTTGTTGTTTCAATAATTGTCATTACACATTATTTTTCATTATCGAAACAATAATTCATATTATCTCGAATAATATTATTAGATAACATTATTGGCAATGTCTAGAAAGTTACATCTAAGGAGAGGTTTGGTCACCTAATTGCTTGGCGCAAGATGAAGAAATTCTTATTGGAAAGCCCCCCTCTTCTCTAGAGCTGCACGGTTGTTATCGATATTGTGATTACGTAATATTATTTGTGAATAATTAATTATTGATTCATATGATGAGGAAAATATTGATTTTATGTGGATATAGATGGAGAAAATTTTTAAAATGACAATTGTTGAAAATTAATATTTTATCTTTTTTACGATAAAATAATTCATTTAAATATATTATTTTAATAATATATTAATGGTGATATTTTACAACGAATGTGGGATATATGAGTATACTGAGGAGGAAGAGTATTTTTGTTGCAATAAATGTTTAAAACATGTTAAACATGTCATTGGACCCCATTTCTTGATTGAAATTTGATTATAGCACATGTAAAATTGTCCGTATGTGGATTTCGATCAATTTCATTTGGAATTTGGAAAAACTTTCTTACGCAAAGTTGTAGAGAATTGAATTTCCTATAAAAATTCTCGAGATTCAATTTTACGATAAAAGAACTATTTATTGTGAATTATTGAAGTTAGAAGTTAAAATAATTGATTTTGGAAGTTTAAAATATTTTTAATTACAAAACGTTTTTCCATTTTTGAAACTCATTTAACATGTGTTAGGGTGGTGAGTTCAGATTCTTGGATGCGTAGGAAGTTGTAGAAAAATTATAATATTAATTTATTAAATTTTCTACTTTGGTGTTCTAAGCATTTTCCTATAAATAGGGTGCTTAGGTTAGAATTGAAAAGAATTGAAAATCACACCGTAAATGAAGTTTTTCTCTCTATATTATCGAGCGTATTCTTGTGAGTATTTTGAGTATACTTTGAGTATTGTTAGATGGTGCAAGTTCCTTCAAAGACTATACGGTATTCCAAATTTAAGTACTAATCTTTCGAGGTAAGGGATGTTATTTTTTCTTCTCAAATGATATTATTTCTTCAATATCATTATCTTTGAAATATTAGTTGGAACTTTTTATCAAATTTGGAACTTTTCATGTCGGGGTTACTATTCATGAGTTTTCACGAGTTCTTATTCATGAGTTCTTATTCACGAGTTCTTATTCACGAGTACTATTAATTCAAGCGTGAAGATGTTTTTTGTGGAATTTCTATCTTTTGGTGTCGGATTCTTATTCACGATATCTCGGACTTTATTCACGATATCAAGACTATTCACGAAAAATGAAATTTTTTCTCTTTGTCCAAAATATCTATTCGGATACTAGCTTTGATTGTATCCATGTTTTGATCATTCTTGAATTTTACACCACTATGATTATTTTTTGAGGTATTTTTGAACATGGATAAAACAAAGTACGAATCCTTAATCCTTAATCCTTGTCATTTTGTTTCACTTTGGATTCGTTTCTTTAAAAATATTTTTCATCATCCTCGGTCTTAAATGATGATATTATTGAATATCTTTGGCAGAGTGCAAAGATGAATGATTTCTGAAGAATATCTTTGGTAGTAGTAGTGCAAAGATGAGCAGTGTTTAGATGAACATGACGGTCGATGAATATCTTTGGCTGTAGTAAAAAGATGAATATTTGAGTCCAGATGTATATTGATTGATGTTACTGGGGATAAAAGATAGAGCGATGAACTTTTAAATTCATACATAGAAGATAGTAGTTTGCATTCTCTACTTAACTCTTCTAATGAATTATTATTTCATTGCGAATATTGATTTAAAATTTGTTGTCTATTGTATTCTATTAGATTTTCCTGTTGAAGACTAACGGTAATTTGTTGTATATTATCTTAGTCATAATATTCTTTCTTGGGCTAGTTGAGCTCACCCTTTTCCTTTTTGTTCCATTTTTCTCGGGAGGCGAGAATATAGCGAAAGCATTTAGCCTGGGGTATGGAATGAAGGTTCTAGAGAGTTGTTTAGTAGTCCTCACCATTTTGTAAAATAATGTATCAATAAATGTGATGAGGATTTATTTGAGTATAGATATTGTTTAGAAGATAATATTTGTATTCAAACTCACAGTTTCTTGTTGTAATAATAAAGTTATAGTTGTTTACATACCATGTATTGACAACTCGGAATAGGTGATGTATACCTATTTTGGGGCCGTCATGATTAGTATCGAGCTTAGGATATGATCTCTGGCGGAGATGGGGAATAGAACTAGGAGGAGGAGAGAGTAAATCCTTTCGCTAGTGTGTCCTACCTAAGCTTATTTGTTAGTTTGTCAAGTATATAGGGATATTATGTGATATATTGATTTCCTTAATTAACCTTTGTTTTATGGCGGTATTTGAGAATGTCGACTAAGAATATTAACAATGGAAATGAGACCAGAGTGGAGACGCCGCATACTACTCAACGAGGAGGAGAAGCGTGCAGCAGTGGCAATGTTCCTCCGTGAACAACACCATTGAAAGCGAGATGATGAGCGAGGGATGTTTAGAAGTTTTTGCAGATTCATGCAAAAATCGACGAGGAGACTCGTGTTCAAAATACTGAGGAGGAAATGATAGCAATTCACGGGTTATCATGCCCAAGCGATTCAAAGAGTTGGGACCACGAATTTAGGGAAAGCGAGATCCGATCATGGCGGAAACATGGGTCAAGCAAATTACTAAGATATTCGATGTCTTGGGATGCACGGAGGAACAGAAGGTTCCATTCGCCACCTTTATGTTAAGTGGCGGCGGAGACTCTGGTGGGAGTCTGTGAAGCGACTCCACCCATCGGTACTCGGCATGTCTTGGGAGCGTTTTTGAAGCTATTTAATGACAAATACTTTCACGAAAGTGTTCGTCATATGAAGGAAGTGGAGTTCATCAGATTGGAATAAAACAACATGGCGGTGTCTCAAAGACGAGGCAAAGTTTGCAGAGAGTTATCCGGTTTGCACCTCATTTGGTGGAGAATGAGGAACGATGACGCGGATGTTTACGAGAGGTTTGAAAGCGCAGGCGTCGTCAATATCTCATTTCTCATAAATTTTCTCTATTCGGATGTTGTAAGCAGGGCTCAATTATTAGGCGAGATAACGAGTAATGCGGTCAACCGAGGGACCACAACGAGGATCGTACGGAGATAGCGATCAATGAATAACGATAACCGGCGGAGAAAGAAGAATACTGATAAAGGCGGTAACCACTCTGGTGGTAATCGTGGCCATGAAAATAGAAGAAGCGAGTGGGAGGAGATTTTAAAAGAGGAGATTCAACAACGACCATTTGAAGGCGTCGGCGCCGATGAGCAACTAGTTCAAGGGAGGAGAAAGACCACCGGTCGATATGTTACAAATGCGGAAAGAGGGACATATCACCAAAGCGCCCAACAACGAGTTCAAGGTATGCTATAATTGTGGAAAGGAAGGACATATCGCTTTCGAGATTAGTACGCAGAAGCGAAACCTAGTTCAATGGGACGGTGACTCGAAAAAGATCGTCCGAGAAAAGTCAAAGTCAACGATTAGGGAAGTGCGTTTGTTGTGATTGGTCATAATGCGAGGAACCCAAACGAGGTGATCACGGGTAAGTTTATTTATAAATTTTTGCGAAGTTTATACCTTACTTGATCTTTGGTGCTACCCATTCATTTTTATCTCTCCGCATGTGCTCAACGTTTAAACTTGACTCTAGGAAAAAATTAGACTTTGACCTATCTGTGGAAACTCCGTTAGGAGAAACTTTCATCACATCCACTATTTATAAATCTTGTTTGATTCAAGTTGGCACCATCACCTTACTGTTGACCTTATCTCTTTAAAGATACTTGCTTTTGATGTGATTTTAGGGATTGATTGGTTAACTACTCATCATGCCAAAATTGATTGTTTTCGTAAGGTTGTTAGTTTTCATATTCCTAACCAACTTTGTTGTATGAATTCAAGCAACTAAACCATTAAAATCAATCAACGTCATATCTAATCATAAAGCTATTCGTTTATTGAAAAATGGATGTCAAGCTTTCTTAGCCCATGTTATGGATTTGAATAAAGACACGTCAAATTTGAATAATATTCTGTTGTTATTGACTTTCCTTACGTATTTCAGAAGAACTTCCCGGTCACCCCGAGCGTGAAGTTGAATTCTTTATTGATCTTGAAACTGGTACAAAGCCCATTTCTAAAACCCCATATCGAATGGCTCTATTGAACTTCGGGAGTTAAAGGTCCAACTACGTGAATTGTTGGACATCGGTTTCATTAGATCCAAGTACATCTCCTTGGGGTGCTCTGTTTTATTCAGTAAAAGAAGAAAGATGGGAGTATGCGACTTTTGTATTGACTATCGGGAATTGAACCATGTCACCATCAAGAATAGGTATCCTCTACCTCGTATTGATGACTTGTTTGACCGATTGCAAGGGGCACAATTCTTTTCAAAATTGATCTTCGATTACGGATATCATCATTTGAAGATTTAGGCGAGGATATTCAAAAAGATGACCTTTAGAACTCGATGACGGGCATTATGAATTCTTAGTCATGTCTTTCGGACTGACTAATGCTCCTGCGACTTTCATGGATATGATGAACCGAGTATTCAAGGAATATTTGGATCAG
The DNA here is from genome assembly GCA_020205615.1 of Panax quinquefolius. Taxonomy (NCBI): domain Eukaryota; kingdom Viridiplantae; phylum Streptophyta; class Magnoliopsida; order Apiales; family Araliaceae; genus Panax; species Panax quinquefolius. The sequence continues at coordinate 95,595,317 of CM035152.1, read as the reverse complement.
TTCATTGTTGTTTTATTGATGACATCCTCATATATTCCAAAAGTCGTGAAGATCATGAGCACCATTTGAATTTGGTACTCAAAGGCTTCGTGAAAACAAACTATATGCCAAATTGAAGAAATGCGAGTTACGGCTTGAGGAAGTAGCATTCCTTGGGCACGTGGTGTCGAAACATGGAGTATCTGTTGATCCGTGAAGATTGAAGCAATACAAAGTTAGAGCAACAGAAATCGGTGATCAAGTCACGTAGCTTTTGGGCTTAGCTGGTTATTATCGGAGATTCGTGGAAGGATTTTCTCGAATCGCTACTCCATTAACTTAGCTAACTTCGGAAGGATACAAAATTCGTTTGGAGCGAAGAATGCGAGAAGAGTTTCCAAGAGCTTAAGAGGAGACTTATTTAAGACTGTTTCTAACAATACCATCCTGGTTCGGATGGATTTGTTATCTACAAATGATGCTTGAGGCAAAGGGTTAGGATGTGTTCTCATGCAGCGTGGGAAAGTCATAGCTTTATGCCTCGCGACAACTTAAAGAGTATGAGAGGAATTATCCTACTCATGATCTAGAGTTAGCGGTGATCGTTTCGCTGCTGCTAAAGATATGGAGGCACTATCTATATGGGAGAAAGTGGAGATATATTCGGACCATAAAAGCCTTAAATATTTCTTCACTCAAAAAGAACTCAACATGCTGGCAAATGACGTTGGCTCGAGCTATTGAAAGACTACGACCACACTATTCAATACCATCATGGTAAAAGCGAGCGTGGTAGGTGGCGCATTGAGTAGAAGATCATATGCGAAGGAAAAGTGCGATGATGTCAAGTATCTGCGTAGAGCCAACTTTAATAGAAAAAGTTAAGGTTGCTCAAGCCATCGATTCCGGAAATGATGCGTATGAAGAAGAAAGTACAAGAAGGAGCTATTCTTAAGCGAGAATTGATGAAGAAGGAATACTTGAGTCCACTCTAGACTTTGTGTTCTAACGACTCGATTTGAAGTACAAGATTATGATGGAGGGCACAATACACCATTTGCAATCCATCCTGGAAGTACTAAAATGTATCGTGATCTTGACATACATTTTGGTGGAACAATATGAAGAGAGAGATTGCAAAGTTTATCTCAATGTGTTTAACTTGTCAACATGTAAAGGCGAACATCCGGTACCTAAGGGTCCGTTGCAACCACTTGAGATTCGAAATGGAAGTGGGAACACATTACCATGGATTTCGTTACGGGTCTTCCTACGGTTTCTCGGGGCATCAATGCTATTTGGGTTATTGTTGATAGATTAACCAAGTCCGCTTTCATTTCTTGCCGTCTGGAAGACTTATTCACTTGAACGTCTTGCTAGTAGTATGTCCGTGAATGAGATTGTGAGGTTGCATGGCATGCCTGTATCCATAGTTTCGGATCGTGACCAAGATTCACTTCAAGATTTTGGGTTAGCTTGCAAAAAGCTATGGGCACGGATTCATTTTCTGATTGATTCGGTATACCATCCTCAAAAGCAGACGGACAAATAGAGAGGACTATTCAAACTCTTGAAGATCTATTAAGACTACTGTGTCCTAGACTTCAAAGGCGGTTGGGATAAGTATTTACCATTGGTGGAATTCTCCTACAACAACAAGATTATCAAGCAAGTATAGGTGTGGTGGCTCCATTTGAAGCATTATATGGACGAAAGTGTCGCTCTCCAATTATGTTGGGACGAGGTGGGTGAAAGCAACACCTTTGTTGGGACCCGAGTCAGTACGTATGACTACGGAAAAGATCCAAATGATTCAACAACGTATACAAAGCGGCACAAGATCGACAAAAGAGTTATGCGGATCTTCATCGAAAGGACGTGGAATTTAGTGTGGGGATCATATATTATATCATGAGTTGCTCCATGGAAGGAGTTACAAGATTTGGGAAGAGAGGAAAGCTCAATCCACGATTTATTGGTCCATTTCAAATTCTTGACCGAGTAGAAAATGTAGCCTATAGACTCGCGTTACCTCGAGTATGTCTCGTGTTCATAATGTGTTTCACATATCTCATACTTCATAAATATGTGAAAGACCCAACCACGTTATAGAGTTAGAACCAGGACGAGATAGCCAGAAGACTTAACGTATGAGGAGGTACTGTCAAGATTTTGGATAGGAAGGAGCATGTCCTACCGCAAGAAAGGTCATACCACAAGTTAAAGTTTTGTGGAGGAATCATGCTATAAAAGGAAATGACACAGGAATTGGAAAGCGGAAATGAAAGCGAGGTATCCTCACCTTTTGAAACACAGTACGCGTCGTCAATTTGAAGGACGAAATTTCATAAGGAGGGAGGTTGTAAGACCCCAACTTATTATTAATGAAATTTAATTTCTCTATTTATTATTTTGAAATAGTAAGGGTTGATGTGATTAATGTGGATAGTTAGGGGTAAAATACGTAAATATTTCAAAATAAGCAAGTGGTTATAAAATATTCATTGTTTGTTTGGGAATATTCGTTTGGTCGTGGAATATTAAATGCTTGTCGGGGAATATTAAATGCGACTGGTATGACCATGTGTGGGCCCCATAACGGAAAGCGATTGGATGAAGAAAACGACAAATATAAGTGGTTTAAAAATAATCTACGTAGTTATTACAGATTATCATTGTTAAAATACCGGTGGTTAAAAACACGATAGCATTACGCAGTATTGCACCAATTATTGATTCTTACGTAAGAAGGCACTACTCAATAATGGTTACAGAATAATTCTTATTCAAAGATTTTATTGAGTTAATAATTGCTGCGTTGATATTTTATATCTTTGTTGTTTCAATAATTGTCATTACAAGTATTTTTCATTATCGAAGCAATAATTCATATTATCCTCGAATAATATTATTAGATAACATTATTGGCAATGTCTAGAAAGTTACATCTAAGGAGAGGTTTGGTCACCTAATTGCGCTTTCAAGAAGAAGAAATTCTTATTGGAAAGCCCCCTCTTTCCTAGGAACTGCTGGTTGTCAATATTGTGATTCTGTAATATTATTTGTGAATAATTAATTATTGATTCATATGATGAGGAAAATATTGATTTTATGTGGATATAGATGGAGAAAATTTTTAAAATGACAATTGTTGAAAATTAATATTTTATCTTTTTCTGATAAAATAATTCATTTAAATATATTATTTTAATAATATATTAACGGTGATATTTTTACAACGAATGTGGGATATATGAGTATACGAGGAGGAAGAGTATTTTTGTTGCAATAATTGTTTAAAACATGTTAAACATGTCGGTGGACCCCATTTCTTGACTGAAATTTGATTATAGCCTGTAAAATTATCCGTATGTGGATTTCGGTCAATTTCTGTTTGGAATTTGGAAAAACTTTCTTCTGCAAAGTTGTAGAGAATTGAATTTCCTATAAAAATTCGCGAGATTCGAATTTTCTGATAAAAGAGCTATTTATTGTGAATTATTGAAGTTCAAGTTTCGAAATAATTGATTTTGGAAGTTTAAAATATTTTAATTACAAAACGTTTTTTCCATTTTGAAACTCATTTAACATGTGTTAGGGTGGCTGAGTTCAGATTCTTGGATGCGTAGGAAGTTGTAGAAAAATTATAATATTAATTTATTAAATTTTCTACTTTTGGTGTTCTAAGCATTTTCCTATAAATAGGTGCTTAGGTTAGAATTGAAAATCACACCGGCTGAAGTTTTTTCTCTCTATATTATCGAAGCGTTATTCTTGTGAGTATTTTGAGTATACTTTGAGTATTGTTAGGCGGTGCAAGTTCCTTCAAAGACTATACCCTAGATTCCAATTTAGAAGTACTAATCTTTCGAGGTAAGGGATGTTATTTTCTTCTCAAATGATATTATTTCTTCAATATCATTATCTTTGAAATATTGGTTGGAACTTTTATCAAATTTAGAACTTTTTCATGTGGGGTTACTATTCATGAGTTACTATTCACGAGTTACTATTCACGAGTACTATTCATGAAGCGTGAAGATGTTTTTTTGTGGAATTTCTATCTTTTGGTGTCTGAGTTACTTATTCACGATATCAAGACTATTCACGTGATATCTGCACTATTCATAGAAAAATGAAATTTCTTCTTTTTGTCCAAAATATCTATTCTGGATACTAGCTTTGATTGTATCCATGTTTTGATCATTCTTGAATTTTACACCACTATGATTATTTTTGAGGTATTTTTGAACATAGATAAAACAAAGTACGAATCCTTAATCCTTAATCCTTGTCATTTTGTTTCACTGGATTCGTTTCTTTAAAAATATTTTTCATCATCCTCAGTCTTAAATGATGATATTATTGAATATCTTTGGCCCGTATGAGTGCAAAGATGAATGATTTCGAAGAATATCTTTGGTAGTAGTGCAAAGATGAACAGTGTTTAGATGAACATGACTAATCGATGAATATCTTTGGCTGTAGTGCAAAGATGAATATTTGAGTCCAGATGTATATTGATTGATGTTACTGAGGATAAAAGATGAGCGATGAACTTTTAAATTCATACATAGAAGATAGTAGTTTGCATTCTCTACTTAACTCTTCTAATGAATTATTATTTCATTTGCGAATATTGATTTAAAATTTGTTGTCTATCAGATTCTATTAGATTTTTCCTGTTGAAGACTAATTGATAATTTGTTGTATATTATCTTAGTCATAATATTCTTTCTTCGGCTAGTTGAGCTCACCCTTTTCCTTTTTGTTCCATTTTTCTCGTGGAGGCGAGAATATAGCGAGTAGTCAAGTGGGGGTATGGAATGAAGGTTCTAGAGAGAGTTGTTTAGTAGTCCTCACCATTTTTGTAAAATAATGTATCAATAAATGTGATGAGGATTTATTTGAGTATAGATATTGTCTATGAAGATAATATTTGTATTCAAACTCACAGCTTTTCTTGTTGTAATAATAAAGTTATAGTTGTTTCTGTACCATGTATTGACAACTCAGAATAGGTGATGTATACCTATTTTGGGGGCGTCACACCAGTCGGGTTTTTTTTTCTGCTGTAGTGTCCTCTGGTAAAACAACCATAACTTTTGATCCGGGAGGAGTTACGAGGCCTGCCACTTATCAAATCGAAGCTCTCGACAAGCTCTACAAATTTAATTCTTTGAGAATTGAGAAATAATGGACGGAGGAAGGTCGAAATTGGGTTGGAAGTGACTGTTATGCAAATGGTTATCCAAAATAGTGAAATTCAACGTTCGTTGGTACAAATGTCATAACTCTTGCATCCGAACTCCAATTGGAATGATTCAAGATGTTCTGAAAAGATAAGAAGAAGCTCTACAACATAATCCAAGTTCCAAGACAAGAACATAAAATGAACATGAAAGCCCAAAGGATGTCCAGATTGCTTTTCCTTACGTTTTTATACCATATATTAGTCGCTCACACAGCTCCCAAGCCTATAATCTTTGCCAAATTTTGCCATAATTTCACCTTTTAAGTCCAATTGCCATGCCACCACACCTAAACACAAAACAACACTAAACAAGTAAAAATGAATCATAAAAATAAAGAATTAACAAAGTTTAAGCTCGAATTAGAGGCCAATTCGTAGGTATAAAACTCACTCATCAAACTCCCCCAAACTTAAACACATGCTAGTCCTCGAGCACGAAACAAAACAAAAAATGCTATTCAATACAATGCAATACAACTAATCTACATGCCTACGAATCCAGCAGTAATAATAGAAACAAGTCTATTCAACCGACCTCAATGAAATCAAATAAACATGACAATACTTCATATCAAAACCAATCAACAATTTCCTAGTCAATCATCAAATCTTAAACTGTTATTACTGGTATAGTGCTTGTGTGCTCAACATCCATGCTAACTGATATAATGTTAAATACAACACATAATAGATCATTTTAAAGGCATCATACAGTGCAAACTCACAAAATTCACGAACAAGCTAATTCCAACTAAATTCAAACATCCACCAAGTTCAAGAGTCCAATCCAGGATACTTATGCTTTACTTTTCATTACGGGGGCTTTTTGCTCTTTTCCCGTCTTATTGTATTTTTTTATTACTTTTTTTTTAACCATGACTGTGCAATGTCTCATTCCATTAGGCTAACAGTGCTAACCATTAGCGAGCTTTCGACCAACGACTCCCAGACCATAAAGACCTTACGGCGCTAGGTGTAAAGACACTCCTTCGGGCGTACTTGCTCAAGTAACAAATGCCTTGAAACAAAACTAGCCACGCTATTTTTTCATTTTTTTCATTTTTTTCTTCTTTTTTTTTTGAAGCTTATATATCCCAAATTTTCCCTCTAAACTTAAGTTTTTGTCTAAATTTAGCCATCTCCGCCTGTTCATGTCTTCCTTTCATTCAAACTAGTATCATCCTTAAGAAGTCCATTATGTACCAATTTAAACTTAATCAGTCAACATAGTTGTCTCTAACGTGCTAACCTTTTTATACTAGTTTCAAACATAAAAAAATTCAATTTATAACAAGAAATCACATCAAAGCTCTAATAGTCAGTACTATACTTGTCTACTCAATTTCAGTCTTATCATTGGCCAAAATATACTGTAACTATCTTAATAGCTGGAATCATGCAAGATGAACATAGTAACTAACTAATATATATATTTTTGATTTTTTTATAGACATAAATAAAAACTATTTACAACTACTCTATTATGCAAACTATTATGCACTTACACTATATGGATGCAAACATATAATAAACCTAAACTAAACAAACATGACAACTTATGCAAAATTGAAGAAACTACATTAAACATGCGAAACTAAACTAATTAACTCCCCCAAAGTTAACAATTACAATGTCCTCATTGTAAAATAAAGCATTAAGTAGAATAGAACTTCCTTGTAATCAGCTAAGCGTGAGGTGATGGTGGCGTGGAACAAAGACTAAAAACTCCTCCACATCGGAATTTGAAGGAGGATACTGTGTCATGGGCTCAGGCTGGTGGCTTCCCTTTCCATAATATTTTGCCTACTCATTGAGCCACCAAATTCGGCAATGGAAAGAGACAACATGGATTAGAATAGCACTTTGGATTTATAAGAGAACTTAATAAGCAAATTAATTCCTATCTGCTAAATAAAACTAACAAAGCAAATAAATATAAAATTCCTGGGTTGCCTCCTAGTCAGCGCTTGATTTACAGTCTTTCAGCCTGATTTTGTCTATAAGAACCCGAATTTTCAAAAAATATTAAAATAAGAATTTAGTCAATAAAATTCTTAAGGCATGTGAAGGGTTCAAATAAGAATATTTATGTGTTACGAGGTATGTGGTATTATGTTACATAGGGTAATATGAGCTATGTAATAAGGGATGTTGTGTTTAATAAATATATATCGTTATTATATATTTGTTATAAATTATAGAAATGAATTAGTAAAGAAGATGGATAAAATTTATCTATTGATATTAAATAATTTATGTGAAATAGTAAGTTGGTGACATTAAAATATCTTTGATAATCACCAATTTCTTGAGTATATGTACGAGTAGTTATCAAGTCTGAGGTAGTGCAACCGTACTCTTTAATGGTGGATGCATTGGAGCTGGGCTAAACAATTCCTTTAGAGAGCGGAGGTATATACGAATTAGTAACCGATCTAATTCACTATGAAAACAGTGTAGACGAGACGAAAACTAATTTGTTAGTTGTTTGTGGGAAACCACTCAGTGAACTATATTGAATACTATTAAAGACTCGATGCGTGCTAGGTTTAGACTTGTATGCGTATACGTTGTTGACGAGAGAAGAAAATCGATATACATTTAAAGTGGTTATAGAATTATTGAGTAAATTGATACACGACGAGAAGTGAAGATTAAAGGAATGTATGTATGTGTTATACTCGAGTTTTTGTGTTATTAGTGGTAAGAAACCGTAAAGGAGATGTATAGTTAGTTAAACTAATAAGGGAAATAGAGTTTTAAAACTCGAAGTGTGATCCTTAAATTGGTAAGGAAAATAGTAACCGATTATGTGGAATCAAAGAGGAGATTGATGTTAGGCGAGTTAATGCTTAAGGAGGATGTGTAAGCATAGGTTTCATTTCTGCTAAGGCAGAACTTGTCTGCCTCTGATTTTGGTATGGCACAGCTGCGCCATTTCCAAGCCTATGACCAGCGCCGGTCTGTAGAAAATTCTAAGTAAGTCTGTGAAATTTAAAATTCAAGGAATGAAGGCTAGAGACTCATATAAAGGTCATAAATGGCGACTAAGTGTTCATGAAGGAATTTAGTTAGCAAAACATGACTTGAATAAAGATTTAATTAATTAACCCGGAATAAATATTGGTTAATTAAGTGTTATTATGGAATATTATATTAATTAGTGGAGTGCATAATAATTATTGAAAAGAAAATAAATGATTAATATTAATTAATCGTTGTGATATTAAAAGGTGATAATGGGTTGAAAGTACCCAACTGAATGATATTTAGCCCAATTAAAATATTAATAGTATTACTATGTGGAAGCTGGAAATGTGGGTAGTAGTAATATATAATGCCTATGGCTTCTATGGCTTAAGAATACATGAAGTGTGACATTTAATTGAGACTAATGATATACAAAAATCATATGGTAAAGGTGATTAAATCATAGAGTTGATTTAAATAAGTTTTGTTATCTCATCCTATGTGATGAGACAATTATATGTGTACTCTACAAGATGGGAGTAAATAAATATATTATTTCAATACTGAGGTGTAAGTAAATAGAAAAAGGAGATATTAAGTTATTAGTGATCAATTAAATTAAGTCCACACATGTTAGAAATATTAAAATACTATGTGGACTAATGTACATGGATTATATGATGTGAGTACATAAATAATCCCTAATTTTTCTAATATGGTAACAATTATACCTTAATATTACATTATGGGAATTAAAGAACCAAAACCAAGCCTTAGATGATCAAATGCTGAGATTTTTCCTCTTGTCCCAAAATAAGTGACACAAAAGGTACATGAATAGTGGTCTATACTCTATTTTACGTAACTTACAAGCTGCTAAACATAGGTGATCATTTGTTAGGAAGATGGCTGGTAAGGGTGGTTGAATGAATTTAACCTTAGTGCAATGTAAATGTCCAGACCAAGTTTCCTTTATAAATAGAAGCTCCATTTTCAGTTTTTGATACTTGTAATTGTCTGAGTTTGAGAGTTCTAAGTGGTTGAGAAATTGTAGAAGCATACTCAGTATGTGACGAGTCCAATTCAAGCTTGAGGAGGTATAAATTCTAATTGTGTTCTTGAATTGGGTCTTGTTTAATTCTTGAAATTTCTTGAATTTCTATGTCAATTGATATGAATTAACATGTTATAATGTGTTTAAGAAGTAGGTTTACACATATGAACTCTTTAATGATGGTTTGGAACAAGTTTAAATCGTTAGTAATCAAGTTGGATGTTACTCTGCAAAACAAAGTCTGATACTGCTTCTGGTTCAGGCCTGGCGCAGCTGCGCCCTTGTTATACTAGGGTGCAACGCAGTTGCGCCATACCTCAGATTCAGTTATTGATTTCTGCTGGACTAAGTTGTTGCAAACTTGGTTCTATGACTTTTATATACATATAAAGGAGGTATAACATGTTTTATAAAGCTTTATTATGTGTTGTGAAGTGATCAACATGATTAGTGAAAGATTTATATATAAAAAAACTTAATGTTTTGAAAACGAACTTTGATGGGACTTTTGTTCTACAAGTTCTGATCTTAGTAGTCTATACACATAACTGATTTTAGACATAAATGAGCATGAGTTATGAATTATAGTTATTATATACATGACCAACTTGTTAGGCTTTGTGTTAGAAAATATTTTAAACGAAAAGCTTGATATATTAAAGAAAGTATGCATGAATACTACATGATGTACATTTTGATCTTGTGAAGATGTTAACATGCCTTAACTACATATGATAAGAGCTTTAAAGTTGTCTTGTATGTGTTGAAATGCATCATTCAAGTTTAAAATGATTTCAAAGGCGAACTTGAAAATGTTTTCAAATCACGTTGCATTAAATATGAGTAGCTAAATTTTAAAGATTTAAGATGTCATGTTTGTGTTTATTACATCTCTAAATATGATTCGTATGTGTTGGGAATAAAGATAATTAAATCAAACATGAGTTTTAAGCATGTTTCAAAGTGTTAAACAATGCTAGCTTTGAATAAATGATATGAACACTATGAGCATGTTTATTAACAGAATGTGTGACATCATTATGAAGACATATGGCTAAAGTTCTAAAGTAGGGTGGTTATATGATCTTTTAAGCTTTAATTCTATGGATAGGAATTTGTAAAGTGAACTCAAGAATGGTCATATGCCTATATGAGAACCTCTAACATGTATGCATAAGAAGTGTAAGAGTCTAAGTGTGCTAAAGTTTGGACTAAAACCAGGAGTGCAAAGCTCAACCTTGGTCTGACCATGGGACAGCGCAGCTGCGCCATCCCTAAGCCTAGACAGGGCGCATCTGCGCCATTCTGTAGTTACGAATAAGTTCTGTTTTTAATCTGAAGTTCAAGGCATGCTTATATGATTACTTTAATTTGCAATATATGACCAATATGCTATGTAATATGTAAGAAGCATGCTATGTGATAAAGATGAATGTTAATTAGGACATTCAAAATGTTAAAGTCCAAAGGAATGTTTTCAAGATATAAAGCAATGATACTTTGTTTGAATTTGTGATCTAATTTATGCTATGAAAATATAGGATATGTGACATTGTATGAAGTTACAACTAAGATAGACGTTTATGTGTACGTTTGAACTTACCTATATGAGTTTTAAATGTGTCGAACACATAGCGAGTCAAGTGTGTGATAGATTTATGAATGTTGATGTCAAGTACGAGTGGTTAAGGTATACCTATATATACCTAGCTATTCTAAGAGTATGATGAGAAAGTGAAGTGTAGGTTTTTCAAACCTAGTTAGGAAACAATATTTGTTCTTATATTAAGAGCGTATGAAATGTATGACTAATGGATATGAATCCATGATTATATAACTATGTAGGAATACACGAAGTGCAGATAAGCTTTAAGCAGTTAAGTCGTAGTTGATAAACTACGAATCAGGCAAGTCTTTCAGTTCCTATTTGATATATGAATTCGGTAACTTTTAGTTAAGCTATATTATGTTATGCAAATGTTGATGTATATATATGAAATACATATGAGATATGTATGAAATTTGAAAGTTGATCTTTGATGATATGCTTGTGAAGTAAATCTCTATGCCTGTTATGTGAGAAGTAACATGCGTAGTAAATATTAATTGATTATGAATGCATGAACTGAATATGCTATTATATGCAATGTGTTGCATGAAAACTGTTAGAATTACTGGGCTGTCGAGCTCACCCTTGCAAATAACCACTTTTGCAGGTTAAGGACACACGATAAAGATTACGTGCTACTTGATTGATAAAGATCAATAGTATCAAAGGAGATTGATTCATTTGTTTAAATATATGATCTTAAACCATGTTTAGGTTCTAGTATATGTACATGACAGTAGTTTATGATGTGTAATACATGTTAAGTTGTAAAGTTGTACTAGGCGGTACATAGAGGAAATTCGAATCGAGATGTAAAAATTTATACAGTAATTCGGATAGAATGAATCATAACATAATTTGATTCATTCTATCCAAAAAAAGATAACATAAAACCAAGATATAATTCGGATGTAATTTGTTATAACATAATTTGATTAATTCGGATGTAATTTGAATCATTTGGATATGTAATTGATTCAAGTTAAAATATCAATAAAAGATTTATTTTTAAAGGAGATTGAAAAAGTTTAAATTATTCCGCATATTTTTTATAACATTGAATATGATGTAAGACAGGAATGGTAAATGACCAAGATTTGAAACTTATAAAAGTTTGGGGTCATTACATAGATCCTGGAAATGGAAAGAATTTATATTCTAAATTATAATAAGTAAAGTTATATTCATTAAGTTATGAATAAAAGATATAAATAGTTTGACAATAGTAGTATCGTGGCCGACCAGATCCGAGGTTCGAAGGGACCTGAATTTCGGGGCGTCACATTGTCTGGTCAATGCTATCCAATTCCTCTTTGATAATTGAGGAACCCTCCATCCATAGGAAATAATGTAACTTTTGGAAAGTTCCCATTCATGATGGCTATCGAATTAAAGTCATCTAGCATGCTTTGTTTAAATAAGTGCCCAATTGAGAATGTTGAATAACTAGGTGCTTTTTCGTCCGTTAAGCCTATGATTCGATTGATGCTTTGAGGCTTGGCAAGCACAATGGGCTCTTCTTCTATCTTCTCCTCCTCATCCCACCATGTCTTCACATTTGTACTAGCTCTCATGTCATAAAGAGCCTTGCCGATGATATGACTACCAAGTGGGCACGATTTTCTAAATCTAACTGGACCCTTGATCCTCGGCGGATAAGGCACTTGGGGCACTAATAACATCAGCTCATCCTCGTTGGTACTCGTAGTTAGTTCTTCACCAACCTTATTTTCATTATTCGCACTTGTCTCCTCTTTTTCACCATCTCGTATCTCATCCAGTTGTAGATTTAGTTCGGGTACTTTGTCAATCTCGGAATCCTCGTCATAACACCAATTGTTTTGAAGAAAGTTGTCCAAGGCTTTGAGCATTTGTTCCATCTGGTTCTGCAGATTCTGAATTGACCACTCTTGATTAATCCTCCTCTCCTCATTTGATGCTACGAACTTGGACAACAATTCCTCCAACCTTGAATTATTTATCTTATTTTTGGAATCCATGTATTGAGGACCACGAGTTGAAGTGGTGATGAGTTGTTCTATCTGGTGCTGAAAATTGTGGCTCGATATGGCTTGACTCATCATCCTCTCCTCTTAGTTTGCTATTAGCTTCGACATGAATTCTTCCAACTGTGACTTTTATTCTTGCAATGGAGGTGGACAGAAGAATTCCGGTGTGTATATTGGATTTGGAGTAGAGTATTGATCATGATAGTTATAGCTCCATGGTGCATCTGGGCGATACCCCTAAACTTGATAATAACTGGGATAAGAATAGTTGTTGATCACTCCCATATTGTACTGATCCAAATCTGACGATGCATTGATGACTCGGATGATTGCCCGCACAATAATTACATAATATTGCGATCTTTCGACTACGTTGGTCTGTGAGAACATCCAACCTCTTCGAAAGTGTTTCAATTTGTGCTGACAATGCATAAAATACATTGAGTCCATCAATTCTTGTGTCCCTTGGTTGAGTCATACTCGAATATGGCCGTTGATAATTGCATCCAACTATGGTACCTGAAAAGAGAGAAAAATAGGAAGGAAGATAAAAAAAATGTTTAAATTAAGACTAATTTGATTGAAGCTAATATTGGCAAAAAAAAATATTAAACTAATTTCCTAACAACGGCGCCAAAAACTTGTTGGGTAAAATCTAGTTACGCACAACACGCAAATATACGTGGTCAACAAGTAATACAGTGAAAATAGAGTATCGTTCCCACGAGGAATTATTAATACAAATAACCAAATATTAACTCTTAACCAAACTAATTTTATTTAAACAATCAATTTAATGTTATAAATTAAATTATTTAATTAAACTAATTCTAATTACCACTAATTACAAAGCAGATTATGGAGATTTCACAACTTCACTTATTACTTCATTTAAATTAATACACTTCTCATCAATTAAGCTCACTATTCTGAATTGTTAATCAAGAACACATAAGTAAATATGACCATCTCTCAATGCATCATACTCAAATCAACTTAAATCCACATATGATAGAATTAAGAAGAACACCATAATTAACTAATTCACTATATCTCTATGTGAATTACAATTAAAGAGGATTTAAAGCACAAGTTCTTTATTAGATTACATTCAATGTATAGGTATATCTCTATCCTGGACAAAAATTATGAATTCCAACGCCATGTAGAAAACACAATCACATGCTATTATGATCAGATCTAAATCTATACTTCGTCTCTCGAGTTCATATAGATTATCACGGTAATTGTTAGCCAGACAATTAAGCAATTCATCACAAACTATAATATACAATCCATTAATAATCACAATAATTAATAATGAAGCATACTAAAGATAAGCTATGCAATAAGCTCCATTGTAATCTTAAACAAAAGATTTAGTTCATGATTAATGAATTAAAACCAAGAATCCACAATTAAAATAACATTAAAAGACAAAATTAAGAGTAGAGTGAAGAATAAATATGTTGTCTGCAAATCTCAATCTTCCTCAAGCTCTTGCTTTTGATCTTCAATGGTCTCCAACTTGCTTCAATCTCCAAATCTCCTAAGAACTAAGGTTTTGGCCTAATCTACTATAATCTAATCTAATGGAATCCTCCTCTTCTTTAATCCTTGTGATTTTCCTCCTTTTATATGGCTTTTTATATGTTTTTAAGTCCTCCTAGAAGTCCTTGAATCAATCAGCCCGAACCAATCCTTATTGGACTCAAATTTTGACAAAAACTACTTTTTCTGTGCGTACCCCCGCCCCGGCTGGCATTTTTGCATTGATAGGCCCGCCCCAGCTGGCTAGGCTACTATTTTTGGAACTGTACCCCCGCCCCAGCGAGGGTTTTATACGTGGAAAGCCCGCCTCGGTGGGGTTTTTTTTTCTGCTGCAGTGTCCTCTGGTAAAACAGCCATAACTTTTGATCTAGGAGGAGTTACGAGGCTTGCCACCTATCAAATTGAAGCTCTCGACGAGCTCTACAACTTTCATTCTCTGAGAATTTAGTAATAATGGACGGATGAAGGTATAAATATGGTTGGAAGTGACTGTTATGCAAATGGTCATCCAAAACAGTGAAATTCAACGTCCGTTGGTACAAATGTCATAACTCTTGCATCCGAACTTCGATTGGAATGATTCAGGATGTTCCGAAAAGCTAAGAAAAATCTCTACAACTTATATCTAAGTTCTAAGCAAAGAACATGAAATGAAAATGAAAGCCCAAACGATGTCCGGATTGCTTTTCCTTGCGTTTTCATACCATTAGTCGCTCACACAGCTCCCAAGCCTATAATCTTTGCAAAATTTCTCCATAATTCCACCTTTTATGTCCAATTGCCACGCCACCACACCTAAACACAAAAAAACACTAAACAAGTAAAAAAAACATAAAAACAAAGAATTAACAAAGTTTAAGCTCGAATTAGAGGCCAATTCGTAGGTATAAAACCCACTCATCAGTGGGTTAAAGAAACCAAAGTGGCACCTGATAAGAAAGATAATATGGCTGAAGAAGAGCAAAAAGCACAACGAGATTTTGCTATACCGCGGGTTACTAAAATTTAGTCGAGTATTATGAGGCCTGCCATTACTGCTACAAGTTTTGAGATAAAACCAGGGACAATACAGATGATTCAAAATTTATGTCAAGTTGGAGGGTTACCGAATGATGATCCGAACGATCACATAGTCAGCTTCATAAAAATCTGCGATACTTTCAAGTACAATAATGTGTCAGAGGATGTAATAAGGCTAAGGCTATTTCCATTTACTCTCAGAGATAAGAATAAGAGTTGGCTCCATTCACTACCACCAGGCTCAATTACTACATGGAACGACCTAGCCCAGAAATTTCTTACAAAGTTTTTCCGCCTGCAAAAATAGCAAAGTTGCGGAACGATATCTTCTATTTCGTTCAACACGATTGTGACAACCCGAGAATTTAGACAATTTAATAAAATCTTAAAAGATTGAGTAGAGGTTAAATAATAGACCTAGACAGAAAATTAGTGTATGGATTTGACATTTTTGGGAATAAATTTTGTGAATTTAAAAATTTTTGGTGAAGGTTTACAGATGTTAAGGGTATAAGTGTATATGTTTTGTGTATATGGTCATATATGTGTACAGTATGTGGTTAAGGGTTAAGGGTTGACCATATAAATTATATCAGCAACAAACCCTAATAATATATTAAGAACCTCGACGTTTAGTTAGAAAACCATATCGATATGATAGAAACCCTAACACCAGTTCTGGAAACCCTATTTTTAGTTTCGGGAATCCAAAACCCTAATTCAAAATATTAAAACCCTAATTTGGGAGCTTGAAGATAAGTATAAGGTTTTTATGTTATTGATTATATATTTAATTAGGGATAACCCTAATTGATTTTTAGAAAATCCTAATTGTTCAGCTGGAAACCCTAATGTACAATTATGGAACCTAATTGCTAAATGTGACGCCCCCAAAATAGGTCCAATTCATCCAACCTATTCTGAGTCGCCAAATACATGGTACAGAAAGCAAACTACAACTTAATAATACAATTGTAGTGCAAAATACAAATAGTTTAAATACAAATATTGTCTTTTTAGACAATATCCACACTCAAATAAGTCCTCATTACAATTATTCATACACTATTTTAGAAATAGTGAGGACTCGCTAAAATATCTTTCTAGAACCATCACTCCATACCCCGACTCGATCTTCGCTATGTTCTCACCTCCCGAGAAGAAAAATGGAACAAAAAGGAAAGGGGGTGAATTCAACTAGCCCAAGAAAGAATATTATGACTAAGATAATATACAACAAATTATCATTAGTCTTCAACAGAGAAAAATCGATAGAATATAATAGACAACAAGTTTTAGATCAACAAATGCAAATGAAAACAACAATCCATTAGAAGAGTCACGTAGAGAATGAATTCTACTATCTTCTAAGATTTAAAAGTTCATCATCAATATTTTATCCTCAGAACAACAATCAATATACATCTTTAATCAAATATTCATCTTTGCACTACATGTGCCAAAGATATTCATTTGTATCACCAAGTCGGGTCATATTCATCTCAACACATGCTCATCTTTGCACTACGGCCAAAGATATTCATCGATTAATCATTCATCTTTTGCACTACGTGCCAAAGATATTCAATAATATCATCATTTAAGACCGAGGATGATGAAAAATATTTTAAAGAAAACGAATCCAAGTGAGACGGAAGAACAAATATTAAGGATTCAGTATACGTTTATCCAACATCAATAATACTTCATAATAACCAATTGTGAAGCGTAATTCAAAAAATAAAGATCAAAACATGGATACAATCAAAGATAGTAACCATAATAGACATCTTGGACAAAAGGAAAATTTTTATTTTTTGATGAATAGTGTCAGATTCGTGAATAGTGCAGATACGTGAATAGTAACTCCCAACACAAAAAGTTCCAAATTTGATTAAAAAGTTCAAACCAATATTTCGGCATAATGATATTGAAGAAAATAATATCATTTAAGAAGAAAATAACATCCCTTACCTCAAAATAACCAAATATTTCGATTGAATTTGGGGATATAATGTCGACAAAAACTTGCCTTTGAATAGCAACTTTCCAAGTATAAAAATACTCACAAAAATACGCTCGATAATCTAGAGAGAAAGAAAACTTGTTTCTGGTGTGATTTTCAATTCTAACCTAATCGTCTATTTATAGGAAAACGCTAGAACGCCATAGGAGACTAAAATAATAAAATAATAATATTTAATTCCTTTCTTTCTACGCCACCCATCTTGATTTATCTAGCATGCCAATTCTGAAATTTTACAGCAACCCTCATGCATTCAACACCAACCAAAGTGGGTCCCACCCAATTAAAAATTCATTTTATTTTCCAAAACTTCAGTAATTCATAAAAAATAGCCCGTTTATCAGAAAAATACGACTTTTATGTCCATTCCGCATGAAATCGAATTCTCTACAACTTTGTAGCTTTGAGATTTTCCAAATTCCAAACAGAAAATATCCGAAATCCACAAACGGAAGATTTTCAACACCGTTTCAACACCTTTTAAAATTCATAAAAAATCATGCGTTAATTTTCAACGGTTCAAAATTTGTGGACATACACTCAACTCATATATGTATAACATATCCAAAAATCACAACGATTCAACGGTCGAATTAAAATTACAACTCACGCAATAAAGCTTTAAGAACACCGATTTGAGTTTTTAATACCTCCAATCCGGACAAAATCTCGATAAAACACCTCAACATTAATTCCTTCATTTATAACACATAAAATAAATAAATCCATCATTTATATCCACATCAAATAAATATTTCTTTATCATATAAATTAATAATTAATTATTCACAAATAATATTACAGAATCACAAATTATGACAACCGTAGCGCTCCAAGGAAAGAGGGCTTTCAATAAGGATTTCTCCTCATCGGCGCAATTAGGTGACCAAACCTCTCCTCGATGAGAACTTTCTAGACATTGCCAATAATGCTATCTAATAATATTATTCAAATAATATGAATTATTGATCGATAATGGGAAATATGTGCGTTGACAATTATTGAAACAATAATAATATTAAATATCAACGCAAAGAATTATTGAATTAATAAAATAAAATATTAAATAAGTAATTCATGTAATAATTATTGAGTAGTGTTTTCTTACGCATATGCGAATCAATAATTCAACAATATCATCTGGAATACGTGTGTGCATCTTATACCAACCACGCCAGACATCGTATTTTAACCACCGGGTATTCCAACAATTGTTAACAGAATAACTACGCCGTTATTTATAAAAACTCAAACTTTATGTTTTTTCATCAAGCAGATTATTCCGTTATGGGGCCCATAAATGGTCTGCAGTCATTGCATTTGATATTTCCGACAAAAAAGAATATTCACGACCAAACGAATATTCCCGGCGAAATGAATATTTTATAACCACTTGCTTATTTTGTAAAATTTACACATTTCACCCATAACCAAAATATTATATCAAATTAACTCCTTATTATTTCAAGGTAATGAATAGGGAAAAATCAATTTTATTTATAAAAAGTTGGGGTCTTACAACCTCTCCTCCTTATGAAATTTCGTCCTCGAAATTGACGTACGTACCTGGTGTTTCAAAAAGGTGAGGGTACCTCGCTTTCATTTCTGATTCCAACTCCCATGTCATTTCCTCAATTGCATGGTTCCTCCACAAAACCTTAACTTGTGGTATAACCTTTGTTCGTAGGACATGCTCTTTCCTATCCAATATCTTGACAGGTACCTCCTCGTACGTTAAATCTTCGGCTATCTCGTCCGGTTCTAACTCAATGATGTGGTTTGGGTCTTTCACATATTTACATAACATCGATACGTGAAAAACTTTATGAACACGCGACATACTTAGCGTTAAGGCGAGTCTATAGGCCACAGTTCCTACTCGATCGAGGATTTTAAATAAATCGAAGGTTTGAGCTTTCTTCTCTTCATCGACTCTTACTTCTAGAATAACGCCTTCTTGCACCTTCTTCTTTATATTCATCAGCTCCAGGTCTGTAGCTTGAGCGGCTTTAACGTTATCGATTAAAGTCGATTCTACTCGTATATCATCACGTGGGTCCCTAGAGTCTTTAACTCTATCTCTATCATTTGTAAATTATACAAAATAGGTCTTTGTGTTCAATAATATCGCACTCGTACTTGTGTATGATCTTCTACTCAACGCGTCAGCTACCACGTTCGCTTTTCCAAGATGGTATGGTCAGAACAAGTGCCAAAATGAGTCTCCTCTTGAACTCTTGGAAAATCTTCTCGCATTCCTCGCTCCATACGAATTTTGTATCTTTCTGAGTCAACTAAGTTAACGGAGTAGCGATTCGAGAAAGTCCTTCCACGAATCTCCGATAGTAACCAATTAAGCCTAGAAAGCTAGATATTTCGATTACTGACTTAAGTTGCTCTCATATGTGATTCATATCCCAATCTTGGATTGCACGTCACAATGGCACCTATCGTTTTACCACCACACAAATATAGAGTTCCCTACGGAGAGTCTGGCTTTGGTGCATTCCACAAAGGAAGTCACCAGATAGAGGCTTGAGTACCAACTCTTGTACTTGGGTTTTTAACTCCTGAAGTTCAATAGGAGCCATTCGATAAAAGATTTTAGAAATGGGTTTTGTACCGGGTTCAAAGTCGATACAAAATTCAATATCACACTCTAGGGGTAGGCCAGGAAATTTTTCAGGAAATACGTCAGGAAATTCACTAACAACAGAAATTTTATTCAAATCTGACGTGTCTTTATTCAAATCCATAACATAGGATAAGAAAGCTTGACATCCGTTTTTCAATAAACGAATGGATTTATGGCTTGATATGAAAGTGTTTAACTTCAATGGTTTGGTTGCTTGAGTTCACATAACAGGTTGGTTAGGAATATGAAGACTAACAACCTTACAAAAATAATCAATTTTGGCATGATGAGTAGTTAACCAATCAATCCCTAAAATCACGTTAAATGCAAGTATCTTTAAAGAGATAAGATCAACAGGTAATGTGATTGTGCCCACTTGGATCAAACAAAATTTATAAATAGTGGATGTAATAAAGTTTCTCCTAACTGAGTCTCCACCAGATAAGTCAAAGTCTAATTTCTCCGAGTCAAGTTTAAAGCGTTGAGCACAAGTAGGAGAGATAAAAGAATGGGTAGAACCCAGGTATCTAGTAAGGTATAAACTTCAAAAAAATTTATGATTAACTAACCCGTGATAACTTCATTTGGGTTCCTCACTTGTTGGGAAGTCATGACAACCGCTCTCCTTGAACTACCCGGCTTTGACTTGTTTGGGGCAAGATTTGGTGTCATCACTACCGTTGAAATTGAATTTTCTATAGGCATATTCCACCTCAATCGCTTCATCGTATACTCTGTTTCATGATCTAAATCATTAATCTTTGATCCATATCGAATTGGGGTTGACCGCAATGTACTGTGGTAATTCAAAACTCGATGTTGGGTTCTCTCAATTCTTTGTCAAAAGAGAAATACATATCATCTATTTTAGCCTTCTTAGATCGGACATCTCTTTCCACAATATCAACGTCGCATGCGCGGCTTTTACCCATGCATCACTCATTCTCACTCGTTCGATTGTTTCTTCTTTCATTTCCAGATTCCAAATTTTTATCGTCTTATACTACCAAAGAGTGCTTATGTTCAAGCATCACATATCGGGTAACACAAGCTTGAATTGTTGCATCCTTTTGCTCCACGACCGCCTGCCGTTCTTCAGCCTGCTCTTCTAACTCATGAATTCGATTTTGCAATTCTAAATTTTGATCATAAAATTCTTCTAATAAATTCTCCTCAGGTACCTCTTCTTCCTCTTCTTCCTCACTCTCAGCTGCTACCTCTACGACTATCTCGGGTGCAACTATCAATTCTTCACTCACAACATGGATATCTGTAATTCCTCTTTTCACCGACATCACACATTATCTGGTTGGTGATTAGAGGTGTCTCCACGATCTCATTCACTCCATTGTTAACGTTCTCAGATGCCATTCTTAAATACTGCCATAAAACAAGGGTTAATTAAACAAATTAACATATCACATAATATCCTATATTATGACCAACCAACAAATAAGCTTAGATAGGACACACTAGCGAAGGATTTACTCATCTCTCCCCTAGTTCTATGTGACGCCCCAAAATAGGTCAAATCCAACACCCATTCTCGAGTCGCCAAATACATGGTATGAAAGCAAACTACAACTTCAATAATACAATTGTCGTGCAAAATACGACAACACATAATCGTGAGTTTAAATACAAATATTATCTTCTAGACAATATCCACACTCAAATAAGTCCTCATTATAATTATTCATACACTATTTTACGTAAATAGTGAGGATCGCTAAAACATCTTTCTAGAACCATCACTCCATACCCCGACTCGATCCTGCTATGTTCTCACCTCCTGAGAAGAAAAATGGAACAAAAAGGAAAAGGGTGAGCTCAACTAGCCCAGTAAAGAATATTATAACTAAGATAATATACAACAAATTATCATTAGTCTTCAACAGGGAAAAATTTGATAGAATATAATAGACAACAAGTTTTAGATCAACAAATGCAGCGAAAACAGCAATCCATTAGAAGAGTCACGTAGAGAATGAATTCTACTATCTTCTAAGATTTAAAAGTCCATCATCAATATTTTATCCTCAGTAATAACAATCAATATACATCTTTAATCAAATATTCATCTTTGCACTACAGCCAAAGATATTCATTTAGTATCACCAATTGGTCATGTTCATCTCAACACCTGTTCATCTTTGCACTACGGGCCAAAGATATTCATCAGTTAATCATTCATCTTTGCACTACAAGCCAAAGATATTCAGTAATATCATCATTTAAGACTGAGGATGATGAAAAATATTTTAAAGAAAACGAATCCAAAGTGAGATAGAAGGACAAATATTGTGGATTCAGATATATAGTTTTATCCAAGATCAATAATACTTCATAATAACCAATTGTGAAGCAGAATTCAAAAATAAAGATCAAAACATGGATACAATCAAAGATAGTAACCATAATAGACATCTTGGACAAAAAGGAAAATTTTTATTTTTCGGTGAATAGTGTCGTATTCGTGAATAGTGTCGTATACGTGAATAGTGTCGTATACGTGAATAGTAACCCCGACACAAAAAGTTCCAAATTTGATTAAAAGTTCAAACCAATATTTCAGCATAATGATATTGAAGAAAATAATATCATTTAAAAAGAAAAATAACATCCCTTACCTCAAAATAACCGTATTTCAATCGAAATTTGGATATATAGTGTCGATGTAAAAACTTGCATTGAATAAAGCAACTCTCAAAGTATCAAAATACTCACAAAAATACGCTTCGATAATCTATAGAGAAAGAAAACTTGTTTTTCGGTGTGATTTTCAATTCTAACCTAAGCGCCTATTTATAGAAAATATTTAGAACGCCATAGGAGACTAAAATAATAAAATAATATATTTAATTTTATTTTTTTTCACGCCACCCATTTGATTTATCTAGCATGCCAATTGAAAATTTCAAAGAACCCCACATGTTATTAACACCAACCAAAGTGGGTCCCACCCCATTTTTAAAAAAATTATTTTATTTTTCCAAACTTCAATAATTCATAAAAAATAGCCCGCTTATCGTAAAAATACGAATTTTATGTCCATTCCACATGAAATCGAATTCTCTACAACTTTGTAGCTTTGAGTTTTTCCAAATTCCAAAAACCAAAAATATCCAAATTCATAAACGGATGATTTTAAACACCGTTTCAACACCTTTTAAAATTCATAACAAATCATGCGTTAATTTTCAACGGTTCAAAATTTGTGGACATATACTCAACTCATATATGTATAACATATCCAAAAATCACAACGATCCAACGGTCGGATTAAAATTATAACTCACGCAATAAAGCTTTAAGAACACCGATTTGAGTTTTTAATACCTCCAATCCGACAAAATACTGATAAAACACCTCAACATTAATTCCTTCATTTATAACCACATAAAATAAATAAATCCATCATTTATATCCACATCAAATAAATATTTTCTTATCATATAAATCAATAATTAATTATTCACAAATAATATTACGTAATCACAATTATGACAACAAGTAGTTCCTCAAGAAAGAGGGGCTTTCAATAAGGATTTCTCCTTCTTGGCGCCGCAATTAGGTGACCAAACCTCTCCTCGATGTAACTTTCTAGACATTGCCAATAATGCTATCTAATAATATTATTCAAATAATATGAATTATTGATCCGATAATGGGAAATATGTGCAAGTGACAATTATTGAAACAATAATAATATAAAATATCAACGCAAACAATTATTGAATCAATAAAATAAAATATTAACAAGAATTATCGTAATAATTATTGAGTAGTGCCTTCTTACGTACGAATCAATAATTCAACAAATCGTGTAATACCGTGTGCATCGTGCAACCACGCAGACATCATCGTATTTTAACCACCGTGTATTCCAACAAAGTTGTTAATCAGAATAACTACGCCGTTATTTATAAAAACTCAAACTTGTCATTTTCTTCATCCAACAGTTATTCCGTTATGGGGCCCACAAATGACTGCGCCGTCGTACGGATATTCCCGACAAAAAGAATATTCCACGACCAAAAGAATATTCCCCGACAAAATGAATATTTTATAACCACTTGCTTATTTTGTAAAATTTGCACATTTCACCCATAACCAAAACATTATATCAAATTAACACCTTATTATTTCAGAATAATGAATAGAGAAAATTCAATTTTATTTATAAAAAGTGGGGTCTTACAACCTCCCTCCTTATAAAATTTTGTCCTCGAAATCGACGTACGCATTCTGGTGTGTTTCAAAAAGTGAGGTACCTCGCTTTCATTTTCGATTCCAACTCCCATGTCATTTCCTCAATAGCATGGTTCCTCCACAAAACCTTAACTTGTGGTATAACCTTTGTTCGTAGGACATGCTCTTTCCTATCCAATATCTTAACAGTACCTCCTCGACGTTAAATCTTCTTGGCTATCTCGTCTCGGTTCTAACTCAATAATGTGGTTTGGGTCTTTCACATATTTACGTAACATCGACACGTGAAAAACTTTATGAACACGCCGACATACTTAGCGTTAAGGCGTAGTCTATATAGCCACAGTTCCTACTCGATCGAGGATTTCAAATAAATCGAAGGTTTGAGCTTTCTTCTCTTCATCGACTCTTACTTCTAGAATAACGCCTTCTTGCCCCTTCTTCTTTATATTCATCGGCTCCGTGTCCAGTAGCTTGAGCGGCTTTTAACGTTATCGATTAAAGTCGATTCTACTCAGATATCATCACGTGGGTCCCTAGAGTCTTTAACTCTATCTCTATCATTTGTAAATTATACAAAATAGGTCTTTGTGTTCAATAATATCGCACTCAGATTACTTGCATACGATCTTCTACTACTCAACGCTACTACCACGCGTTCGCTTTTCCAAGATGGTATGGTCGTAACAAGTGCCAAAATGAGTCGCCTCTTGAACTCTTGGAAAATCTTCTCGCATTCCTCGCTTCCATATGAATTTTGTATCTTTCGAAGTCACTAAGTTAATCTGAGTAGCGATTCGAGAAAGTCCTTCCACGAATCTCCGATAGTAACCAATTAAGCCTAGAAAGCTAGATATTTCGACATCGACTTAAGTTGCTTCTCATATGTGATTCATATCCCAATCTTGGATATCACGTCACAATGGCACCTATCGCTTTACCACCACACACAAATATAGAGTTCCCTACGGAGAGTCCGGCTTTGGTGCATTCCACAAAGGAAGTCACCAGATAGAGGCTTGAGTACCAAATCTTGTACTTGAGTTTTTAACTCCTGAAGTTCAATAGGAGCCATTCGATAAAAGATTTTAGAAATGGGTTTTGTACCAGGTTCAAAGTCGATACAAAATTCAATATCACACTGGGGTAGGCCAGAAATTCTTCAGAAATACGTCAGAAATTCACTAACAATGTAAATTTTATTCAAATCGACGTGTCTTTATTCAAATCCATAACATGGGCTAAGAAAGCTTGACATCCGCTTTTTCAATAAACGAATGGCTTTTATGGCTTGATATGAAAGTGTTTGACTTCAATGGTTTGGTTGCTTGAGTTCGCATAACAAAGTTGGTTAGGAATATGAAAACTAACAACCTTACAAAAATAATCAATTTTGGCATGATGAGTAGTTAACCAATCAATCCCTAAAATCACGTTAAATGCAAGTATCTTTAAAGAGATAAGATCAACAGGTAATGTGATTGTGCCCACTTGGATCAAACAAAATTTATAAATAGTGGATGTAACGAAAGTTTCTCCTAACGGAGTCTCCACCGATAAATCAAAGTCTAATTTCGCTGGAGTCAAGTTTAAACGTTGAGCACAAGCAGGAGAAATAAAAGAATGGGTAGAACCGGTATCTAGTAAGGTATAAACTTCACTAAAATTTATGATTAACTAACCCGTGATAACTTCATTTGGGTTCCTCACTTGTTGGGAAGTCATGACAACCGCTCTCCCTTGAACTACCCGACTTTGACTTGTTTGGGGCAGTATTTGGTGTCATCACTACCGTTGAAATTGAATTTTCTATAGGGCATATTCCACCTCAATCGCTTCATCGACTACTCTATTTCATGATCTCAATCATTAATCTTCGATCCATATCGAATTGGGGTTGACCGCAATGTATGTGGTAATTCAAAACTCGATGTTGGGTTTCTCAAATCATTCAAAAGAGAAATACATATCATCTATTTTAGCCTTCTTAGATCGGACATCTCTTTCCACAATATCAACGCGTCGTATGCGCTTTTTTACCCATGCATCACTCATTCTCACTCGCTCGCTTGTTTTTCTTTCTTTTTTTCGATTCCAAATTTTATCGTCTTATACTCTGCCAAAGAGTGCTTCTGTTCAAGCATCACATATCGGGTAACACAAGCTTGAATTGTTGCATCCTTTTGCTCCACGACCATCACCTTTTCTTCAAATTTCGCTTCTTCTAACTCATGAATTTGATTTTGCAATTCTAAATTTTGATCATAAAATTCTTCTAATAAATTCTCCTCGTGTACCTCTTCTTCCTCTTCTTCCTCACTCACCGCTACCTCTCTGATCTATAAAAGTGCAACTATCAATTCTTCACTCACAACATGGATATCTGTAATTCCTTCTTCGCCTGACATCACATTATCCTGGTTGGTGATTAGAGGTGTCTCCACGATCTCATTCACTCCATTGTTAACGTTCTCAGCTGCCATTCTTAAATACTGCCATAAAACAAGGGTTAATTAAACAAATTAACATATCACATAATATCCCTATATTATGACCAACCAACAAATAAGCTTAGGTAGGACACACTAGCGAAGGATTTACTCATCTCTCCCTCCTAGTTCTATTCTCACATCTCGCCCAGAGATCATATCCCTAAGCTTTGATACCAACCTGTGACGCCCCAAAATAGGTCCAATCCATCCAACCCATTCTCGAGTCGCCAAATACATGGTAAGAGAAAGTAAACTACAACTTCAATAATACAATTGTCGTCGTGCAAAATACGACAAACACATACCGTGAGTTTAAATACAAATATTATCTTCTAGACAATATCCACACTCAAATAAGTCCTCATTATTAATTATTCATACACTATTTTACAAAAATAGTGAGGACTGCTAAAACATCTTTCTAGAACCATCACCCATACCCCGACTCGATCCTCGCTATGTTCTCACCTCCCGAGAAGAAAAATGGAACAAAAAGGAAAAGGGTGAGCTCAACTAGCCCAAAGAAAGAATATTATGACTAAGATAATATACAACAAATTATCATTAGTCTTCAACAGGAAAAATCGATAGAATATAATATACAACAAGTTTTAGATCAATAAATGCAATGAAACAACAATCCATTAGAAGAGTCACGTAGAGAATGAATTCTACTATCTTCTAAGATTTAAAAGTCCATCATCAATATTTTATCCTCGTAACAACAATCAATATACATCTTTAATCAAATATTCATCTTTGCACTACACAGCCAAAGATATTCATTCAGTATCACCAAATGGGTCATGTTCATCTCAACACTGCTCATCTTTGCACTACGGGCCAAAGATATTCATCGATTAATCATTCATCTTTGCACTACAGCCAAAGATATTCAAGTAATATCATCATTTAAGACCGAGGATGATGAAAATATTTTAAAGAAAACGAATCCAGTGAGATGTAAGGACAAATATTGAGGATTCAGTATAACATAATTTATCCAAGATCAATAATACTTCATAATAACCAATTGTGAAGCGTAATTCAAAAATAAAGATCAAAACATGGATACAATCAAAGATAGTAACCATAATAGACATCTTGGACAAAAAGGAAAATTTTTATTTTTGGTGAATAGTGAATTCGTGAATAATAGTCGATATCGTGAATAAGTGTCGTATACGTGAATAGTAAGTAACCCCACACAAAAAGTTCCAAATTTGATTAAAAAGTTCAAACCAATATTCAAAGATAATGATATTGAAGAAAATAATATCATTTAAGAAGAAAATAACATCCCTTACCTCAAAATAACCGTATTTTCGATCGAATTTGGATATAATGTCGATGTAAACTTGCAGACCTAATAAGCAACTCTCAAAGTATCAAAATACTCAAAAAAATACGCCGATAATATATAGAGAAAGAAAACTTGTTTCGGTGTGATTTTCAATTCTAACCTAAGCGCCTATTTATAGGAAAATGTTAGAACACCATAGAGACTAAAATAATAAAATAATAATATAACCTTATTTTTTTTCACGCCACCCATCTTTGAAAATCTAGCATGCCAATTTCGAAATTTTAAAAAAGCCCACATGTTATTCAACACCAACCAAAGTGGGTCCCACCCATTTTTAATAAAAATTATTTTATTTTTTCGAAACTTCAACAATTCATAGAAAATAGCCGTTTTATCGTAAAAATATGAATTTTATGTCCATTCCACATGAAATCGAATTCTCTACAACTTTGTAGAAGAGTTTTTCCAAATTTCGCATGTAAAATATCCAAATCCACAAACGGATGATTTTAAACACCATTTCAACACCTTTTAAAATTCATAACAAATCATGCGTTAAATTTTAACGGTTCAAAATTTGTGGACATATACTCAACTCATATATGTATAACATATCCAAAAAATCACAACGATCCAATGGTCTGATTAAAATTATAACTCACATTTAATAAAGCTTTAAGAACATCGATTTGAGTTTTTAATACCTCCAATCCGACAAAAATATCGATAAAACACCTCAACATTAATTCCTTCATTTATAACCACATAAATAAATCCATCATTTATATCCACATCAAATAAATATTTTCTTATCATATAAATCAATAATTAATTATTCACAAATAATATTACGTAATCACAATTATGACAACTGTGCAGTAGTTTTCAGAAAGAGGGGCTTTTCAATAAGGATTTCTCTCCTTGGCGCGCAATTAGGTGACCAAACCTCTCCTCGATAGAACTTTCTAGACATTGCCAATAATGCTTATCTAATAATATTATTCAAATAATATGAATTATTGATCCGATAATGGGAAATATTGTGCAAATGACAATTATTCAAACAATAATAATATAAAATATCAACGCAAACAATTATTGAATCAATAAAATAAAATATTAAGCAAAGAATTATCGTAACAATTATTGAGTAAAGTGCCTTTTACGCACGAATCAATAATTCAACAATATCATGTAATACCGTGTGCTATCTCGTGCAACCACGCCAGACATCGTATTTTAACCACCGGTATTCCAACGTTGTTAATTGTAATAACTACGCCGTTATTTATAAAAACTCAAACTTGTCATTTTCTTCATCCGATTATTATTCAAGTTATGGGGCCCATAAATGACTGCGCCGTCGTATGGATATTTCCGACAAAAAGAATATTCCACGACCAAACGAATATTCCCCGACAAAAATGAATATTTTACAACCACTTGCTTATTTTGTAAAATTTGCACATTTCACCCATAACCAAAAGCATTATATCAAATTAACACCTTATTAATTTCAAGAATAATGAATAGAGAAAATTTAATTTTATTTATAAAAAAGGTGCAGCGATTCGAATGTCAGGGCCTCTAGATCTCTCTGTGTTAGGTGCTAGTTATGTTTGATGTTATATACTTGTTCTTTGCCATGAGGAGAGTAGACTGAAAGTGGAATCACCTCCATACTATGTCAAGATCTCTAGATATAAGCAGTCAAAGTACGTTGACCGATCACGAAAACTGGAAATCTAGGTAAACCTAGAAACCCATAATTTCTGACAACCTTTTCAAAGCCTTAGATATTGATGTGTTTAAGTTGTTATGCTGTGTTAGTGTATTGATCTTGTAGACTAACATGTAGGCTACACATTAAAGCCATTAGAACACTTAGATCCATAACAGAATCAAAGTTGCGGCTGGTCAAACAAGCATTAACCATCAACCGGATGAGTTTTCTGGAAAACCCAGAAAACTCAAGAACAAATTTCTGACAGTGCTTTGACCGGCCAAGATCTCTTAACTGTGATGTTGTGATGTTATAAAAATGAGATTTTGTTTCTCCCTGACATCAGGACTACACGTTAGAACCTTTAGATCACATTAAGTAAGCTTGGAACTTATAGATTCAAGGGATCAAAGTGAGACCCATGAACTGTTCTTCATTTATGGGTAACCCAGAAATGAAGAACAACCTTTGACATGATATTTGTGAGCCTATAACTTTGTATTGTGTTATTGTATGACCCTGAAACCAGTTTGTGTGTAGTATAACATTAATACTACATGTATAACACATCAAAAAACCCAGAAGAACTTGACATCAGACGGACGGGCAGTCAGAGAGGACTATTCAAACTCTAGAGGATCTATTAAGACTCTGCGTCCTTGACTTCAAAGGAAGTTGGGACAAGTTCTTGCCATTAGTGGAATTCTCCTACAATAACATTTATCAAGCAAGTATCGGTATAGCTCCATTCGAGGCGTTGTATAGACGTAAGTGTCGTTCTCCAATATGCTGGGATGAGGTGGGTGAAGCAACATTGTTGGGACCAGAATTGGTAAGTATGACTACGGAAAAGATTCAAATGATCCGGCAACGTATAAAGACCTCACAAGATCGACAAAAGAGTTATGCTGATCTTCATCTTAAGGACATGGAATTTAATGTTGGAGAACATGTGTTGTTACGTGTTGCTCCATGGAAAGGAGTTACAAGATTTGGAAAGAGAGGAAAGCTCAATCCTCAATTCATTAGACCATTTGAAATCCTTGATCGAGTAGGAACTGTGGCCTATAGACTCGCCTTACCGCCAAGTATGTCTCGTGTTCATAACATTTTTCACATATCCATGTTACGTAAGTATGTGGAAGACCCGAACCACATTATTGAGTTAGAACCAGACGAGATAGCGAAAGATTTAACGTATGAAGAGGTTCCTGTTAAAATCTTGGATAAGAAGGAACATATTCTACGCTCCAAGGTTATACCTCAAGTTAAAGTTTTGTGGAGAAACCACGATCTTGAGGAAATGACCTGGGAGTTAGAATCTGAAATGAAATCAAGGTATCCTCACCTCTTCGACATACCAGGTATGTACCCTAATTTCGAGGACAAACTTTCATAAGAAGGGGAGGTTGTAAGACCCCAACTTTCATAAATAAAGATTAATTTTTCTCGAAATATATTTTTGAATATTATGATGTGGATTTGATATAATATTATAGTTGTGGGTAATATTTATAAATTTTACAAAGTAAGTAAGTTGTTATAAAATATTTGATTGGTCGGGGAATATTCGTTTTATCAGGGAATATTCGTACGACGACACAATCATTGGTGGACTCCACAACGAAATTATTGTCGAAGTTAGAAAACGACAGAAATATCTTTTTTATAAAAATAACGGCAAAAGTTTTACTGTTAACTATTGAAATACCCATTGATAAAAGTATAGTAATACGCGTGGTTGCATAGTAGCACACGGTATTGTACAGTATCTTAGATTATTGATGCTTACGTGAGAAGTCACTCAGTTTTATTCAATTATTGCCACAGTAATTGTTGCACAGTTTCTTATATTATTAATTCAATTATTGTCATAGTATCATTTGCATAATATTTTACATTATTAAATCAATAATTGACGCGACACAATTATTCATATTATTAGTTAGCATTATTGACAATGTCTAGAAACTTCTGTCGAGGAAAGGGGTTTAGTCATCTAATTGCGCGCCAATAAGGATAAATCCTTATCGGAAAGCCCCCACTTTTCTGGGAATGATCTGGTTGTTGATATTGTGAGCTTATAATATTAATTATTATGTGGTGGATTTTGGTTCAATTTTGTTATAAATAAAAGAATTTTGCATGATTATTTGTTGAAAGTTTGACAATTATCTTCTCCGATAAAATATTCATTCAAATATATTATTATAATATTAATTTTTTTTATAATTTAAATATTATTATTATTATTATTATAATATATAATTTTTAGCATGTGAATAAAAGTGGAGTGAAGGTTATCTTTTTTATTTTGAATTCCTTCAACGCACTCCACCTTTGCTAAATGATGGAATAACTTCTCTGCAAAGCATTTGTTTTTTTCAAACTTGTGGGCCTCACCTATTGGAAAAATAAGAGATTAGGCAGTGAATGAAAAGGAAAGGTTAGACATGATTGAAGAAATAAAAGTTTGGCAGGAAAGTGTTTGGCAGGAAAAGTTAGGCAGCATATGGTTTTCTTCTTCCGTTTTGCACTATAAAAGGAGGGCAACCCTCCATCATAAGTCACACCAAAAATCTCAAGCATTTTTACTCTAGTATTGTGAGTATCTCTTTTGAGTATAAGTATACTTTGAGCATAGTTTTCTACAAGATTTTCTCAGAATAATATCCGATATTCCAGTCAAATCCAGTTTCTACTAAGGTAAATGATATTATTTTATTTCAATACTCGTAAGAAATATTATTTTCTTTCATACTCCATAGTATGGAAGGGATATTATTTCATTTCATATTCCTAAATTTAAATTTACTATGGTAAGTATTGCTTCTATAATTCCTGAAATTAGTAGAATATCCTTAATATTTGCGCTTCATCCAGTATCTTTTCATAAAAATATTATTCTGAGCATTCTTGATAAGTTTTAACCTTTTCATACCGGAGTCTATTCACGGGATACTATTCCCAAAGTACTATTCACTCGAGTACTATTAACTCGGGGTACTATTTGTAAGACCCCGAATTTTATGAAATAAAAGTATTTAATTTTTCTATTTTGGTAAATAGTTACATTGATAAAAGTTTAAAGTTAAGGGTCATATTTGAAAATTTTTCAAAGTAAGCAAGTTGTCATAAAATAACCGGTAGTAAAAGAACAGTAATACGCGTGGTTGCATAGTAGCACACGGTATTGATTATTGATGCTTATGTGAGAAGTCACTCAGTTATACTCAATTATTGCTACAATAATTACTGTATCATATCTCTCATATTATTGATTCAATTATTGTCACCGTATCATCTGCATAATATGTTATATATTATTAAATCAATAATTGAGACGACAAAGTTATTTATATTATTATTTGCAATATTGACAATGTCTAGAAGTTCTGTTAAGGAGAGGTTTGGTCACCTAATTACGCGCCAATAAGGAGAAATCCTTATCGGAAAGCCCCCTCTTTCTTGGGAACGATCTGGTTGTTAAATATTGTGAATTATAATATTAATGATGAATGTTATTAAAAATCGAATTTGAGTTTAGAGTTGAATTTGGAGACGCAGACGTGATATTTGAGTCCAGAATGATGAAATTAGTAGAAATAGACTATAAACACAAAATTTGCTGGGGTTGACTTTTTAGTCAAAAAAGTCAACAATTGATTTTTTTGGAAAAAGTCAAACTTCGAAATTTTAAAAATGAAATTTTTGAGAAAAATATTTCCATTGTGTTGGGATTGATAGTGTTAGTGGAAATCGACATTTATTTCGATAATAATTGATGTCAGGAGGTTATATTGACCAATCGGGTAATTAATCAATTAATTGCTATTAATTCACATGATTATAACTATTTGTTCACATGTGTGTACTATTGATTCACATTCATGTACTATTAGGGGAGGTGGTGCAAGATTGATAATACGTGCATGACTAAGTTAAAAATGGAGGTATAGATGGAGGTACTATACTGTAATTCGTATTTTCACATGATTATAACTATTGAGTCACATGATTGTACTATTAATTCACATTATTTACTATTAGGGGAGGTGGTGCAAGTTTGATAATACTTGCAGGACTAAATTAAAAATGAAAGAAAAGTTGAAGGTATTATACTGTAATATTTCGAGCCCCAAAACGTGTAATTATCGAAATTATATTTTCCTATAAATAGAAGCTCATTCTTCCTTCATTTCTCACCAATTCACTAAAGCTATAAAGCAATTATTATTGAGAGAAATTATAGGGAGAAAGAAGAAGAGAAGTCTGCTACCTCACTATTCCAGTATCCAGTTTTTCTAAGGTGAAGATAGGTGATGAAAATTATCTTCATCCTGGGTGCGAAGAGGAAGTTAGAATCACATTTATGATTATGAGTTATTCATATGATTGTGGACTTGAATTGTTGATTGATGTTACAGGGATAAAACATTATTGGTGGATTTTTAACATGGAGAAGATAATAGATCTGATGGTCTATTTGACTCTTCTAATGGATTGCTCGTTCCGCTTCAACTATGGTTGAAAAGTTTTATCATCTACCAGATGTTCTAAATCTCTGATTTATTACTGATGAAAGCTATTGATGATGTAAATTATCTTTAGTCATGATATTCTTTACTGGGCTAGTTGTACTCACCCTTTTGCTTCACAATTCCTTTCAGGTAATAAGAGTGTAGCTGGGTCGAGCGAGGGTAACAGGAGAATAGAACGGTGGTCTATAGCTGTTGAGGTTCTCCCTAAATAGTATGGAAATAATTTTATTGAGAACTTTAGATAAGTGTGTCGTATTGTATACGTCATTTGATATTTAATTTTGGTGAACCGAATAGGGTGAGGTGAACCCAACTTTGGAAGGGTGTTTTGCCACTATCATACAAGATGTCTAATGACATACAACCTCGTGTTATCATAAGACAAGGTTGTGCACATCCACTTGCTGAGTATATCTACGAGCACTACCTATATAATCTTGGAGTTTATTTGAAATATGATTCTCAATTGGAGACAATGGAGATAATTATAAGTCAAGAGAAGACTCACCATTGGAAAGAAGATGATAGCAATCTTCTTGTTTTTCTTTGGGGACTATTGGGTTAACCAAGGATAATTCTGTGGACATATGATAACTATCATAACCTAGACGCATGGCCTCCCATGTATGAAGGTTTCCTTGAGTATTTTCCAAAGATTTTAATTTCTAAAACAGTTATTAACTGTACTTTTATGTAAAGTACCATTTTAAGGTTGTGGTCGAGGCACCATGAGAGTTACATACATTTGTATTAAAACTCACAGTTTAACTGTGGTCATATTTTGCACGACAGTTCAACAGTTGTATAAATGAAGTTTGTAAATGATTTTTATAGTGTGATATCTGGCGACTCAGAATGGGTCGTGTGGACCTATTTTGGGGGCGTCACACTATTCATGATAAAAATTTATTTCTTCTCTATCCAGATCATTTTTGATACAATATTATTCTTGAATTTTACGCCACAAAGCAGTATCATGTTGACAATTTGGATATTATTAAATTCTGGATAAATTAAATTATAAATCTTTAGAATTTATCCTTTGCTTGCAGTTAATTGAATTCTTATATCATTGTCATCATCCTCATGTTTATATTGTTATGAAAGTCATCTTTGGCCGTAGTGCATAGATGGATTGTTGATTGGTATGATTATGACCAAGGATCATTTGGTATAATCATGACCCGTAATGTTACTAATGATGTGGTAAAAGTCCTCATTGGCCCGTAGTGCATTGATGGACAGTTGTTGGCACGATCATGACCATTGGTGATAATAATGAATATCCTTGGTCCGTAGTGCATGGATAATTCAGTGATGTGAATTATTTATTTAGCTGAGTCTCAGCGATAAAAATTGATGATAAACTTTTAAATCATAGAAGATAGTAGATATCATGCACTACTTGACTCTTCTAATGGATTGTTTGTTCATTACTATGATTAAACTCGTTGTCTATTATATTCTATCGGTTTAACATCTTTGTTGAAGGCTAACGATAATTTATTCTGCATTATCTTAGTCATAATATTCTTTACTGGGCTAGTTGAGCTCACCCTTTGCTTTAGTTATTCTCTTCAGGAAATGAGAATATAGCTGGGACTAGTCGGGGAACGGAGTGACGGTCCAGATGGTTGTTTTAGTAGTCCTCACTATTCTATAAAATAGTGTGATAATAATTGTAATAAGATTGAATTTGAGTGTGGATATTGTCTAGAAAACAATATTCGTATTAAAACTCTCAGCTTATGTTTTGTCGTATTACACGACAGTTGTATTAATTAAGTTGTATTTGAATTTTGTACCATGTATTTGGCGACTCAGAATGGGTGATGTATACCTATTTTGGGGGCGCCAGAAGTGTATTGATCTTGTAGACTGACATGTAGGCTACACATTAATGCCATTAAAACACTTAGATCCATAACAAAATCAAAGTTGCGGCTGGTCAAACAAGCGTTGACCATCAGCCAGATGAGTTTTCTGGAAAACCCAGAAAACTCAAGAACAGCTTTCTGACAGTGTTTTGACCGGCCAAGATATCCTAACTGTTATGTTGTGATGTTATAAAAATGTGTTGTTGTTGCTCCCTGACATCAGGACTACATGTTAGAACCTTTAGATCATATTAAGTAAGCCTGGAACTTATAGATTCAAGGGCTCAAAGTGAGACCCATGAACTGTTCTTCATTTTTGGGTAACCCAGAAATGAAGAACAACCTCTGACATTATATTTGTGAGCCTATAACTTTGTATTGTGTTGTTGTATAACCCTGAAATCAGTTTGTGTGTGTAGTATGATATTAATATTACATGTATAACACATCAGCAAACCCAGAAGAACTTAGGATCATGAATCAAATAGTGGTCAAACCTGATAACTCGACAACTGACTTTGAATTTCTGGGTTTGATGAAGAACACCTATAGCGACAGTTCTGTCACTATAGGGCCCTTTAGCGACAGTTTCTTTATAAAATTAACTATTTGATTAAATAATTAGAGAAAATTAGTTTTTAATTATTAAAATACAAAATAAATTCCTAAAAATTATTTTAATGCCTAAAAATGGGTTTTTAATAATTTTGAATATATTTCATTAATATTTAATATTTTTAGAATATTAATGGTTTTTAATTTATTTAATTATAATATTAAATAAATTACTTAAAAATGATTTTAATACTTAAAAAATTATTTAAAATTATATTATGGTAAAAGAAAATATTTTAAGTTATTTTTAATGACTTTTAATATTTTATGATAAATTTCATTAATAATTTATTATTAATAATAATTAATTTATTTAGTAATTGTATTAAATAAATTATGAAAAAATAGAATTAATGATTTAAAAATCATATAAAAATGATTTAAAGGTTATAAAAATATTTTAAGTTATAAAATATAACTTTTGATATTTAGTCATGAAAAAAATTAATATTTAATATTAAAGGATAGTTATTTAATAATGGTTTTAATTATTTTAAATCATTTAAAGGTAATAATAAAGTTAAGGATTTCATTAATATTTAATATTAAATAAATATTAATGATAATAGAATTAAGTGGTATTTAATTCATATAAATATGATAGTAATGGTTGAAAAATCATGATAAATGGTAATAATTACTTGAAAATTATTATGAGCCTTTAAAAATTATTTTAACTGATTAATAAATTATCTAAGATAATTGTGTTGCATTTAGACAGAATCTTATGGATAATAGGCTCGTGAATTATCCGATTGGGCCGTCGGGATGTCAGAATTGTGTCGGATTCAACTCAGACTACAATAATTTGACTTGATACCAGGTCTTATGTGCTGTATAAACAGATAGAATTATGTGGTAATGTGTTTAGTTTATTCTATATTGTGATGATATTATTCTAACTTGGGAAATCGATATTATTAATATTAGGTCTTAGGATAAAGCTAAGTTATGTTTTGTAACGGTAATCAACGGTATAGGCAAGTTCTCTTTAACTCAATCTTGAGTTATAAATTTCATATATGTTGGTGATTAATCATTGTTGATTATCACGTCTATGAATTGTTGAATCACACTTTGCGCATATTGCATGTGTTCATCAGGTATGAAAGGCTGATCACATTCATTACCATTCGGTCAAGATATAATTGATATGTTCATATTCAATGTTCGTTCAGCTATAAAAATTTTCCATGCTAGTTCATAATTATATTGTTGAATGTTAGCCAGCTATTATTCAAAATCTTTCCATCATAATATATCCTTAATTTATTAAACTTAAACTTGCTGGGAAAACTTATTGCACACCCTTGCTATATCATGATAAATATTGCAGATTAAGGTGAATACGTCGGATACAAGGAAAAGTCAAAGCTAAGTTCAGCTTGAGACTATGTGTGCAGCTAGAATTGTAACAGTAATTTATTATAATAACATTGTATGTTAGATAGGATATTGATTCAGGTATTATGAGAAGGTTCTTGACCTTGGGGATAGTGTGTAATGTTTAATGTATAAACAATTATGTTTATATCTTCCGTAATTGTTAGAACTAGTGTACCGGATTTGTGGTGATTTAGGACCCAAATTTGGGGACGCTACATTTGGTATCAAATCTGTTGGTTATAAATTTAGGGTAGAGTTACCTTAGACTAATAACCGCAGTGATTAGGATAAGATTTAACTCACATAGAGTTAGTAAGTCGGTAAGATTCAAAGACGAATCTCGGCGAGTATAAAAGACACGGAGTTCCCTAACTCTGATAATAAAGGTGAACAGTAGTGATGAATAGATAGAGTCTAAAAGACTAAAGGTATTGGGATATGAGATCGTAAAATAAAACGATCATAACATAGAAATATATCGTGATATATACGATAAGATCACCCTATAATCTGATAAGGTTATAGTAGTGAGAAGGATCAAGCAAATGATTAAAAAGTTACAGCAAGATTGCTGTGCGTCAGTTGTACTACGAATTAATACAGATTTAGGAAAGGATTATGAATACGGATTAAACAAAATTCGTATTGAGAAGGGAGTTAAGATTAGGTGGGGATTCAATTGAGGACTCATGTCAGCAGCTGAGTTTGGTGTAACAATCACTTAGTTTTTTACACTGATAATCATTGAAATGTCTATGTAGCGTTATGTGCTATATGCGTGTTGAGAAGGTAATTCTTTTCTCATGTGTATAACAGATAGGTAGGGTATAGGAAGAGAATATAGGATTAAGTACGAGTTCTTAAAACTCATACTTATGGTAAGTTTGTGACTCATGATTATATTAAATGTTTATGAACCCCTTAGCGAATGGACGACAAAGGTCTGACTAGGACAAGTTCTTAAACTCATATGATTGTGGTAAGTTCCTGAACTCATAAGTGTGGTAAGTTTGATGAACTGGGTATAGTTTTGTGTGAATGGAGTATTAAGGATTATAAGAATAAATAGATTGTTTAAGCAATTGATTATTAGTGGAGACATAGTTTTTTTTC
The DNA here is from genome assembly GCA_020205615.1 of Panax quinquefolius. Lineage (NCBI taxonomy): Eukaryota > Viridiplantae > Streptophyta > Magnoliopsida > Apiales > Araliaceae > Panax > Panax quinquefolius. The sequence goes on along the minus strand of CM035152.1, from coordinate 95,555,945 downwards.
CAAAACTTCTACCTATGCTAGACTTTAAACCTTTTGACATCAAGCTAAATAAGCACTATGTGCCTCTTTGAAAATGAATTTTATTCTCAACTTCTGGTGACCCTTGTGTATGTGTGGACTTCGGGACACCGGCACATCGTTACCTGTTAAATTATAAAACTGATTTGCAATGACTTTTGAACGGTTTAAAGAATATTCTATGCTACTTGTTTTGGCTAGACAAAAATGATTTGAAACATCAAAATGAATTTTATTTATCGATTATATATCATGTAACCTGGTGCAAAGATGATAAAAGTTGGAGTTGTAAATACAGAAATACTTAGTGTTGAATTTGATCTAAAAATTATTGCCCCACTATTGTATGATGTGTTATGACAAAGTCACACAATGACGGCATCCTCAAACGGGCTGTTAATATAGTATGGTATCATGACGTCATTTTTAAAATATGTTCAAAATTTTTAATTTGCCAACGGGGTTTGGCTATACACATAAATATTTCGTTTGAAATAGATTGTTGGTACGAGTCTAAGCTATTTGATTCAGCTAGACCAACATTTATAAAACCCTAAGCGTTCTTTAAAAATTTTCCTAAACCAAATTGTTTTGGTACAGATTCTGATAAAGACTGAGATAAGAAAATTTTTGTGCGCCTGAGGCGGATGGGATAAGAGGAACATGAAAAATTGTTCCGACCAGTAGTACATGGCCAGTACAGGGCATACCAAGATAATTACCCACTATGTCTGTAAGTTATGACGGTTTCCAGATGAATTTCTGTATAAACCTTTTCGAAAATGATAGATAATAGTCTATATGACTTCTCAATACGATTTCAAAATTTTAACTCTTGTGAGTGATGTATGGGGTAGTATGAGATGTTGTGTATGAATGGTATAGGTATGCAAGGTATAGGGTGTAAGTTGAATTTCGGGGATGAAATTCTTAGAAGAAGGGGTGAATGTGACAACCCGAGAATTTAGACAATTTAATAAAATCTTTAATGATTGAATAGAGGTTAAATAATAGACCTAGACAGAAAATAAGTGTATGAATTTGACATTTTTGGGAATGAATTTTGTGAATTTAAAAACTTTTGGTGAAGGTTTACAGTGTTAAGGGTATAAGTGTATATCTTCTGTGTATATAGTCATATATGTGTACAGTATGTGGTTGAGGGTCAAGGGTTCACCAGATAAATTATATCAGCGATAAACCCTAATAATATATTAAGAACCTCGACGTTCAGTCAGAAAACCATATCGATATGATAGAAACCCTAACACCGATTCTAGAAACCCTAGTTTCAGTTTCGGGAATCCGAAACCCTAATTCGGAATATAAAAACCCTAATTTGGGAGCCTGAAGATAAGTATAAGGCTTTTATGTTATTTATTATATATTTAATTAGGGATAGCCCTAATTGATTATTAGAAAATCCTAATTGTTCATCTGGAAACCCTAATGTACAATTATGGAACCTAATTGCTAAATTAGCAATTTTAATTAGGAAATATTAATCCTAATTAGCAAACTTGAATGTGATTAGGAAATCTCAAGATAATTAGGAAACCCTAACTATAATTTTGAAATCTTATTTTTCTATTTTTAAACCTAATTAGAAATGCTAAAAATTTAAATTTGTAAAACCTTAGGGTTAAACCCTAAGGGTCAAACCTAAGGATTGGTCAAGTTATAATTATGCCATTAAAATTACAAGTCAAATGTCCAAACTACCCTTTTTGCATTTTTCAATGAGTTGTGTTAGTTCTCAGTAGGCACAATAGATCTAGAAGGAGGGGGGGGGGGTTGAATAGATCCTTTTTCTTTCAAATACTTTTCTGATTTATTTTGTTTTGCTAATAATATAGCATGTGACAAACATAAGAATCTTTTCAAGCACAACAGAATAAGTAAAAGATCCCCTTCATTGATATATTCATAATCATACGTACATTGTTCGTAGAGTTAGTTCAGTGGTAAGTAGTTAAAACATATATAGCAGTTATAGCAGTTAATGTACATAATATAAATGACATAAAGTAAAAGACACAAAGGGTTTTAAGTGGTTCAGAGACTCAAACACCTAATCCACTCTTACCGCTTTCAACTAGCGTGATTTCCACTAAGGAAGCGGCACCACGAATCACTAAGATTCCTTGAGGCCAATGACCTTGGGACTTGATTCACTAAGAACTCTTCAAGGCCGCGTGACCTTAGAACTTCTCTAGTTCCCTAGGAACTCTTCAAGCCCAGCAGGCTTGGAATCTTCATTTAGTCCCTCTGGACAAGGACCCCTCAGGCCCTGACTTCTTGTAGTTGTAGTTGTTAATGTTGTTGGTGCTGAGCTGCTAAGATGTCATTAAGCTATGAACATCTTTTGTACTTAGCAGCTTGGTGTGGTCCTCTTTGCATTCTGCTTCGATTCTGGACCACATCTTCGTTGGTGCAGCTGATCTTTACTCTTTTTAGCTCATCTTCATCTGATGTCAATTGTGCACCATCACCATCTGGGTTTGCTAAGTCTCTATGCTTTTAGTAGACTTTATCTGGCACTTAGCAATCCCTGAACCCTTCTTGAATACTTTGCAGACATGGTTCTGCACTTGTTCAGTTTCAGCTTTCGGTTCATGGTGATTCGTAGAGTGGCTCTTTTGATCTTCTTTGTACTCAGCCACTTTCCTGAATGCTATCTTCTTGACCTTCTCGGCTCTTAGCTTGGCTGCCATCTTCAGTGGCATTCTCATCTTTATTGAGTGAAGCTTCAATCTGTTTGATTCCTTCTTCAAAGCTTCTTCACTTCCACCTTGGTAGTCTCACTGTCACTGAGACTTGTTCTATTGATCTTTGGTGGAACTCGTAGAGTCAACAATAGCAGTCACCAACTCAACGATTCTGCAACTTCACAATCATCAGAAACTCTAGATCTTTAAAGCTCTGTTGATTTATACTACTTCCCAATATTCCCGTTGGAAAGTAACTGTTGAAAGCTATTCAAATTGCCTCGCAGATCTCGAGTTATTTGGTGCAGACTGCGGATGTGACATGACATTTTTTCTGACTTCCTAACACTGCAGTCTGCTGTTTCACCAACCCTGTCAGATATGTCACTTTGTTATCTCGGGCAGGTCGATGACTTTATTTCTGTTAGGTTTGTAATATTCATAACGCAATCAAATTGCATAAAAAGTGCGGAAGCGTGAAAAATCAGAGTTTAAAATTTTACAAACCATATACCCGGATCATCCTTTATGCATAATTATTAATTAAGCGAAAAGATAAAGAATAAATCATACCCTTGAAGATCGAGCTTCCTCGGTACAAGTTCACCTCCAAATCCTTTCGCGTTCAATCTTGAATCCACCGGGTTTGGTTCCTTCCTTTGATCAACGTTAGCCACCCAAATGTTTGGCCTCTAGAGGTGATCCACCAAGGAAGAATAAAATTCAAGAAGATGGGTGTTATGGCTAACCCTAGTTTTCTATCTCTATAGAAAAGGCATACTTCCAACAACTTGGAATTATTACGTACTTTGTTAAAGTCAATAACCCCATACACACCCGTAATAAGACTCCTCTTATTTATAGATGCCAAGCAACCCACCTTAACAATTAAGGAATTGGGTTTTAATTAATTAATTCTTTTAATTAATTAAGCTCCCTAATCTTATTAGGGATAATTAATTAAACTCCTTTAACTAATTTTCCTTCCTAATCCAATTAGGAATAAATGAGAGTACTTATATTAAATTAATTCCTAAACTCTTTTAGAAATTAAAATAATAATAATTGTAATAATATTAATAAGACTCCTCTTATTAATTTATATTTAATATTTCTAAAATATTAAATAATAAATATTAAGCTATTTAATTTATTCTATCACCATAGATTAAATTAAATATACATAACTATATTATTACGATTATGCCATTTACTTCTTAAATAATTATTCTTCCTTTTTATGGTGTGACCCTTTAGGTTCTCCATATTAAGCCGGTTGTGAATAAATCAATTAGAACAATTCTAATCTTATTTAAATAAATAAATTAAATAATTAATTTATTTAAATAAATAATATTTATTCTACAATAGGATAAGCCTCCCTAGCGATCAACGACTTTCCGGATAATATAGATTTCAACATTAATCATTAAAGAACCTTTGAGTAAATAGTTCTTTGTACAATTCAATCCTTCCACCATCTGATGTCCCAATTAAATATAAGGCATGGAATTCTTTGTCAAGTCTTATTTTATTTAATTATATGTATTTCGACTCTTAAATGCACAACTCCAAATAATGCAAATTAGAAACTCCTTTCTAATTTCATTACGCCTTCGCCAAGGACTCTTTGGGTTGTCATTTATCGAATCACATAGGACATTTCTCTTCTTTTATTAGAAGTGGTAGATTCTTTATTGATCATACATTATCTCCATGTACAACTTATTATACCCAAGCATACCCTTTGATATACCCTAAGGGTCTTAAGGAATAAGTCAAAGTATAACTCATCATACACGAAGATACTATGATGATCTCAAGTCCAAGGATCACTTGTCTTACTATCACTACTGAATTCTATTGACAGCAAATAAAACTCCATTAGCTATTCCTTAGCGAGCCACGTTCGATGAACTTATTCTCTAATAAGCACCTACATACTTGCTTTAGTGTCTCCACACAAATGATCATGAGATCAATCATCCTCATCCGATGAGCAAGCAACAACGTATGTACCCAATCTATCGGATTCACTAATCCCCAATTTAGTAATCCAATGATTGGGAACTATTTTAGTTTTAAGCTTTCTAAGAATTTAGATCTCATTAGAATGATCATCATCATTATTCTAAAAGCATTGCTTAAAACTATGGGTTTATCACATATTATAAAATAGCATCGTGTAGATAATTAAAAGCCTTTAATTAATTAATACTTTTATTAATAAATGAATAAGATTATTACAAAGTATATGCTTTATCATCAAACATGATTGGCTTGTGTGCATACTACTTTCAATCTCCCACTTGCACTAAAGCCAATCGTCATGGTATCTCATACTCTTCTTCTTCTCTAAGTGGCGATTATCCTCTTTGTTAGATAAGCTTTAGTTAATGGATATGTAATGTTGTTCTTGAGAGTCCACTATCTCTATAGTGATTTCCCATCTTTCGATGATTCTAATAATCAAATGAAAGTGCCACAACACATGTTTAGATCCAAGATGAGACTTAGGAACTATTCTAGTTACGTAATGAACTTTTAATCCAAACAATCAACTTGCGACTTCATTTATAGCTATATACTTTGTCTTTATCACTAAACCAACAACTCTTTTCTTTGTTTGGAACATTTCCAATTCAATCGCACTAATCGTTCAAGGTAACACTTTACCTTAAAGTGGATTTTTCTATCGTCTCGATGTACATTCGAAAAACTTGAGTCTCAGAAGCCCTCTAGTTTTAATTCGGACCCACCATGTTTACTCACATCCTTAGTCTTGGGTTAAGAACTTTAAGATGTTTTTCACTGACTCACAATGAACTTCTCTAGAATATGACTGATCAACATCAGGTCTCGTATATTTCATTGCATACATGATAGTTACTCATGTGATCTCTCTTTTAGAGTCTGTGGGGACTATTAAGAGAGATACACTCCATAGCTCATCTACATGAGACATCTCTTGGAGTTTGCCATGCTAAACGACTTTAGCATCAAATGAATATACGTTCCTTGGGTTAAGTCGAGCATCCTCTTAAATCTATCTATATAGATTTATATCCCCAATTAAGATACTCTTTCCAAACCATTCATGGAGGAATGTTTAGACAACTTTATCTTTTCTGATTGTAGCATTGATATGTCATTCCTTATCCGTAGTATATCAACATATAATATTAGGAATGTCACGACGCTCCCACTGACCCTTTTGTACACATTAGAAGTCTAACCTCATCGAATGTAACTCTGGATCATCATCTTCTATGATGTGTACCTCATCATCATCATTCATGATGAATCCATACCTCCTAGGTATCTTCGGTACTATTCCAGATTTACGATTCGGTTGTGGTGCAATAGTACATCTCTGAGGTTCCTCTTATTTGACTTATAGTGTTTTGTGGATCATGAACTTTTCAAGATCTATAATACTCCCACTAGCCCTTTCAATGATAAACACTTTTATCTTAGAAGGCAGCGTGTTTCGCAACAAACACCTTTTGCTAAGTAGGATTATAGAACATATGCCCTAAACTTACTTTAGGATGTCCCACAAATCTGTACATGTCAAATTTTGTCCCAAACTTATCCTTTGAAACCTTTTCACATAAGTTGGACAACCCCTTATCTTAACATACTTAAGATTAGGAATCCTCCCTGTCCATAACTTTTATGGAGTCTTGGGGCCGGATTTAGAGGTTACCATTTTCGTAGATATGCAGCCATTTCTAGGACATGACCCTAGAAGGATACTGGAATGTCGATAAAATCATTATGGACCGTACCATGTCCAACAAGGTATGATTTTTCTTTCAGATACATCAATCAATTATTGCGTATCAGGATGTGTCCATTATCAGAAAACCATTTGAGATGATCTAGAAACTTATTGCACAAGTATTTATTCCTTGATCTAATCAAAGAATCTTAATACTTTTGCCAATTTGTTTCATTTACGAATTCTTTGAACCTTTCAAATAATTCATACTTGTATTTTCAAATACACACACATTGACTCTTTGAATGATCATCTCCTTTTCTTATACTAATTTGTTCAATATGCAAAATTATTTTCATGTAAGTCAGTATACAAAATCCATTAAGTAATATTCGATTCTATACAAAACATTATTATTATAAATAGAACAACAATTGTTCTTAATTATAATACCAAAGATTTCATTGTCCAACAATAAAATGGAAATAATATTTTAACAAGAACTGGAATCTGATAACAATTTATTGACTTAATAGATTTGCCCGTAGGCATTGCTAAACTATAAGTTTCTATAGCTAATGTTGCAACCTTTGCTTCATTTCCACACATAGGATTACTTATACTTGTTTAGCTTTCTACTGCTTGGTCCTTCATAAATCTATATTTATGATAACCAAATCGGTATCCAATACCCAAGTAGAACCTTGACTTAAAGAAAAATTTATTTCAATCATGAACAAAAGCGTATTATGTATCGAAACTTCACTAAGCTTCTTTGGTTAGACTCTGCAAGATGCTTCTCACAGATTTCTTTCCGAGTGTCCGGGCTTATTGCGGTGGAAGCAAACTCCTTTGCTATCCGTATCGATTTTGTTCTTATTATCCTTTGTTTTGCCTTTCTATATACCTTCTTTGAATCGTTCTTCTTTTGAGGAAGATCCTTTGGCCCCTACCGGTAAGACTTGATCTTTCTTGGTTGGAAAGTGACTCTCAACATTTTTCAACATGTTAAGCAAATCGGCGTGAGGCGATATCTAGCTTGTTCATATGAAAAATTCACAACAATTGTGAAAGGAGTCAGGGAGTGAGGCAAGATCAAATCTTGGCTCAACTCTCCATCCATGACAAAACCGGTTGTCTAATTGATCAATCAAATTGATTATGTTAAGGACTTTTATATGCATCATAGTGCCATTGGCCATTCTAGATCGGAAGAGCTCCTTAGATATCGATATCTATCGATCTACTTTCCTCACCATCAACTACTTGATGTGCGGGGAATATAGTAGGAGCATCCATAGTTTCATCTCGTGACACCAAGCTCGTTACTCATAGATGCGAGCATGATGCATTGAGCCATTTGTGCATCATCTTGCCACTTTCTAAAAGTAGCAATCTCTTCCTCGGAGGCATTATGCGCAACCATTGCGAGGATAGGCGTATAAGGACATAAGATAGCTTTTACGACTATGAGAACTATTCTCAAATTCCTTAACCAATCCGTTTAATTGATTGGCCCGATTAATTTGGCATCTAATATGCTTGCGATGATAGTAATTTAGACATTGTAAAATTACGTAAATGAATTTGTAATTAACAACATTTTAACATACATTCTTTTATTAATTACCAAAATAAATTAGGTCTTGTTTTAAATTGGTATCTCCCACTATTTTCTTCAAAATATATTACCTCAATATATATAGTTGGCAATATCTAATTAAAGATTTGCTAGTGAGAATAAGGATCCCATTTCAAATGTATATAGCCTTGTGGTGACACAACAAACTATATATAAATAAATAGGTGAACAACTTTTGTCAATTACATCAACTATCTGACTCCTTGTATTTTGCCTCTTAGATTATTTTGATCAGTGGTGGCACATCAGAATCAAAATTATCCAAGTTAAGTCCAGACCTAGCACTCCATATATTGAAAAAAGAAAAATATCATCCTTGTGGTGACCACAACAAAACAATATTGTTCAATTTTCTTTATAAGCATCAAATGTGATAAATTAACATCTTAAATACTTAATACTTGCCTTGTGGTGACACAACAAACTCATATTAAATATTTAATACTCTATTAATTTTATCATGCTAGAAGCTGACGTTCGATATTCCAAATATCTTTGAGCGCTTAGGACTTAATATAAAAATTTGAGGGGTTTGTTTTTAATTTGTCTCATCTTGTTTAGCGCGCATGCATATATATATATAAAATACGCGTTATATTAATGAACATCTGAAGCATGTTTGCATAATATATAATATATATAGTATAAGCATGCACATATAGAATACTATATTCTACGGATTGATTATGGACTTTTATTCTAGTTTGGTTCACTAGAGCCACCAAGTGAACCAAAAGGTCAAACCCCAGGGGTGCAAGAAATAATATTTAAATATAACTATTACATTTAAACAGGGCTCTATTACAAAGCGGGTCTTCAAGCGCTCCTTGTTCCTTGATCTCCAATTCTTCAAAATTAATTCTAACTATTCCTATTACAAAACTATTTAAAATAAATAGAAACCTTGATCGTGATCGAGGGAAGTACATAGGAGAGAGATAGAATTTACATTAAGAAAAATTAGAGAAGGCAGTCACATGAGACCTCATTTAATAAAACCCAAACATTCATGCATCCAACTAAAATAAAATCCAATCGCATTGGTCGATAGTCCATAATCAATCCCATTTATTATCATACACATCACCATATGCATCGATAAATAACATTCATCTCATGAATAATAAACATTTAATATATATATTGATATCATTTAATGGGCAAATTTAGTTAGTATAAAATCTATTTTGAATCAAAATAAACTCCTTTATTTTAATCCAAATTTAAATCAAAATAAAACTATTTTATTTTAATTTATCCTATTTTGAATAAAATAAACTATTTTATTTTAATCAAAATTTTAATCAAAATAAACTCCTTTATTTTAATTAATTATGGAATCCAATTCCATGTAATAAAAATAAAAATCTTTAATTAAAATAAACTCTTTTATTTTAATTAATTATGGAATCAATTCCATGTAATAAAAAAAATAAAAATCTTTAATTAAAATAAACTCTTTTATTTTAATTAATTATGGAATCAATTCCATATATAAAAAAAAATTAATTAAAGGAAACACGGATATTCTTTTCTATTCACAAATAAACTCCTTTATTTTGAATAATATGAAATCTTATTTCATATTTAAATAAATTTCTTTATTTAAGAAAATACGGAGATTCTTTCCTATTCACAAATAAAACTCTTTTATTTTGAATAATATGAAATCTTATTTCATATCTAAATAAACTCCTTTATTTAAGGAAAGATGGATTTACTTCCCTATTCACAAATAAACTCCTTTATTTTAGGAAAATAAAATCCAATTTCAACTCCAATTAGTTATCATGGAATCCAATTCCAACTCTAATTAGTTAGCATGAAATTCTAATTTTAAAATTAAAATAAACCTATTATTTTAAAATTAAAATAAACTTTTTATTTTAAAATTAAAATAAACCTTTTATTTTAATTATAAAATTATTGAGAATAATATATATATATATATATATATATATAACTATTATATATATATATAATATAATAAAAAATATAATCCATTGCTTTATCGTTGGTATCCGTTCCCTTTAAAAAAAAAAAAAAAGATCCTTGAGTTTATAAAAAAAAAAAACGTGTATGTTAATATATATATATAACTAATATATATATATTAATATAAATTAGTGAATATTATGTTTATTCTTAAAAAGCAGGTACTAAAAGCTTTTCAAAAAGTGGTAATGATGGTATTAATTATTAATATATATATATATTAATAAACCATAATTCCTTTTGCCTTCCCAAAAGCAAAAACCAACAACATGCATATAATATCACATTTATATTTTATATATAATAAACCGCTAATAACACGCACGTGCTTCCATGTTTTTTTTTTTTTTTTTATTATTATTTTTATTTAATAAATTTTATCTGATAAAATTATGCCCAATTAAATTGTTCTAAACACATATCGATATATAAATTAAATTTGAACAATTAATAATTCGCATAAAGGTTTTGGCTCGATGCCTTTATTAGGTTTTGTAATATTCATACTTATGATCAAATTGCATAAAAAGTGCTTGAGCGTGAAAAATCGAGTTTAAAATTTTACAAACCATATACCCGGATCATCCTTTATGCATAATTATTAATTAAGCGAAAAGATAAAGAATAAATCATACCCTTGAAGATCGAGCTTCCTCGAGTACAAGTTCACCTCTCAAATCCTTTTCGCGTTGATCTTGAATCCACCGGGTTTGGTTCCTTCCTTTGATCGGCGTTAGCCACCCAAATGTTTGGCCTCAGAGGTGATCCACCGAGGAAGAATAAAATTCAAGAAGATGGGTGTTATGGCTAACCCTAGTTTTCTATCTCTATAGAAAAAGGCATACTTCCAACAACTTGGAATTATTACGTACTTTGTTAAAGTCAACAACCCCATACACACCCATAATAAGACTCCTCTTATTTATAGATGTGGGCAACCCACCTTAACAATTAAGGAATTGGGTTTTAATTAATTAATTCTTTTAATTAATTAAGCTCCCTAATCTTATTAGGGATAATTAATTAAACTCCTTTAACTAATTTTCCTTCCTAATCCAATTAGGAATAAATGAGAGTACTTATATTAAATTAATTCCTAAACTCTTTTAGAAATTAAAATAATAATAATTGTAATAATATTAATAAGACTCCTCTTATTAATTTATATTTAATATTTCTAAAATATTAAATAATAAATATTAAGCTATTTAATTTATTCTATCACCATAGATTAAATTAAATATACATAACTATATTATTACGATTATGCCATTTACTTCTTAAATAATTATTCTTCCTTTTATGGTGTGACCCTTTAGGTTCTCCATATTAATAGGTTGTGAATAAATCAATTAGAACAATTCTAATCTTATTTAAATAAATAAATTAAATAATTAATTTATTTAAATAAATAATATTTATTCTACAATAGGGATAAGCCTCCCTAGCGATCAACGACTTTCCGGATAATATAGATTTCAACATTAATCATTAAAGAACCTTTGAGTAAATAGTTCTTTGTCAATTCAATCCTTCCACCATACTGATGTCCCAATTAAATATAAGACATGGAATTCTTGTCACAAGTCTTATTTTATTTAATTATATGTATTTCGACTCTTAAATGCACTGACTCAAATAATGCAAATTAGAAACTCCTTTCTAATTTCATTACGCCTTAACCCGAGGACTCTCTTGGGTTGTCATTTATCGAATCACATAGGACATTTCTCTTCTTTTATTAGAAGTGGTAGATTCTTTATTGATCATACATTATCTCCATGTACAACTTATTATACCCAAGCATACCCTTTGATATACCCTAAGGGTCTTAAGGAATAAGTCAAAGTATAACTCATCATACACGAATCTATGATGATCTCAAGTCCAAGGATCACTTGTACTACTATCACTACTGGGAATTCCTATTGTGAGCAAATAAAACTCCATTAGCTATTCCTTAGCGAGCCACGTTCGATGAACTTATTCTCTAATAAGCACCTACATACTTGCTTTAGTGTCTCCACACAAATGATCATGAGATCAATCATCCTCATCAATGAGCAAGCAACGTATGTACCAATCTATCCGGATTCACTAATCCCCAATTTAGTAATCAATGATTGGGAACTATTTTAGTTTTAAGCTTTTAAGAATTTAGATCTCATTAGAATGATCATCATCATTATTCTAAAAGCATTGCTTAAAACTATGGGTTTATCACATATTATAAAATAGCATCATGTAGATAATTAAAAGCCTTTAATTAATTAATACTTTTTATTAATAAATGAATAAGATTGTTACAAAGTATATGCTTTATCATCAAACATGATTGGCTTGTGTGCATACTACTTTCAATTTCACCCTCCTGATTTCTCGATCAGAGGTTGTCCTTGCATCAATGCTCTCAATAAGCTCTTGTCCGAATATTACCCTTCAGATTGAATCGTTGCCAATGCTTCAGTCTTCAGCTATTCGAACTCTACGATTCTGATGCATGTCTTCATGGACTTGATCGTAGTGTATTGTTGCCTTGTAGAAACAACACTACGATCTTGAAGAGTGTTCACTTGTTCCTTAGGGTAGAACACCTCTTCCTCTTTTTGTGCAGTGCTTCATCACTTCTGTTTGCCTCGACTGTTCTTAGGTACTGATGGCTTGATTCCTTGCTCTAGCCTCTTCTGAATAACAAGAAACTTCAGATTTGTGGCGTGTCCAGCTCGCTTTCTCCTTGTGATCTCCCGTTCACTTATCATCAATGGATTGACCCAATGCTTAATCACTTTAGCCTTGTTATTTAGAGGCTGACCAATTTCTCAGTGTGTACTCCATCAGTTCCTTCTTTGTTTGGCAAACACTACTATCCTGGTTACTTCCAAGATCGTTGTCATCTTTCCACTTGACAGCTACTGCATATGCTGACTTTCCTTAGTCAGTTATAGAAGTCTTCCTATGATCTCTTTGTGGAAGACTTCATCTCAAATGACTTCATAACTCAATCTGGATGTTGATTGAGTTGTTGCTTAGGTCTTCTGTTAGCTTGCATGCCATTCGTTGAGTGCTCTCTGGTTTCCTTCAGGTGGGACGTATCTATGCAGTGCCAACCAGAGGTTTCATTCCTTTGGATATTCAGGGAGTGCTCATTTGTTGGGAATCGTATTTGCTCTACGATTCTGCTTTGACATTGTGAGCACATCCGTTGAGGTCTTAGTTCTTCACTCTACGATTCAGCTTTGGCTGTGCAGACACTACGACTCTGAGATCAGATCTTGACACTACGATTTCTGTCGTTGTGCTTGTTGTCTTCATTTGATCTTGCTCGACTACGATCTCTGCCTTTGGTATGATTAGTAAATTCTATAACTCTGAGTGTAGTCTACGATTCTTGACTTGGCTTTGGCGAGATACTACGTCATTACCAGAAAGCGTGTTGTCTCTACGATTCTAAACATGACTTTCTCAGTAGACTACGGCTCCGAGGAAGTGCTACTCGACACACTACGATCCTTCCTCGTCTCTCCTGGCAGTCTTCGAACTCTAAGATCTACTATCTTGGAAACTACGATTCTGCCTCGATAGCTCTCGAGTTATTCTTGACTCTCTTGGCAGACTACAATTTCTGGTGCAGTGCTCGACGATCAGACAAGCCTATCTGTTACATCATAAGATCAACCTAACATGCTTGATCTTTCTATATTTATAGTCCTTGTACATAATTTCTTTTTAAGGACTTTACAAAGTTGTTTTACTTATGTAGGATCAACCTAACACATTTGATCAATTCATTCTAAGTCCTTGTACATATGTTTCTATTATCTATCAAGGGACTTTATAGCTTTTCTTAATGCAAGCATACTTGCATATTCATTCATATATATATATCATAATCAAATCATATGTAAACAGGAATATCATTCACATGCTTATTCCTGACAAGATGGAGTGTAGATCTAGACCTACTTGTGGTTGGTGACTAACCCTAAGCTATGCCATGTGCCTATATCTAAAATATGAGCCAATTTTCTAAGATCCAAAGGCATTGCATCATATTATATATAGATTGAGAGAGAGAGAAAAGTTCACTTTCAAGCCCATTTGTTTACTTGCTCTCAACTAAACTCTCTCCAACTCAAACCTATGAAAATCATAAGTGGATCAGTTCCTAGAATGATATTTAGCAAGCCAAGAACAGATCATGATGATCAGAATCAGATCAAGCTCAAAAAGAAGGTATAAACCCTAAACTTGAAGATCCATATGTTTTATGTTAGATGTTATGATTTGTTGTTTTAAGTTATGTATTAGGGTGTTATTTAGTGATCTGGGTTGCTAGCTAGAACATAGATCCATAACATCAAAGTGCTCGAAAATCAAGTTTTCAAAAATCTGGAAAAGCTAGAAAATATGGTCTGACCAGTCGAATGTCAGGGCCTCTAGATCTCTCTGTGTTAGGTGTTAGTTATGTTTGATGTTATATACTTATTCTTTGCCATGAGGAGAGTAGACTGGAAGTGGAATCACCTCCATTATATGTCTAGATCTCCAGATATAAGCAGTCAAAGTACGTTGATCGATCACGAAAACTGGAAATCTAGGTAAACCTAGAAACCTAGAATTTCTGACAAGCTTTTCAAAGCCTTAGATCTTGTTGTGTTTAAGTTGTTATGCTATGTTAGTGTATTGATTTTGTAGACTGACATGTAGGCTACACATGAAAGCCATTAGAACACTTAGATCCATAACAGAATCAAAGTTGCGGCTGGTCAAACAAGCGTTGACCATCAGTCGAATAAGTTTTCTGGAAAACCCAGAAAACTCAAGAATAGCTTTCTGACAGTGCTTTGACCGACCAAGATCTCCTAACTATGATGTTGTGATGTTATAAAAATGAGATGTTGTTGCTCCCTGACATCAGGACTACACGTTAGAACCTTTTGATCACATTAAGTAAGCCTGGAACTTATAGATTCAAGGGCTCAAAGTGAGACCCATGAAGCGTTTCTTCATTTCAGGTAACCTGTAAATTAAGAAACGACCTCACATATGATATTTGTGAGCCTATAACTTCGTATTGTGTTGTTGTATGACCCTAAAATTAGTTTGTGTGTGTAGTATGACATTAATACTACATATATAACACATCAGCAAACCCAGAAGAACTTAGGATCATGAATCAAATGGTGGTCAAACACAGTAACTCTCAAGGTGACTTTGAATTTACAGGTTAGATGAAGAACATTTATAGACAGATTTACATCACTATAGGGCCCTTTAGCGACAGTTTCTTTATAAAATTAATTATTTTATTAAATAATCAGAGAAAATAGTTTTTAATTATTAAAAATACAAAATAAATTCCTAAAAATTATTTTAATACCTAAAAATGGGTTTTTAATAATTTTGAATATATTTCATTAATATTTAATATTTTAGAATATTAATGGTATTTAATTTACTTAATTATAATATTAAATAAATTACTTAAAAAAGATTTTAATACTTGAAAAATTATTTAAAATTATATTATGGTATAAGAAAATATTTTAAGTTATTTTTATGACTTTTAATATTTTGTGATGAATTTCATTAATAATTTATTAATTTAAAGGTTATAAAATATTTTAAGATATAAAATATAACTTTTGATATTTGGTCATGAAAAACATTAATATTTAATATTAAAGGACGAGTTATTTAATAATGGTTTTAATTATTTTAAATCATTTAAAGGTAATAATAAAGTATTAAAAAATACTTTGAGATATTATACATATATTATAATATTATGTTAAGGATTTCATTAATATTCAATATTAAATAAATATTAATGATAATGGAATTAAGTGGTATTTAATTCATATAAATATGATAGTAATGAATGAAAAATCATGATAAATGGTAATAATTACTTGAAAATTATTATGAGCCTTTAAAAATTATTTTGACTGATTAATAAATTATCTAAGATAATTGTGTTGCGTTTAGACAGAGTCTTATGGATAATAGGCTCGTGAATTATTCAATTAGGCCGTCAGGATGTCAGAATTGTGTCGGATTCAACTTAGACTAGAATAGTTTGACTTGATACCAGGTCTTATGTGCTGTATAGACGGATATGATTATTTGGTATTGTGTTTAGGTTATTCTATACTGTGATGATATTATTCTAACTTGGGAAATCGATATTATTAATATTAAGTCTTCGTATAACGCTAAGTTATGTTTCGTAACGCTAATCAACGATACAGGCAAGTTCTTTTTAACTCAACCCTGAGTTATAAATTTTATATATGTTAGTGATTAATCATTGCTGATTATCACGTCTATGAATTATTGAATCGCACTTTGTGCATATTGCATGTGTTCATCAGGTATGAAAGGCTGATCACCTTCATTACCATTCGGTCAAGATATAATTGATATGTTCATGTTCAATGTTCGTTCAGCTATGAAAATTGTCCATGCTAGTTCACAATTATATTGTTGAATGTTAGCTAGCTATTATCCAAAATCTTTCCATCATGATAGATCCTTAATTTATTGAACTTAAACTTGCTGGGCAAACTTGTTGCTCACCCTTGCTATATCATGATAAACATTGCAGATTAAGGCGAATACGTCGGATACAAGAAAAAGTCAAATCCAAGTTCAGCTTGGGACTATGTGTACAACTAGATTTACAACAGTAATTTATTATAATAACATTGTATGTTAGATAGGATATTGATTCAGGTATTATGTGAAGGTTATCGACCTTGGGGATAGTATGTAATTATGTTTAATGTATAAATAATTTATGTTTATATCTTCCGCAATAGTTAGAACTAGTGTACCAGATTTGTGGTGATTTAGGACCTGGATTTGGGGACGCTACAACGATTCAGAATCACTATATGAAGCCTGGGATAGATTCAAAGACTCATTGTGAAAATGTCCACACCATGCGATTCCTAAATGGCTTCAGGTGCAAACTTTTTATAATGGTTTATTCAGTACAGTGAGATCAAGTATAGATGCTGCAGCAGGTGGAGCTATTATGGCCAAGAATTGTGATGAGGGGTATCAGTTGCTTGAAATAATGGAAGCTAATAATTATCAGTGGCCAACAGCAAGAACAACTTAGCCAAGGACAGTCGGGGTTTATGAAGTGGATGCGATGATAGCATTGTCACTCAAGTGATAGATCAGATTTCTGCTCCTACAAAGAAAATAGATGCACTTGGGGTACAACCAGTTCAGAAAATGGAAATGATTTGTGAAATATATGCGGGTAGCCACTCAAGTGATCAATGTGCAATAAATCCTAAGTTAGTCCAGTTTGTTTCTAATTATAATAGGCAATATGGCAGTTAACCAAACAGTTATAATCCAAGAGTGAGATGTGAGATCCCAAATTTTATGAAATAAAAGTATTAAATTTTCTTATAATTATTCTATTTAGTAAATGGTTACATTGATTAAAGTTAAAGTTAAGGGTGATATTTGAAAAAATTTCAAAGTAAGCAAGTTATCATAAAATAATCGGTGATAAAGGTACAGTAATACGCGTGGTTGCATAATAGCACACGGTATTGATTATTGATGCTTACGTGAGAAGTCACGCAGTTACACTCAATTATTGCTACAGTAATTGTCGCAACATATCTCTCAGATTATTGATTCAATTATTGTCACAGTATCATCTGCATAATATTTTATATTATTAAATCAATAATTGAGACGACAAAGTTATTCATATTATTATTTGCAATATTGACAATGTCTAGAAGTTCTGTTAAGGAGAGGTTAGATAATCTAATTGTGCGCCAATAGGGAGACATCCTTATCGGAAAGCCCCCTCTTTCCTGGGAACGACCTGGTTGTTAAATATTGTGAGTTATAATATTAATGATGAATAAGTTCGTGTTGATTAAAGATGAAATTGATAGTTCCATCGTGTTGGGATTATTAGTGTTAGTGGAAATCAACATTTATTTCGATAATAATTGATGTCTGGAGATTATAATAACCAATCGGGTAATTAACCGGATAAATGAGCAATTAATTGCTATTAATTCACATGCTTATAACTATGTGTTCACATGTGTGTACTATTGATTCACATGATTTACTATTAGGGGAGTTGGTGCAAGATTGATAATACTTGCCTGACTAAATTAAAAATGGAGGTATAGTTGAAGGTACTATACTGTAATTATTTTTTTTTCACATGATTATACTATTGAGTCACATAAATGAACTATTAATTCACATGATTTACTATTAGGGGAATTGGTGCAAGATTGATAATACTTGCATGACTAAGTTAAAAATGGAGGTATAGATGAAGGTACTATACTATAATTAATTTTTTCACATGTTTAGAACTATTGAGTCACATGATTTGCTATTGATTCACATGATTTACTATTAGGGAAGGTGGTGCAAGTTTGATAATACTTGCATGACTAAATTAAAAATGAAGGAAAAGATAAAGGTATTATACTGTAATATTTTGAGCCCCAAAATGTGCAATTATCAAAACTATATTTTTCTATAAATAGAAGCTCATTCCTTCATTATTTTTCACCAATTCACTAAGTCTCACAAGAGCAATTATAATAGAGAGAAATTATAGAAAGAAAGAAGAAGAGAAGTCTGCTACCTCACTATTCCAGTATCCAGTTTTCTTCTAAGGTAAAGGGTATTATTTCTTTCGTATTCATGAAGAGAGTTATTTCTTTCAATATTCGTAAGAGTTGTTTTACCATTCTTTATTATTTTGTTGGAATAACCTGTCTGTGCAGTCTATCGCATACCTAGTGAATTCTTCTGTTATTCTATTCTTTATTATTATGTTAGAATAACCCGTATGCATGCGATTCCATCGCATGCACAGTGAATTCTCGCCATTATTTCATTCTTTATTATTCATTGGAATAACTTATACATGCGGTTTATCGCATGCATGGTGAATTCTTCGTTGTTCCATTCTTTATTATTCATTGGAATAATGCATGCGCATGATCTATCGCATGCTCGGTGAATTCTTACATTATTCCATTCTTTACTATTTTTGGAATAACTTTGCCTACGTGGACTACCGCATGCATGATGAATTCTTTCGTTATTCCATTCTTTATTATTACATTGGAATAACTCATACATGTGGATTACCACATGCATGGTGAATGATCCTTCGTATTCATTTCTTATTAAATTGTGAAAATGATTTGTCTACGTGGATTACCGCATGGCGGGCGAAAATCCATTTGCAATTTCATATATTCTATTATACTCAGTTGGTTAAAGTTTTGGCTTCTATACTCCATGAAATTAGTAGAATATCCTGGATATTTGCGCTTCATCCAGTATCTTTTCATGGAAATATTCTTCTGAGCATTCTTGAATTTTACTCCACAAAGCAATATCATGTTGACAATTTGGACGTTATTGATTTATGGATAAATTAAATTATAAATCTTTAAAATTTATCCTTGAACTTGTTTTATTGAATTATCATGTCATTGTCATCATCCTCATGCTTATATTGTGGTGAAAGTCATCTTTGGCTTACGTGCATAGATGGACTTGGTATGATTATGACCAGGGATTATTCGGTATAATCATAACCGTAATGTGACGAATGATGTGGTGAAAGTCCTCATTGGCCTGTAGTTCATTGATGGACAGTTGTTGGTATGATTATGACCAGGGATTATTCGGTATAATCACGACCATTGATGATTTCATGAATATCCTTGGCCGTGATGCAAGGATGATTCAATTTTATTTATTAAGCTGAGTCTCAACGATAAAGTAGATGAAAAACTTTTTAAATCATAGAAGATAGTAGATTTTATGCTCTACTTGACTCTTCTAATGAATCGCTTATTCCGCTGCAGTTGTTGATCTAAAACTTGTTGTCTATTATATTCTATCAGTTGTTATACTGTTGAAGGCTAAGGATAATTTATTCTGCATTATCTTAGTCATAATATTTCTTACTGGGCTAGTTGAGCTCACCCTTTTCTTTCATTATTCTCTTCAAGAAATGAGAATATAGCTGGGATGAGTCGGGGAATGGAGTGACGGTCCAGATGTTTGCATTAGTAGTCCTCACTATTCTGTGAAATAGTGTGATAATGAGGACTTATTTTGAGTTTGAATACTGTCTAGAAGACAATATTTGTATTAAAATTCACAGCTCATGTTGTATAATTAAGTTTGTAGTTGATTTCTGTACCATGTATTTGGCGACTCAAGATAGGTGATGTATACCTGTTTTGGGGGCATCACATGAGAAACCACCCAAATTTTTCTTGGAGTAATAATCAGTCACATGCTCAAGCACAAGCTCCAAGGCAATCATATCTACCTGGATTTCAGCCACATCAACAATCCCAACAACACTCACAACCTCAACAACCTGATAAGCTATCCGAAATGGAAGAATTATTGGCAAGATTATCAACTCAGTTTGAAGCCACAACGAAAAACCAATCAGCTGCAATAAAGAACCTTGAAAACCAAATTAGGCAGATAGTTAGTGCTTTGAATACAATAACTCCATGTTCTTTACCTAGTGATACGGAGAAAAATCTAAGGAATGATGGAAATGAACAATGTAAGGTAGTTACACTCAGAAGTGGGAAGGAGTTGACTACAGATTTAAAAGGACAAAAGAAAATAATTTTTGCTGAGGATGGTGAAAAAGAGAGTGGAAATTCGGAAAGTAAATATGGGGAAAAAGTTTTGAAAAAACAACAAGAAGATAAGCAAACACCAGTCGTACCACCTGTTCCGTTTCCTCAAAGATTGCAAAAGTAAAAATTAGATAGACAGTTTTCAAAATTTTTAGAAGTGTTCAAAAAGCTGTAAATCAACATTCCATTCGCAGATGCTTTAGAACAAATACCTAGCTATGCAAAATTCATGAAAGATATTTTAGCAAGGAAGAGGAAACTAGGGGAGTTTGAAACTGTAGTGTTGACAGAAGAATTGTGACGCCCCCAAAATTAGGTATACATCACCCATCTTGGGTAGTCAGATACATGATACAAAATTTAAATATAACTTACTAATATAACTGTCGTGTACAATACGACATAAACTGTGAGTTTGAATACAAATATTGTCTACTAGATATTATACAAACTCAAAAGGAGTCCTCATTACAATTATTATCATACTATTTCACGAGAATAGTGAGGACTACTAATGCTATCCTCGGACCATTACTCCGCTCCCCGACTCGTCCCAAACTATGTTCTCATTTCACGAAGAAAAGTGAAAGAAAGGGTGAGCTCAACTAACCCAAGAAGAAATATTATGACTAAGATAATGCGAATAAATTATCAATAGCCTTCAACATTGTTAAACCGATAAAATATAATAAACATCAAGTTTAACTCATAGTGTGAACAAGAAATCCATTAAAAGAGTCAAGTAGAAAATAAAATCTACTATCTTTTATGATTTAAAAGGTTTTCATCATTGTTATATTTGAGACTCGGCTTTAATAAATAATCCACATCATCGAATCACCCTCGCACTACTACTGCCGAGGATATTCTTTAGTATCACGACCACAATTATTCACGCACTACGGGCCAAGAATAGTTGTGTATTCATTAATGGTCATGATCATGCCAACAATCGTCCATCAATGCACTACTACCTAATCGAGGACTTTTAACCACATCATTTGTAACATTACTACCATGATTACAAGAATAATCCTCGGTCATAATCATACCAAGTCCATCCATGCTCTATGGTGCCACAGATGACTTTAAAAAAATATAAACATGAGGATGATGACAATGATATAAGAATTCAATAAAACAAGTTCAAGAATTAAGTTATTCAGAACTAATAACATCCAAAATGTCAACATGATAATCGCTTTGTATAGTAAAATTCAAGAATGATCGGAAGAATATTTTCATGAAAAGATATCTTTGGATGAAACGCAAATATCAAGGATATTCTACTAATTTCATGGAGTATAGAAGTCAAAGTTTTAACCAACTGGGTATAATAAAGAATGGAATAACAAAAGAAATCACCATGCATGCGGTATTGCAGCCAGAGGCAGTTATTCCAACAGAATAATAATAACGGAACCAAAGTCGGGTGAAATTCACACAAGCGGGATGTTCCAACAGAATAATAAAGATGGAACTGATCCGGTGTAAAACACACGTATATATGATATTCCAATGTAATGATAAAGACAGAGACCGGTCAGTGTAAAACACATGCATGGCAGGATGTTCCAATGAATAATAAAGAAGCGGAACCAGTCGGTGTAAAACACATGCATGGATGTTCCAACAGAATAATAATAAAGACGGAACTAGGTCCGGTGTAAAACACACAGACAAGATGTTCCAACAGAATAATAGAATAATGGAATAAAAGAAGAAGATCACCAAGTATAGGGGATTCCGCGTATACAGGTTATTCCAACAGAATAAATAAGAATGGAATAACAAAAGAAGTTCTCTTTATGAATACAAAAGAATAACACCCCTTACGGGTACAACAAATAATATTCCCTACCTTAGAAGAACTGAATATTGGCAAAGTGAAGTAGCAGAATACTTTTCTTCTTTCTCTCTATAGTTTCTCTCTCTAGAGTTTCAGTGAATTTGTAAGAAAATAATGAAGGAATGAGCTTCTATTTATAGGAAAATAGAATGCATAGTAATTAATCCATGAACGGTCCAGATTGATTTACTTTAATCTGACGGTCCATATTTAAAGCAAAATCTTTTAAATAAAATATAATATATTCTATTTATATAAAAATATTTTACTATGCAAACACTATGCAATACTATGCAAAATACTATGCATAATAAAATATAATATATTTTATTTATAGAATAACTTTAATAAAGTATTCTGCATTTTTTATATAAAAGATGTTTCTATTTTATTACGTTAATAATACGAATAAAACAAAACGTCATTATCATTTATAATAATTCATATTATTAATCGACAATAATGGAATCAAACCGAGTGACTTCTCACATAAGCATCAATAATCAATACCGTAGTGCTACTATGCAACCACACGACATCGCATTTTTTACTACCGAGTAGTTCAACAAAGATCAACCCGGTAAAACTTCCGCCGTTATTTCAATAAAATATTTTTGTCGTTTTCTCAATCCGACAATAATTTACATTAGGGTCCACCAATGATTGAGTAGTTATCTAATATTCCCGCTAAGTAAGAATATTCCCACCAATCGAATATAATATAACCACTTGCATACTTTGCAAAATTTATAAATATTACCCACAACTATAACATTATATCAAATTATTCCATAATATTCAAAAATAATATTTATAGAAAATTCATCTTTATTTATAAAAGCTGGGGTCTTACAAGAATGTAGCGTAATTCTGTAAAGAAAGTTACCACCGAAGTTGAAGGATCTGGGTGGCTTCACCATACTGTGCACGATTGGACCCCAGTTCTTTAACAGATGTTTGTGTGATTTGGGCACGAGTATTAAGTTGATGCCACTTTTGATCTACACTCAGATGGGATTACCAGCACAAAAGCCAGCAAATATCTCTTTATAGCTCACGGATAGATTAGTGACATACCCTAGGGGCATTATGGAAGACATATTAGTGAAGGTGGACAAATTCATATTTCTAGCCGACTTCATTGTGTTGGACTATGAAGAGGATAAAGACATACCCATTATCCTTGGAAGACCATTTTTAGCCACTAGAAGGACATTCATTGATGTACAAAAGGAAGAGTTAACGACGAGAGTCCAAAATGAAGAAGTAACTTTTAATGTTTTTAAGGCTATGAAATTTGCGAAGGGAGAGGAAGAAGAGTGCTTTAGAGTTGATCTGATTGAAGTAGAAACTAGGGAGGTATTTATTGAATCTGTGAATGAAGACCCTCTTGAAACCACATTGGTTAGTGAAAATCTATCTAATGATTTAACTGTGGTAGAATGGGTTCAGATGTTAGATTCAGCTTCGAAGTTCACACAATGTTTGCAAAAATTTAAACCTTTGGATTATTGGAGAAAGCCAGTTGAAAAGGTGAAATCATCCTTAGAAGAACCGCCCACTTTGAAACTTAAGCCATTGCCTAATCATACGGCATGCCTACCTTGGTTCTTCTTTTACCATGCTAGTTATTATTTCCGCATCACTTGATGAGGTTCAAGAAGAAAAGTTACTAAGGGTACTTCGGCAATACAAGACTTCTCTTGGGTGGACTCTTGCGGATATCAAGGGGATAAGCCCATCAATTTTCATGCATAAGATTCTGTTAGAAGATGAAGTGAAACCGACTATTGAACAACAACGAAGACTCAATCCCATCATGAAGGAAGTTGTAAAAAGGAAATCATTAAATGGTTGGATGCGATAATTGTCTACCCTATCTCAGATAGCTCATGGGTAAGTTCGGTTCAATGTGTGCCAAAGAAAGGGGGAATGATAGTAGTTGAAAATGAGCATAATGAATTTATCCTGACTCGGATAGTTACGGGTTAGCGGGTGTGTATGGATTATAGAAAGTTAAACAAGGCCACTCGTAAGGTTCATTTTCCACTACTATTCATAGACCAGATGTTGGACAAGCTTGTAAGGCATGAGTATTATTGTCTCTTGGATGGATACTCAAGTTATAACCAGATTTCCATTGCACCAGAGGATCAGGAGAAGATGACATTCACATGCCCATATGGTACCTTTGCTTTTCGAAGAATGTCTTTTGGATTATGTAATGCACTAACGACATTTCAACAGTGTATGTTGGCTATTTTCTCCGATATGGTCGAACAAAATCTCGAGGTATTTATGGATGCTTTTTCAGTTTTTGGGGATTCATTTGATTATTTTTTGGAAAATCTCACTCTTGTGCTCAAACGGTGTATGGAAACGAATTTGGTTTTAAACAGGGAGAAATTTCATTTTATGGTGCAAGAGGGGATAATCTTGGGTCATCGAGTGTCATCAAAAGGAATTGAGGTTGATAGAGCTAAGATCGAAACCATTGAGAGCCTCCTGCCACCATTTTCAGTAAAGGGTATTCAAAGTTTTTTGGGACACGCTGGTTTCTATAGAAGATTTATAAAAGACTTCTCCAAAATCACGAAACCACTTTGCAGTCTTTTGGAGAAGGATGCCCCATTCAACTTTGATCAAGTATGCCTGGAAGCTTTTGATACGTTGAAGAAGAAACTAATTACCGCACCTATAATCATAGCGTCAGATTAGAGTATCTCGTTCAAATTAATGTGTGATGCTAGCGACTTTGTAATTGGCGCAGTTCTTGGCCAACGAAAGGATAAATTTTTTTATGCTATATACTATGCTAGTAAGACATTAACGGATGCCCAACTAAATTATACCACTACCGAGAAAGAGCTATTAGCAGTTTTTTATGCATTTGATAAATTTTGCTCATATTTGATTGGGACAAAGGTGATCGTGTTTACAGACCATGCGGCAATTAAGTACTTGATATCAAAGAAGGATGTGAAGCCAAGATTAATTCAATGGGTATTATTGCTACAAGATTTTGACTTGGAGATCCGGGACCAAAAAGGAATAGAAAATCAGGTTGCTGATCATTTATCATGGTTAGAGAATGCATAACTAAAAAAAGATGACACAACAATGATCAACAAATTTTTCTCGAATGAACAACTATTTGCGGTAAGGATGGATACACCATGGTATGCAGATTATGTAAATTTCATTGCGAGTAAGGTGTTTCTGCCAGATTTGACGAGTCAGCAAAAGAAGAAATTTCTCCATGATGTGAAACAGTATTTATGGGATGAGCCATTTTTATTTAAATAGTGTGGAGATCAAGTAATAAGAAGGTGCGTTCCGAAAAGTGAAATGGAAAATATTTTATAACAATGTCATACATCTGACAATGGTGGACATTTTGGGGGAGAAAGAACGGTAGCTAAGGTGCTTCAATGTGGATTCTTCTGGCCAACACTCTTTAAGGATGCCCTTGTGTTTTCATTTAAATATGACAGATGCCAAAGAGTTGGTAATGTATCAAAGTGACAAGAGTTGCCCCTAAATATGATCTTAGAAGTTGAATTGTTTGATGTTTGGGGTATCGACTTCATGGGACCATTTTCATCATCTTTTAGCAACTCCTATATACTTCTAGAGGTGGACCACGTTTCAAAGTGGGTTGAAGCTATAGCATCGCCCACCAATGATGCTAAGGTTATGGTTAAGTTCATCCAGAAGAATATTTTCTCTAGATTCGGCACTCCTCGTGCAATCATTAGTGATGAAGGCACACACTTCTGTAATATGCAGTTCTCAGCTATTCTCCCTAAGTATGGAGTTACTTATAAGATATATAGCTACTACTTACCATCCACATGCAAGTGATCAAGCCGAGGTATCTAACCGAGAAGTGAAACGAATCCTCGAGAAGATAGTAAACCCTAGTCGGAAAGATTGGGCTAGAAAGTTGGATGATGGTTTATGGGCATATCGTATATCTTACAAATCTCCGATAGGGATATCTCCGTACAAGTTAGTATATGGGAAGGCATGCCATCTTCCGGTTGAACTAGAACACAATGTTTATTGGGCAATCCAAAAGTTAAACTTTGATATGTCTACTGCAGGAGAAAAGAGCCTCTTACAATTGAACCAAATAGATGAATTCAGACTCCAATCGTATGAAAACGCGAAGTTATACAAAGAAAAGGTTAAGCGGTGGCATGGCGAGAAAATCCTAGAAAAAAAGTTTGAAGCAGAGTAAACAGTGCTATTATACAATTCCAGGCTTAAACTATTTCCAGAAAAGTTGAAATCCCGTTGGTCAGGACCATTTATCATTACAAAAGTTAATCCTCATGGAGCTGTGGAGGTGGAAGACCCGGATGCTAAACGTAATTTCAAAGTCAACGGTCAAAGATTGAAGCACTACTATGGGGGTTGTGTTGATCATGAAAAGACATCCATCAACCTTCTTTGATTAGAAAGAGAGAAGAAAGAAAGTCGAAGAAGGCGACGCACCCAAATCAAGGGTACTTGAAACCCGTACTTGGTGCTCCACGATAACATTCATTCAAACTAGTTAATGTATTAATTAAATAAAAGTGTTATATCAAATTTATCTACCTCCCAAGATTTGATAACCTTTAAGTAATTCATTATATGATGATAGTAACTTATCACAAATACAGTTATTACAAATAACATTATATAACTTAGTCCTTCAGCTTTCTCTTCCCTTTGTCCTTGCCGGAACCTTCAAGTCGAGCTAGCTTAGCTGAAAACATTTAAATTTAAAGCAATAATGAGCATTTAATTGCCCAGCAAATAGTAACAAATAATAAATATTAGCTGAAAGAAATAAATATTTTCTTTGAACTACACATCTACAACGAGGCAATAGTTGTGAAGTAAACTGAAACAATACTAAACAACATATCAAATAATTTATATTTTTGAAACTACGTATTGACTATGAATGCTGAGCGATCGATAGAATATGAACTTTATTTTTCCATTTTTGAAAAGGTTATACTGTAAATTCATCACATGCTAAACCGCATTTACTTTAGCACCTGAGAGATCGATCACTGGTATGCCATATATTGATTAATACTACATGTTAGAACGATATTTTTGCTCATCATATCTGCCTTGGGCGCATAAATTTTCTCATGTTCAGGATGTTCATACTCCGTCTGGAATCTGAACCAAAATAATTCAGTCGGATAACAATAATGTTCTATCATGTTAAAAGATATATTAAAATCTATGTCTAGGCGATTCAAATAGCTTAGACAACTTTTAGTTAATGTATACATACCAGAATTCAATAAGTATGTATCAACAAGTGTTCAAATACAACAATTATCTAAGTAAGGACACTTACATAACCGAACTTAGCTATTAACGAACAGAATATATCTTGATCATATATGGATCAAATAAAAACAGTAATAATACACTGGTAAACAATGAGCGAATAGAGTTCGAGAACTTGCATGAATACAAAGGTTTATATACATGATCAATAACAGTAGAGTTAAGAAACGTGTACAAAAATAATATAGTTCAGAAATTTTCTTACACATGTCCATTGCATAAAGTAAATGCAAAGGTTAAGATACTTGCCTGATTTGCTACTTATAGCTACACAACTTAGTTCAATCTTTTATACAAAGACCTATCATTAATAAAATTATTC
This sequence comes from Panax quinquefolius, assembly GCA_020205615.1. Classification (NCBI taxonomy): domain Eukaryota; kingdom Viridiplantae; phylum Streptophyta; class Magnoliopsida; order Apiales; family Araliaceae; genus Panax; species Panax quinquefolius. The sequence continues at coordinate 95,527,638 of CM035152.1, read as the reverse complement.
TTTAGATTAGAATAATACATCGTAACACATAATACAACTATTTGTAGTCATCACATAACTTAAGCACGTTGTCACATATTTATATCTGTTATTAGAATATAAACAACCATTTATCAAGTTAAACTATATAGGTTCGGATTAATTTCGAAAATAATTCGATGTACCGACGGCTTTATCAGATAATTATCAAGTTTATTATCAATTAAACTTTATTTAAAAGCTTCAATATTATTTTAGATAAGTCAAATATCAGTCATATTATTTTTCAGTGGTTTACAATAATTTTCAAATAATTATTATCATTTATCATGATTTTTCAAACATTAAAATCATTTTTAAATAATTAAAATCTTGAATAACCTTATTATCATTAATATTTAAATAATATTAAAATATTAATGAAATCCTCGCTAATATATTAAAGTTATTTATAATAACTCAAAATATTTTTAAAACACTAATATTCCCCTTAAATGATTTTTAAAATATTTTAAATTATTTTTAAATAATTACCATTAATATTAAAATATTAATTTATTTTTCATTAAAATATTAAAAGTCATTTATTACAACTTAAAATATTTTAAAATCATTTATATCATTTTAAATGATTTTTCAATCATAAAAACCATTTTAAACCATTTATTTAATATAATTATTAAATAAATCTAATATCATTAATATTAAATTATTAATGAAATTTACCTCAAAATATTAAAAGTTATCTTTTATAACTTAAAATATTTTTAAACACTTTATTATCATTTAAAATAATTTTTAATATAATAAAATCATTTTTAACTAATTTATTTAATATATTTATTAAATAAATTTAATATCATTAATATTCAAATAAATAAACATATTAATGAAAAATATGTCAAATTATCAAAAGTTAATTTTTATAACTTAAAATAATTGTTAAAACTCATTTTGGAGTTTTTAGAAATTAATTTCTATTTTTAATGATTTTTGGAAATTAATATAATTAATTTTAATAAAACTGTCGCTAAAGCCTTTAGCGACAGAAACTGTCACTATTGGGGTTCTTGAGCCTCAAGAACATTCATAGTCAGCTTCTTGGTACTTACTTTGACCAATCATAAATCATTGTCCAAGATGTTTCTGGGCATGCAAGTGTAATGATCATGTAGTATTGATGTAATGCTACATGTATCAATAACAATCATGGTCAAACTACAACACATATGCAAGATATATAAGGCATCAAACTAGCTGTCAGACCCTTTCTGGGTTTTCTGGGTTACCCAGAAACCCAGGCATTGCTTGATAGCTACTTTGTGCCTTGATTAATCTGAGTTCTAGTCAATGTTTTGGTGACTAAGTGGTCCAATCTTGTAGTTCTTATGTCAAAGAACAAATATATTACACTAGGTTAATCTAACTACATCACAATCACAAGATCTGAGCCGATCAAACCTTGTCAGAAACTGTGTTCTTGAGGTTTCCGGAAATTCTAGAAAACATAAATCGTGCTTGGTCAACCTACTTTGACTGCCCACTACTTTGATCCTATTTGTTATTTATGTGATCTAAGGCCATGATTCTATAGTCCATATACTAGAGTATAACTTTGATACACTAACACCATCAAATCACATAACACATGATAGATCTGGGCTCAACAAAAGGTTATCAGACCAACTTGGGAATTTTCTAGGTTACCCTGAAACACAAAGTCATGGCCGATCAACCCACTTTGACCATCAATAACTTGGAATCTGGACATGATATGAACATGATTCTAGTTCCAGATTACTCCCCTCATATCATACTATAATTCTAATACATCAAACAAGACAAATCATAAACAAATCTAGATCTATGGCCTCTGACATTCGGTTGTCAGGATATAGAACTAGGGTTATTGACAGTTTTGAAAACTTAATTTTTGAGCACTTTGATGTTATGGATCTATGATATAACATCATAGATCACTAAATAACATCTTATAACACTTAAATAAACACAAAAACAACAAATCTATCTTAGCATACAAGATCAAATATGGTTAGGGTTTATACCTCTTCTTAAATAAGCTTTGATCCTTGCTTCCTTAACTGATCTTGAGGTGTTAGGGATCTATATAAGGACTGATATACTTATCTATTTTGTGGCTTTAGAGAGAGAAGGACTTGGTTGAGTGTTTGAGTACAAATGAGTTTGGTTTATGATTTTTCTCTCTCTTTAATCTATCTAATTTGAATCAATGTATCTATATGATACAAGGTGGCAATAAAAGATCAGATTTGGCTGAGATTTTTTAGCACATAGGATAAACCAAGGTGATGAGTCATTAGATCTAGAATATCTTTTACTTAAAACATAAGTAAAGGGGTATTTTGGTCATTTCGCATATAAAAGGGTATTTTGGTTATTTCCCTCATAATTTTAAGGGTAGTTTGGTCATTTCATATACTTCCCTTAACTTTTAACCCTTAGGGTTTGATAATCACCATTAGGGTTTGAAATTTAGGGTTTAAGGTTTTCTAAAAATGAAATTAGAGTTTCTAACTTATCAATTAGGGTTTCTAACTAATTATTAGAGTTTCCCTAATTAGGTTTATAATCAATAACATATCTCCTTAATCACATAAAAACAATTACTAATCATTCTTAATTTTCTATTTAAATTTTGAATTAGGGTTTTGCAATTTAACATCAGGGTTTTCTAATGCTATGCTATATCTGATCAACAATTAACATTACACAAATTCAATACATACTTATAATATTGATATACAATTAATATTGTATTAATATTCAAATTCCTTATTCAAAATCCAAAATTAGGGTTTTGAATAATATCCGACTTCACTTTCATTCTTAGTCAACTTATAAAAATTAAATTGCCTAACCTGCTTTATCCATATCGCATATATTTCAAAATATTATTACTGATACCAATATTCATAATAATTAATAAATAATAAAAAAAATTATTCATAAAAATATAGATATAATTGTCTGAAAACTCCCGGTCTTTATATTCTCCCCTCCTTATAAGAATTTCGTCATCGGAATCACCATTACCTTATGTTTAATATTAATGTTTTATGCGTAGATTTTTTTTATTAAATTTTTTATTGAATTACTACATTCTCCCCTCCTTACAGGATTTCATATTACGAATCTGGAACTCAAATTCCTCATTCGAAAATCCTTTTATTAATGAATTATTATAATAATATATGTATCTTTTTTCAGAAATTATTTTTTGTATGCCTATATTCCAAGGTTCCTAACGTAAACGTACTTATATTAACAAATTTGTGGTAAGGAAAATAGGTTATATCCAAATCAGGCATATATATTAAGATCGTTGATCGAATTCATATACGGAACTCACATCATTTCGCTCTTCAGTATCTTGAACCGTCATATTGAAGGTCATTGCGGTCGATTTAGTTGGTTTGTTTGTTGGAGTTGGACCAGTTATTGTTAACGTTCCACTGCTTTTCCCCGCATTCACACTTCCCCCATCAACTCTCCTTTTCGGACAATCCCTCACCTTATGCTCCATTGATCCAAAAATGAAACACCCACTATTCATCCTTGGATTAGGGCAGTTAGGAGAGATGTGACCCTCCTTCACACACTTAAAACACACAAACTTTCACACTCACCCGAGTGATTTTTCCCACAATTTCCACACTGCACGACTTGCTTCCTTATACCTCCTTGCCTATTTTCGGTAATCCCAAAATTGTCCCATTTTCTTTTTCCACTCCTACTTCCACTTCTTCCTTCAACCTTGACAGCTCCCTCAACCTTAATCTTATTCTTCTTTTCCTTATTGTAGAGACTCATGACTTCACTTCCTTCTTCGGCTATGATAGCCTTTTCCAAGAGTGATGGAAAAGTATTAATCTGCAACACTGTCACCTTATTGTAGAGCCAGGGTTTTAAGCCTAGCTCAAACCTTCTTGCATTCCTTGCTTCCGTATCCATTTGGTGTGGAGCGAACCTAGCTAATTCATTAAACTTTGCGGCGTACTCCGAAACTGTCATATTTTCCTGCTTTAACTCAAAAAACTTCACCTCCATCCTAGCATGCATACTGGAAGAGAAATAATTCTCGAAGAACAATGTTTTAAACCTAGTCCACGTCACCTCTCCTTCTCCGGCTCTAGTTTGATTTACCTCCCACCAAAAATTCGCCTCCCCTTTCATCATATTGGTAGCAAAAGCCGTTGTAAGACCCCAACTTTTTTAAATTGAATTTCCTCTAATTATTATTTTAAATAATAAGGTGTTAATTTGATATAATACTTTGGTTATGGGTGAAATGTGCAAATTTTGCAAAATAGGCAAGTGGTTATAAAATATTCATTGATGTCGGGGAATATTCGTTTGGTCATAGAATATTCTTACTGTTAGGGAATATTCGTACGATGACGCAGCCATTTGTGGGCCCCATAACGAAAAACGGTCCGATGAAGAAAATGAAAATTTTGAGTTTTTATAAATAACGACGTAGTTGTTACCGTTAACACTGTTGGAATACCAGGTGGTTAAAATACAGTAATACGCGTGGTTGCACAATATTTTTGAATTATTGATTCTTACGTAAGAAGGCACTACTCAATAATTGTTAAACTAATTACTGTTCAATATTTTATTTTATTGATTCAATAATTGTTGCGTTGATATTTTATATTATTGTTGTTTCAATAATTGTCACTGCACAGTATTTCCCATTAACAGATCAATAATTTATATTATTTAAATAATATTATTAGATAGCATTATTGGCAATGTCTAAGGAAGTTCTGTCTAGGAAAGGGGTTTGGTGACCTAATTGCGCGCCAGTAAGGAAAAATCCTTATCGGAAAGCCCCCTCTTTCCTGGGAACGACTGATGAATAGGTTTTTAACCTATGATTTATATTCGTTTAGCTTGTTATATTGTTAGTTTTTGATTACTTTATGTTACTTATGATGGGTTTTGCGTTTGTTGTAGGATAATCAGTAAGCTTATCAAGATGTTAGCATTGGAAGGATTTTCAAGCAATTATGAACATTACGCACGACTAAAGGTAGGCGCGCCATGATCTTTGAGTAAAGTGGCAGGAGCGCTAGTCGTCGTGGCTTCATCACTAGTTAAATAAGCTTGATGTAATTGGTGAAATCGAGAGTGGCGCGGCAGGTGTGAATTCACAGACAAGATCTCATGATTCGTTATGTCTTTGGAAGATGGGCATTGTTGGGAGTTATAATTTTTTTATGTAATATGATTATAATAGGATTGTGTCACAGATGTTATTTCATGCTTTTGGGAGTCTTTGACTAATGACTTGTTTGTTTTGAAAAGGAATTGGATTTCTATTAGAATTTCTTGGTGATGAGTTAGAGTTGGATTAGAATTGGTGGTGTGGAGTTGAAGTAAGGCAAATTTATGCTATGTGTTGAGAAAAAAGAGGGGGGGGGGGATTATTCAGACACTTGAAAACCAAGATTGAGAAACAAGAGCTTGGAGCAACGAAGAAGAATAATTTCACAAAGATTGCAGATTTGAAGGGCGAGAAGGGTAGTGTATTACTATTCTCCTTTAATTTCAATTTGTGTAATTGGGATGATGTTTTCTTTTATTTATTCAATATTTAATTCATTAGTTATGAACTAAATTATTTATTAGGCTTATAATGGATCTTTAAGTGAAACGATGATTATGTAGCTTTGATTTCTAGTTTAATAAGCTATTATCCAGTTTATCTATATTAATTTGAGCTTGAATTTATGAATTGCCTGATCAACAGTTCTTTGTGGATTTGTATGAATTCGAGAGAGAAAGTACAAATCTAGACTTAGTTAATATAGCATGTGTTCTTGAATTTTGTGAATGAACAGAATTTTGATGAATGTTAAGGTAGAGATATGCTTGACATTGCATGTAATCGAATAGAGAACTTAATCTTAAACTTTCTTCAATTATAATTCGAATGGAGATATAGTGAGTTAGTTGATTAAGGTGTTTAACTTGTTTCTATCTAATTTGTGGATTTGAGTTAATACGGTATTAGTGCATCGAGAGGTGGCTAGTGCTACATTCGTGTTCTTAATTAATAAACTGGGATAATGACTTGAACTGGAATAAAGGGGTAAAAATCAGAGTGAAGCTTAGGGTGAAGTTGTAAGCCTAATTCTCCAATAATTGTTTGAAATTTCAGTTTTTAAGATTTGAGATTGTTTTGTGATCATATATTTATTAATAATTTACTTTTAATAATTTTACTCATTGATTTGGATAGTTTAATAAAATTAGGATTAATAAGAAATTGATAATTGTGAGGTTAAATTCTTACTAAATTTTTCTCTGTGGGAACGATACTCTACTTACATTTTATTACTTGTTGACCACGTATACTTGCGTGTTGTGCATAATTAGATTTTACCCAACAAATTTTTGGTGCCTACAAAATAGTAAATAGACAACACTTAAATCACAACGTTTTTATAAAAAACGTTATGGTTTTTTTTTCCACAACGTTTTTTAACAAAACGTTTTAGATAAATATAAAAAAACGTTATCTATTTAAAAGGGGCATGTTTTGGTTTAAACTAGATAACGTTTTTTTTAAAATGTTATGTATCTAAAAAAACACGGAGCTCAAAAAAAAAGGCGATTAAGTCCTCTATTTCCTTTCTCACCGAGTGTCTTCGTCTCTCATCTCTCTCTGTTTAGCCTCTTCTGTTTAGCCTCTTTTCGTTCCATCTGGAAAACAAAAGCTAGGGTTTGCCTAGATTTCCTGTAACTCTCAAATCTCTAGATCTATGACAAAGACAAGCGGAGGGTACACCTTTAACACCGATCGACAGTCGGTTCAACGAAGCACAGAATATTGGGATTTTTCCGCCGAATAAGGAGAAATGGTGAGGAATGCTCACATATTGGGATTTTTCCGCCGAATATGTAAGCTACTATTTCTCCGTACAAAACCTGTGTTTGTTTTCGATGGCGCCACTCCCGCTCTCAAGCGCCGAACTGTCATCGCCCGTCGTAGGTAGCGAGAAAATGCCCAGACTAAAATCCGCAAAACCGTCGAGAAATTGCTCCTTAATCATGGTTTGTTTCAATTTTGTAATTAGTTTATGTGATATGAGATATGATATACACATTGGCAATGGAGAGCCCTTCAATTTTGTAATTTGTTTTAATTTATTTCAACAATTTTGCAACCTGCTTCTTTATCTTCCATTCATTTATATCTGCTAATAAATTTCCACATTCGTGAAACTAGTTCTCCAGATAGAAAGATATCACATCAAGCAGCAAGAAGTTCATGGTTGATGTTGACGACACATGAGGAGGGGTCCAGATACATACCCCAGCTGGGTGACGAAATTGCGTATTTGAGACAGGTACTACTCTTCACGGGTTCCTGGTCTGTAAAATTTTCTCTCTCTATCTTGTGACTTTTATAATATGAGGGAGTGTGAGTGGTGTATAGGTTTTCTGTATGCATATATTTAACAGAGTTGATTTGAACTAGAGACAAAGTGATAGACTCCACGGCACGCTTGCGTGAGGTGGTCGTCGCCCCGATCGTTTCTAACACAGTTGTTGGGTGAATTGTTGGCAACACCTTAACCCCTCGCCTATATGTAGACGGTAATTTTGGTACAATTGCTCGCGTTCGGAATTCTGCGTTGAATGAACACCAACGACACCTTGACCCCTCGCTTATATTGAAGCGGTAATCTCGGTACAATCGACGATTGATGCGGTAGAAGACGCCACACACAACTATGAATTGTTGTATGATAAGTCAAATTGAATCTCAAAGAAATAACTAAGAAAATACTTAGGAATTCTTCAAAGAACCAAAAGTAGAGAATAACCTCACAAATATATTGAATAATAAATAATGATAATGTGTCATATTACATCAACTTGCACCTCTATTTATACTACTCAAAACAATCCAAATCCTAATAGAAATTTATAAACTATAACCCTAATTCTATAAGAAAATAGAAGTCAATTTGGAAAAGGAATTCTAATTAAAAAGAAATCCTAATTACAATATAGAAGTCAATTTGGAAAAGGAATTCTAATTAAAAAGAAATCCTAATTACAATAGAATTTAAAATTAAGAATCCAAATAAAATCCTTCACTGCGTGGGATTTTCATAATACTCCTTTGTAAGTAAATATGTTGACTTTGTTAAGAAGATTAAAATTGGGCTTGTATTAAATTGACCCAAATTAATGTCTCATGTTCTTTTGCCTCCTCTTTGGATTTTCTTACGTTAGCTTCAGCCCAAACATCTTGGATCAATCCATTGAGACTTTGTTTGAACCTCTTTGTTCTAGCCTTGCTTGATCCCCACGTCCCTTTAGTCTTGTTTGAATCCACGCATGTCATGTCCTCATCATTCCTCTCCTCTTGAAAAGGATTTGTCCTCAAATCGTCACCTACATCAAACGGACTTAGATCGATGCGTTAAATGTAGCACTAACATTATACTCACCTGGCAAATCCAATTTATAGGCATTGTCATTGATACGCTCGAGAACTTGAAATGGACCATCTCCCCTCGGAAGCAATTTCGAACGTCTTTGAACGGGGAATCTTTCTTTCCGCATATGTAACCACACCCAATCTCCGGGCTCAAAGATCACTTGATGTCGTCCCTTGTTCGCGTGCTTAATGTATTGTTCCGTTCTCCGTTCAATGTTTAGCCTGGCTCTTTCATGAATCGCTTAGACAAGATCGGCCTTTTTGTTCCATCCATGTTAGTATATTCGTAGAAGCAGTAGCGGTGATAAATCCAACGGTGTCAAAGGATTAAAACCATATACAATTTCAAATGGAGAAAAATTAGTAGCAGAATGAGCAGAACGGTTATATGCAAACTCAACATGTGGTAAACATTCTTCCCATTGCTTGATATTCTTTTTAATGATAGCAGTCAGTAATAATGCTTAAATAAAGTCCTATTTACTACTTGATTTTGAGTCGGTTTGTGGATGACAAGTAGTAGAAAATAACAATTTAGTACCCAATTTACCCCACAAGGTCTTCCAAAAATAACTTAAGAACTTTGTATCTCTATCAGAAACAATAGTTTTAGGCATACCATGCAAACGCACAATCTCCCTAAAGAACAAATCAGAACATGAGATGCATCATCGGTTTTATGACATGGAATAAAATGTGCCATTTTTGAAAATCTATCCACGACCACAAATATCGAATCATAACCATGCTTAGACCTAGGTAAACCCAACACAAAGTCCATAGAAAGATCAATCCAAGGTTCATTAGGAATAAGCAATGGCGTATACAATCCATGGGGTTGAACACGAGATTTAGCTTGGCGACAAGTAATACATCTATCACATATTCTTTCTACATCCCTTTTCATATGAGGCCAATAAAAATGTTCTTTTAAAACAAAGAAAAGTTTTATCAACACCAAAATGTCCCATTAAACCGCCCCCCCGTGTGATTCCCTAACCAACAACTCACGCAAAGAACATGCAGGAATACATAGTTTATTTTCTCGAAACAAGAATCCATCAACTCTAAAGTATTTACCCACAACATTCTTTTCACAAGTTTTAAACTCTTCACCGAAATCAAGGTCATTATCATATAACTCTTTAATTCGTTCAAACCCAAGCAATTTCGGTATCAAGAGTATTTAACAAAACATACTGCGAGACAAAGCATCTGCAACGACGTTCTCCTTACCTTGCTTATATCGAATAACATATGGAAATGTCTCGATAAATTCCATCCATCGTGCATGTCTTTTGTTCAACTTGTGTTGACCCTTCAAATATTTCAACGATTCAGCGATGGGTGTGGATCACAAACTCCTTAGGCCACAAGTAATGTTGCCATGTCTCAAGGCTTCTAACCAAAGCGTACATCTCTTTGTCATATGTAGGATAGTTCAAAGTCGCCCACTCAACTTTTCGCTAAAATACGCCCTTGGTTTTCCTTCTTGCATCAACATGCTCCAATCCCTAAACACGAAGCATCACACTCAATCTCAAAAGTTTTAGCAAAGTTAGGCAAAATAAGTAAAGGAGCATTTGTCAATTTATCCTTAATCAAATTAAATGCTTTTTTCTGCTCATCACCTCCCCACTTGAAGCCCACACTTTTCTTGATGACCTCGGTCAATGGTCTTCGTAATTTCACTAAAATTCGAACAAAGCGTCGGTAGAAACTTGCGAGTCCATGAAAGCTTCAGACTTGACTCACATTGGTTGGACTCGGCGATCCCGGATCGCACGTATTTTCTCCTCATCAACTTGGACTCCTGTGAACTCACAACAAAGCCAAGAAAAACAATTTTATCCAAGAAAAGCGTGCATTTCTCCATGTTAGCAAATAACTTTTCTTTCCTAAGTACATCTAAAAGCAGATTTTAAATGCAATGCATGATCTTGAAGTTTTTGCTATAAATCAAGATATCATCAAAATAAACTACGACAAATTTTCCAATGAATGGACGCAAAACATGGTTCATTAATCTCATGAAAGTGTTCGGTGCATTAGTTAAACCAAAAGGTAATACTAACCATTCATAAAGACCGTATTTAGTTTTAAAATTTGTTTTCCATTCATCACCCTCTTGCATTCTAATTTGATGATAACCACTTTTTAAATCAATTTTGAAAATATGCAAGACCCATGTAATTCATCTAACATGTCATCTAAGCGAGGAATGGGATGTCGATATTTTACCAGTAATGTTATTTACCGCTCGACAATCGATGCACATCCTCCATTTTCCATCCTTTTTTTGGCACTAGGATCACCGAAGCGCATATGGGCTCATACTTTCTCTCACGAATCCTTTCTCCATCATTTCGTCAACTTGCCTTTGTAACTCCTTCGTTTCCTCGGGATTACTCCGATAAAAGTTGGACGGTTTTGGAATCGTCATGCACCGAACAAAATCAATTTGATGCTCAATTCCCGAATAGGTGGTAGTCCATGAGGAAGCTCCTCGGGAAATACATCTTTGAATTCTGTAAGAGAGATGAAACAACACAAGCAAAGAATCATTAGCGTTAGTAGTCAAAAGTGCCTCTTTATCTAGAAGTAAAATCATAGGTCATTTAGAAATCAAAGCTCTTCTCACATCACTCTTTTTTTTGCCGGTATATTTGTTTTTTTCTTCTTTCTTTTTCTCTTTCTTTTCTCTTTTTTTTCTTCTTGATTTTCTTTTCTTCACTCTCTTTTCTTTGTACATAATTTTTTACGCAAATGAATTTGATCTTCATGTACTTGTTTGTGGTGACAAAGGACCTGAAAGAGATCTTCTTCTTTGTCGTGAACGAATGAATATACGTTAGTAAACCCGTCGTATTGAACCCTCTATCAAAGCGCCATGGTTCACCCAACAATATATGTCCCGCTGCATGGGCACCACATCACACAATACCTCATCAATATGACCAATAGCAAATGGAACTAACACTGTTTGGTTACTTTAATGTCTACATTATCATTGAGCCCACGCAAAGCGATATTTTGCGGATGTTTGGTAGTAGGTAACCCCAACTTCTCTACCATCGTAGTGCTTGCCACATTTATACAATTTGCCTCCATCTATAACTACGTAAACAAATTTTCCCATTCACAAGACATCGAGTATGAAATAGATTTTCCATTTGTGTTCACCGCTCTCCTCCTTAACTTTGTGTACTAAGTGCTCTTCTTGTAACGAGAATTTCACCATGTATTGCATCCTCACCTATCTCCTCTAATGGTGGCATAGAAGAATCGGTGTATTATCTTCCCCCTCGGTCTCCACATCTCCATTGTCAAGTAACAACATTTTCCTCGATTTGGACATTGGCTAGAAATATGTCCCCCCGCCTTGACACTTAAAACATACAATATCTCGATTACGACCAAAAGAAGGTTGTTCAATTTTACCTTGAGTTTCTCGGCTAGTTGATCCTTGCTTGGGTTCCACCTTTGGCTTGAACGCAGCTGTCTTTTCCTCTCGCTTTGCCAAATTGGGTCTCCATGATGAACTAGCATTAGATTGTCCTCGTTGTCCTACTCGCCTCTTGAGTTGTTTCTCTATCTTAGTAGCCATATGGACCGGTTCCTCCAACTCTAAATAATGTTGTCGTTCAACCAAGTCTGCAATCTCCCAGTTCAATCCTGCCGAGAACCTAGCCATCGATGTTTCATTGTCCTCAATCAAGTTAGCCCGATCCTTCAACATCTCCATCTCCCTGTAATATTCATCCACACTCCGACTTCCCTGTTTAAGAGTTTGTAAATTTGAATGATCTCCGATTGATAGTATGTTGGTACAAACCTCTTTTTCATTATCGCTTTCATCTCCGCCCAAGTTGTGTCGGCCGCTCGTCACACCTTCTCCGATTAGTGTGTGTTGATCCCACCATATCAATGCATATCCGAGAAAATTCGTAATGGCGGTTTGACTTTCTTGAGGTCCAGAATAGTTGTGATGATCAAAGATTCGCTCCATCTTGGTTACCCAATCTAAATAAGCCTCGGGATCACCCGTGCCTTGGAAAAGTTGGAATCTTCATTTTATGCTATCCAAATTGCCATCTTCTCGTCCGACCTCTTCTTTCCCCTAACACCTCCGTGTCTTTGATGTGAAAATTAGATTCACGATCTTCCACATTTGCCCTCGTCCTCACCGTAGTGGTCTTCCTTTCTTGCGTCGTTTGTTGTGTCCTCGTCTTGTTTTGCATCCCAAGAGTGTTTTGGGATAGCTCAACCCATAGAACACCCTCATCTCTTCTAATTGTTCTTGCATTTGCTCTATAGTCTTTCTCAATCTCGATCCCATTCTTTATGCATTGCTTCCATCCGGAATTTCAATTCAATTTGTCGAAGGTTGTTCCTCATGAGTTCCTTTATCCTTTGAGCTAGACATATTTCTGCAAAATAAGGTTAGTAGAAAGCAGTTTCCTCACCACTCCCTTACGTGTTTCGCTTTCGAATCAATGGTCCACTCGTGTATACTCAATAATTGGCTTTTACCCTCGATTAATCTCACCACTAAGCCTTTTACCTCAAATATTCTCTCTAATAGGTTCTTATTGAATTCCCTAGCAAAATTCTTGGTTTTACTAATCAATTCAAAATTACTTGTCACGAAACAAAAATATAGATGGTGTAGTTATCAGAATACCACAAAAATCACCGATCGATTGTCTTGTACTCCTCTTGTAGGCTTCAGACTTCGTAAATTGTAGCTCCGTTTCAGAATTGATGATGATGGAACGGTATGAACTCTTGGTTAGAATTTGATGATTTGATGGTGTGCTAAAAATTGGGTTAGCACAATAGAATATGATTTTTTTTTTTTTTTTTTTGCAATATATATTTCGACAAAAAAAAATTAAAGATAAGTAACTTGCTAGAAAGGCTTAGCTTTGATACCAAATGATAGACCCACAAGACGCTTGCGTGAGGTGGTCGTCGCCCGATCGCTTCTAAGACGAGTTGTTGGGTGAATTCTTTGGCAACACCTTAACCCTACTTTATATGTAGGCGGTAATTTTGGTACAATTGCTCGCGTTCGAATTCTGCGTTGAATGAACACCAACGACACCTTGACCCCTCGCTTATATTGAAGCGGTAATCTCGGTACAATCGACGATTGATGCGGTTAGAAGACGCCACACACAACTATGAATTGTTGTATGATAAGTCAAATTGAATCTCAAAGAAATAACTAAGAAAATACTTAGAATTCTTCAAAAACCAAAAGTAGAGAATAACCTCACAAATATATTGAATAATAAATAATGATAATGTGTCATATTACATCAACTTGCACCTCTATTTATACTACTCAAAACAATCCAAATCCTAATAGAAATTTATAAACTATAACCCTAATTCTATAAGAAAATAGAAGTCAATTTGGAAAAGGAATTCTAATTAAAAAGAAATCCTAATTACAATATAGAAGTCAATTTGGAAAAGGAATTCTAATTAAAAAGAAATCCTAATTACAATAGAATTTAAAATTAAGAATCCAAATAAAATCCTTCACTGCGTGGGATTTTCATAATACTCCTTTGTAAGTAAATATGTCGACTTTGTTAAGAAGATTAAAATTGGGCTTGTATTAAATTGACCCAAATTAATGTCTCATGTTCTTTTGCCTCCTCTTTGGATTTTCTTACGATAGCTTCAGCCCAAACATCTTGGATCAATCCATTGAGACTTTGTTTGAACCTCTTTGTTCTAGCCTTGCTTGATCCCCACGTCCCTTTAGTCTTGTTTGAATCCACGCATGTCATGTCCTCATCACAAAGGCGCCTTTAAAGCCATATCCTTTCTGTCATTTGGTTAGTTAAGAATGGTGATTGAGGAAATAGAATAGCATAGAATTAGAAGAAGATAAAATTAGCAAAAAAGTTACAGTTTTAGAGAGAGAAATAGGGGAAGGAAGACACACAGAAAATAGGGAGGAGGAGTTTCAGTCCATGGATTGGTGGGTCTGACTTTGTTGTGCGTTCAGAGGCATATAAGATTTGGTGGGTTTTCAGATCTTTCCTTAAACATGTTTGGTTTTTTAGTTTCTTTTGAAAAATTTATTAATTTCCATTTTTTTAGAGTGAATCTTGAGAAAAATCTGAACTTGACAGGGTTTGTTTCTACAAATGGTTTAGATTAAAAGAACATTAGAAGATTTCTAAGGGTTTTGTTTCTTGATTATTTTAAATATAAAAAAATTTCTTGCAAGTGTTTAAAAATTCAATAAATAATTTTGGGTGGGGTTAGTTGCTAATGTTCAATGATACTTGCATATTTTTTGGGAATCAGTTTTGTATATGAATTTGTTTTAGAAAATACTTCAAATCAACAATTGATTTCTGATGTTGGGTTCAATTGAGGCACTTCTTAAACGAGTTGTTTTTTTTAAGAAAGAGGCACTTCTTTTTTAATACTATTATGTTGAAGAAGTGCCTCTTTTTTAATTATGTTAAAAAGAACAACTCGTTTAATTTGAGTTTTTGGTGTGGGCAGTCATGTTTTTTTGTTCAGGTCTTTTCATGTTTCCTTTTCTTATAAGTAAATGACTACTTATGTATTCCTGCTGATGATGTTCTGGGAATGGTTAATCTTCCAGTTATTTCGTGGTGTATATTATATTTTAAATTTTATTTGTCTTTTTTTCTTTTGGTTAATGTAAATGTAGCTGTAAGTCTCCCATTCTGGCTATAATTGTGCAAGTTGTGACCATTATAGTCAATGTTGTAGAACATGTGCTATAATAATGGCAGCAAACAGAAGAACTCATTTTACCCTATTTGCTTTCATATTATTGAGTAGTGCCAAAAATTGAACTAAATGATGCTTTTTTTTCGCTCTTGTATCATTGATTTGGTGCTATTTTGTGAACAATTAATTGTAAATATAATCAAGATAGCTATTTTTCTTCAATATTCCATTTACAAATACTTTGAAGTGCTTTTGATTTCTTGATTTAATTCCATCAGGTCAATGCCTTTCCTCCATCCAGATTTTGGGTTTTAAAATTGTTTGTGTTGGATTTTTGATGGATTTTTCCGAGTCTACAAAAGTTGTGTACAACAGAATCCACAAACTAGAACCCAAAAATGTCTCTAAGATTATTGGGTATCTCTTGTTACAAGATCATGGTGAGAGAGAAATGATCAGATTGGCCTTTAGCCCTGATAATCTGATACATTCTTTGATTAACAAAGCTAAAGCCGACCTTGGATTGCCCTCCAAGCCAGTTGGTTCTCATGCAGGTTCACCTTCTCAGGTGAACCTTGCACCAATCTCAGAGCTTCCATCACAAGACATCCTTTTGAAATCGAGATGCAGGCGTATCCAGGCTGTATCCTTTTCAATTGCACTCGATGTATCCAGGCTGCTCTTACTGATCTGGACATACAGGTAATGAATTTCAATGCAAGCTATATTTTCTGGACATGCAGGTTAAAATTACATGCATATATCAGGTGTGAAATTGTTGTGGTAGGTTCAATCGATTGGTTTGCAAGTGCTAAAAAGCATCTTACTGCGAGGAACTAATGCAGAAAGCAGTTGTTTCCTAATATTCTTCATTGGTGAGCTACTTAGAGATGTTCTCACCATAACTCAGCATAATTTGAAGGTATGTGTTCTAAAAATGATTCTCACCTCTTAAACCATCAAAATATTGGTCACTCTGAAAGAGCTGTCCCATGCTACTCATACAGAAACCCACAAATAGGGAAGCAGTGGCTGTTGTTGGGGAGTGTTTGAAAATCTTAATGCTTCTCGAAACACTGTCAAAAGCTACTGAATGTCAGAAAGGTCTTATGAACCTGCTTTTGGAAACTATTGTCCTGGTTTTTTCAACACTAGAAGATGATCTTTCTCAGGTAATAGTGACCCTCAAAATGGATTCCAACACATCTTGTGGATTTGAAGCTTTTTATCTTCTTTTTTTTTGGTTTTAGTCCAACATATTCCAGTTACATGGTAATTGCAGGATGTCAATGATTTAAGGAACACAGCCATAAGACTTGTGTCTCAACTTACTCAAATTCCTAAGTCAGCATCATTTTTCAAGGATGTCTTGTTAGCAATGCAGGTGAACCCTGCATCAATCTCAGAGCTTCCATCACCAATCTCAAGGCTAGAAATGGAACTCACTGAACTTTTGAAATCGAGAACGAGAAGAGGGTTCCCAATTTCAATTTTGGGTCCAATGACTTTATTATTATCATTGTGGGAAATCAACTTTTATATGGAGGTTTGTGGCTAGAGCATGCCCTTGTTCTTCAGGCTCTGCTGCCACTTTTTGCGGAATTCCCACTTGTTAACAATTCCCACTCTCATCTCAAAGTTATTGTCTTAACTGGGGATGCTACTGGTAATTGCAGTGGTTTTGGAGGTGATACTCTGGTTAATGATTGCAGATATTTCTGTCAGTTCTTTTGACTTGATGTTTTCACTTTCTTAAATGGTTCACCATAATTTAACATTCTTTTTCCATAGGCCATTGCTATGAAGTTGAGATACCCAATAGGAACTGTGAAGCATATGCATTTTTATGGTTAATGATCTAACAGAGGCTTGTTGCTCTTCATTGACGAAGCATATGCATTTTTATGCGTGCAAGTGTATTGCTTTCATACCTACAAAATATCTTCTCAATGTTCCCTCGCAACTGTTAAGTTTCTACTATTGTTTCGTTAACCATTATCATTTGATGATGTGATATTAATCTCTCAACGAAGTGTTCAGCTTCCTTGGACAAAGCCACTTGACAACCAAGTGTTCAGATCTGAAGTGTGTCATTGCGACCAAGTAATGACCATTATGTTTGAAAGCTGCTTATATTCTTCATTTACTAAATCATACTCAGGTTATTGGTTTAACACTTTATTTGATGAACAGACTATCACTAAATAAATTGAGGCCAATAAGGGCTGGATTTGTGTATGTTCAAACCAAATAGTAGAAGCCTGCGGACCGAGAGAATAACTAGAAGTATAACCATCTAAGAATTTGAACCAGTGTGTTTTATTCAAGTATTATTTGATTTGATTTGATTTCAAATTCCTTTTTGCACCTTTTAGAAAATATATTGCATGAAACTTTCTGTATAGAAAAGAAGGAGCCTGGTCCAGTCCGCCCTCTAGTCAAGTCTCGGCCTAGGCCGGGCCTTCATTTCCCTCCCCTATCGCAGTCCGAAAGTATTCCCACTCTGCACCTGTTTTAACTGGCTGGTCGGCCCTTGTGCATCTCTGGCTACTATATATTATCCATCAGTCAACACTCACAATATAATATTTTAATAACCAGACCAGTTAACGTGGCTCCATCTTACTCGTTGACTGTTACTGAGTATGCTGCATGAGTTGATCCATCTACACATAAATCTTAGTAAAAAGTTTTCCATGAATTGTTAATCTATATTGTATATATTTTTTTCAAAGCAGAACTTCTGTATAATGGTGATAAGAAATTTAAAGTGGTTTTAACTTTCAAATATGTAATGTTTCAAGATTAATAATTCACTGAAATTTTAACTGAAGTAAATAATTAATGTTCTGTAACAGAAATGGAGTCCTTTACAAGTGGTATAGGAAGCAAATCGAAGCCATGCACAAAGTTTTTCAGGTTCTAATTCTAACCTATGAAAAATAAATCTTGTAAGTTTAATTTTATCTATTGTTAATGCTTATAAGCTGTAAGAACAATTCATTTATATAATGGTTGCGAATAAAAGCAGTATTATTTGGACTAATGAATTGGGCATCAAAAGTTGTGATACAGGTAATACTCTTCGATTAATCACAAGATAACATGGACTATTGAACAAAATGTTTGATTTTGAAAGTGTTGTTGATTTACCACTAGCTGGTCTATATGTAACTCAAAAGAAGTTTTGGTCGATACAAAATTGGGCTCCCAAATAATAATGATACATACATTAGTTGAATCTTTGACAAGTAACAGTTGCGAGATTTGGCTAATAAATTTACCAACACAGTAACTTACTATTCGGAGCTCCAGACTTGTTTAGTTTCTTATTCTCCACGTAGCTCTTTTATATATGGATGTCTAATGTATTCCGCAGGCAAACTCAACAAGATCTCTTCAATACAATGGGATCTATGTATTCCGCGGTTTTGTTCCTTGGCATCCAAAATGCCTCATCGGTGCAGCCAGTGGTGGCCGTGGAACGAACAGTCTTGTACAGAGAAAGAGCTGGCATATGCATTTGCTCAGGTAATTAATTAATTGGTCAGTATATGTATGTCTTATATATGTTACATAGTAAGGAGTAGTAGTGTTAAGTAATTTGATTTTTGTTTTGCAGGTTTTGGTGGAAATACCATACATATTTGTGCAAGCTGTGGTATATGGTGTTATAGTATATTCAATGATTGGATTTGAAAGGACAGTAGCAAAATTCTTGTGGTACTTATTCTTCATGTATGCCACTTTATTATACTTCACATTTTATGGCATAATTATATTGAAAATTGAATTTGAGATGTATGGATAGTTTGGCATTATTGAGATGTAAACGTATTGTATGATATTAATATTCTTTGCAATTGGCATTACAAAGAATTATAGGGATGTAAACATATTGTATGGTATTAATATTTTTTGTAATTTTAGCTATATATCAAGCATTAGCATATTGCAGGTGCATTGGTAATATAGGTGAACAACAACTTTTTTTTTTTTTTTTTAATCTACAACATTTTAAAAACGTTGTGTGAAAGTGCCTAAACGTTGTCTGATATATTAAACTACAATGTTTTTATCCAGAAAACGTTGTGGAATCATACATTCTACAACATTTTTAAACATCTGCTATTTTATGGAAAACAAATCTACAACATTTTTTTCTTAAAAAATGTTGTGGAATGTGCTTAACTACAACGTTTTAAAAACGTTGTGTAAGGGTGTCAAATAGATGACACCCTTAATCATGACGTTTTTCTGATTGTAACCACAACGTTTTTTCTGCGTTGTCTATTTACTGTTTTGTAGTAGTGGTCGTTGCCGGGAAAATAGTTTTTAGTATAGATTTTAATATTTTACGATATCAGTTTAATTAGTCCAGTTTTACTTAAACATTTTAAATTTCGTTTAGTTCCTCTTATTTCTGGTTTTTGAAGTGGTTTATGCAAACTCGGTCCAAAAATCCAAACTTGCTTCCTTTTGAGGACGACATTGAGAAACGATTTCAGAGGTTAAGTAAGTGGTTCAAGGAAACAAGAGAAGAATTCAAAAACTCTGAAAAAGAAGAAGTAATGGCTGCCAAAGATCAGAAAGCGTTGAGGGATTTTGCTACACCCAAGGTGACTGAGCTGCAATCAAGTATCACCAGGCCTGCTATAGCTGCGAACACCTTTGAAATCAAGCTTAGGACGATTCAAATGATTCAAAATTCGGTTCAGTTTGGGGGTTTGACAAATGATGATCCGAATGAACATTTAGTCAGCTTTCTGGAGATTTGTGACACCTTCAGGTATAATGGGGTGTCGGATGACGCGGTGAGACTTCGCTTGTTCCCATTTACTCTACGGGACAAGGCAAAGAGTTGGTTACATTCTCTACCGCCGGGATCAATAACTACTTGGGAAGACCTCGCTCAGAAATTTCTTGCAAAATTCTTCCCACCAACGAAAACTGCAAAAATGAGGACTGCGATAACTATGTTTGAACAGCAACACGGGGAGTCACTATATGAGGCATGGGAAAGATACAAGAAATTGCTCAGAAAGTGCCCGCGTCATGGATTGCCTAAGTGGTTGCAGATGAACACATTTTACAACGGATTGAACAGAAATCTCAAAACCAGTATTGATGCAGCTTCGGGTGAAGCGTTTATGGCTAAAAGTTATGAGGAGGCTTACGAGTTGATATAGACTATATATGGCAGCTAACAACTACCAGTGGCCCACGGCAAGAATGACACAGGCGAAGGCAGCTGGAGTGTTAGAAGTAGATGGAGTGACGACAATACAAGCGCAAATTTTAGCACTCTCAAAGAAGTTGGATGCTATGTCAGGGGCACATGCACAGCAGGTTGCAGTTATTTATGAATTGTGCGCAGGTGAGCATCCTACAGATCAATGTGTAATCAACCCAGCGTCAGTGTAATTTGTGGGTAGCTACAACAGAATTCCACAGAATACGTACCAGAATGCATATAATCAGGGGAATAGGAATCATCCTAACTTTTTATGGAGTAATAATCAGCATCAACAAGCTCCACGACCATCATATCCCCCAGGATTTCAGAATCATCAACAACCAGTTCAACATCAAGAGAGGAAATCAGATTTAGAGGAGTTATTGTCCAAGTATATAATAAGCAATGAGTTAGCGATGAAAAATCAAGCAATGGCCATCAAGAATCTAGAAAATCAGATGGGACAAATTGTCTTAGCATTGAACAATAAACCACAAGGGACTCTACCAAGTGACACCGAAAGAAATTCGAAGGAAAATCATGAGCAGTGTCAGGCAATAACTTTGAGAAGTGGAAAACAGCTGGATGGAACAAGTGCAGAAAATTCAGCTAGAACGGATGACAAAGTTGATGAGAACAAAGTGGTTAAAGAAAAATGGGGTGAGGATAAGCAAATTGAGAAAACAAAGTTAGATAACAAACCAGTTGGGTATCCTCCACCGCCGTTTCAGTAGAGAGTCCAAAAATAGAAATTAGATGAGCAGTTTATGAAATTTTTGGAAGTTTTTAAGAAACTTCAGATTAACATCCCATTTGCAGTAGCCCTGGAGCAGATGCCAAGTTATGCGAAATTCATGAAAGGGATTTTGTCCAGGAAAAAGAAGTTGGAAGATTTCGAAACAATAGCATTAACAAAGGAGTGTAGTGCGGTTTTACAGCGAAAGTTGCCACCCAAGTTGAAAGATCCAGGGAGTTTCACCATTCCATGCACGATTAGGAACATGGCATTCAATAAATGTTTATGTGATTTGGGGGCGAGTGTGAATCTTATGCCGTTATCAGTTTATACAGAATTGGGTTTGTCAGCTTCAAAGCCTACAAACATCTCATTACAGTTGGTGGATAGGTCAGTTACATACCCAAGAGGCATTATAGAGGACATATTGGTCAAGGTTGACAAGTTTATATTCCCCATGGATTTCATAATTCTGGATTTTGAGGAAGATAAGAACATCCCAATTATCCTAGGGAGACCTTTCTTGGCTACGGGTAGGACACTCATCGATGTACAAAAAGGTGAACTAATTATGAGGGTCCAAGATCAAGAAGTTAAGTTTAACATTTTCAAGGCCATGAAATTTCCTACGGATGAAGAAGATTGTTTTCGGATGGATATCATTGATCAGATAATTAGTGAAGACATGAACAAGAGTTTGGTTAACGATCCATTAGAAATGATATTATTGGGAGATGAAGAATCAGATGATCTGAAATTTGTGGACTACTTGCAGATTTTAGACTCCCTGTCATGAGTTAGCAGATTTAAAACACCCTTTGAACCATTGCACACGGAGGAGAAAGCCACAACAAGGATGAAACCGTCATTGGAGGAGCCACTGACTCTTGAACTTAAGCCACTCCCTAAACACCTCAGGTATGCGTATTTAGGCAATTCTTATTCTTTACCTGTTATTATTTCTGCTGCACTTAATGAATTGCAGGAAGAAAAGTTGCTGAGAGTGCTGAGGGACCACAAATCGGCTATAGGATGGACAATCGCGGATATCAAGGGAATCATCCCAACTTTTTGCATGCATAAAATTCTGATGGAAGATGATACAAGACCGACAATGGAGCAATAGAGATGGCTCAACCCAATCATGAAAGAAGTAGTCAAGAAAGAAATCGTGAAATGGTTGGATTCGGGTATCATTTACCCGATTTTAGACAGTAAGTGTGTTAGTCCGGTGCAATGTGTGCCGAAAAAGGGAGGAATGACCGTGGTTCAAAATGATGACAATGAGCTAATTCGACAAGGACAGTGACTGGTTGGAGGGTTTGCATGGACTACAGGAAGTTGAATAAGGCGACCAGAAAAGATCACTTTCGTTTACCCTTTATTGATCAGATGTTGGACAGATTAGCGGGACATGAGTATTACTGCTTGTTGGATGGATATTCAGGTTATAATCATATCGTTATCGCTCCTGAAGATCATGAGAAGACTACGTTTACATGCCCATACGACACATTTACATTCAGGAGAATGTCGTTCGGTTTGTGTAATGCACCCGATACCTTTCAGCGGTGTATGATGGCCATCTTCTCGGACATGGTGGAGAAAAGTGTGGAAGTCTTCATGAACAACTTCTCTGTCTATGGGGATGATTTTGATGTGTGTTTGGAGAATTTGGTAATGGTCCTACAAAGATTCACAGACACGAATTTGGTCCTGAACTAGGAAAAATGCCACTTTATGGTTGAAGAAGGTATAATTTTGGGGCACAAAGTCTCGGCTCACGGATTAGAGGTTGATAAAGCTAAGCTGGAAACAATTGAAAAGCTCCCTCCACCCAGTTCAGTTAAGGGAATTAGAAGTTTTCTGGGACATGCTGGGTTCTACAGGAGATTCATAAAGGACTTTTATAAAATTGCAAAACCTTTGTGCAGTCTTTTAGAAAAGGATTCGGTTTTTAAGTTTGATGAGGAATGTACAGTGGCATTCGAGCTATCAAAGAAGAAGTTGACTACAGCTCCCGTAATCGTCGCGCTAGATTAGAATATGCCCTTCGAGTTAATGTGTGATGCGAGCGACTACGCAGTTGGGGCTATTTTGGGTCAACGCTGAGAGAAAGTATTTCATGCCATATATTATGCAAGTAAGACACTTACGGAGACCCAGTTGAATTACACAACTACGAAAAAAGAATTACTTGCAGTGGTGTATGCGTTCGATAAATTCCAAGCATACTTGATCGGCACAGAGGTGGTAGTTTATATAGATCACTCGGCTATTCGATACTTAATTTTGAAAAAAGATGCTAAGCCACGCCTTATCAGATGGATCCTCCTTCTACAAGAATTTGATTTAGAAATAAAGGATAGAAAGGGGATGGAGAATCAAGTCGCCGATCATTTGTCAAGGCTGGAAAATCAAGATAAACAGGAAGAGGACAAGTGTGTAATCAATGAGTCATTCCTGGATGAGCAAATGTTTGGGATAAACACAGAATTTCCATGGTACGCGGACTTCGCGAATTATCTTGTGAGCAACATTCTTCCTTCTGATCTTACAAGACAACAGAAAAAGAAGTTTCTTCATGACATCAAGTGGTATATGTGGGATGAGCCTTACTTATTCAAACAGTGCACCGCTAAGATGATCAGACGGTGTGTGCCTTATAGTGAGATAAAGAACATACTGCATGAATGTCACTCATCTGCATATGGAGGACATTATGGTAGTGAGAGGACATCTGCAAAAGTGCTTTAATCTGGGTTTTATTGGCCTACTCTATTTAAGGACGCCCACTAGTTTGTCAAAATGTGTGATAGATGTCAAAGGGTGGGCAACATATCGAAAAGGAATGAGATTCCACTCCAAATGATCTTGGAATTTAAAATTTTCGACGTTTGGGGCATCAATTTTATGGGGCCATTTCCATCGTCGTTCAGTAATCAGTATATATTGCTTGCGGTGGACTACGCATCAAAATGGGTGGAAGCCGTAGCACTCCCAACCAATGATGCTAAAGTGGTTCTCAAATTCCTGCAGAAGAATATTTTTATGAGATTTGGCACGCCAAGAGCTATTATAAGTGATGAAGGTAGTTACTTCTGCAACAAATCATTCACAGCTCTCTTGGCAAAATATGTGGTCAACCATAAAGTAGCTACAACATATCATCCCCAAACCAGTGGGAAAGCTGAGGTTTCGAACAGGGAGGTAAAGTGAATCTTGGAAAAGGTGGTAAACCCAAATAGAAAGGATTGGTCTCTCAGGTTTGACGTTGCACTATGGGCCTATCGAACCGCGTATAAAACACCGATTGGTATGTCACCATATCAATTACTATACGGGAAATCTTGTCACCTACCTGTCGAGTTACAACACAAAGCCTATTGGGCCATTCAGAAACTTAACTTCGATCAAGCAGCTGTGGGTGAAAAGAGATTGCTTCAGTTAAACGAGCTCGATGAATTCCGATTGCAAGCCTACGAGAACTCAAAGTTGTACAAGGAAAAGGTCAAGAGATGACACGACAAAAAATTAATATAAAGAACGTTCGAGCCTAGGCAATCAGTTCAATTGTTCAACTCATGGTTGAGATTGTTCCCAGGAAAACTAAAATCAAGGTGGTCAGGACCATTCACCATCAAAACAGTTTTATCACATGGCTCCGTTGAACTCTACAGTAGAAATCTATTGGTGACTTTCAAGGTCAATGGTCAACAGTTAAAGCATTACTAGGGTGGTGATTCAAATTGGGATGTCGTTAACATTACCCTTGTCCATCGCACAGTGATACAAGAGGCACCATCGAGCTTACGACGTTAAAACTAGCGCTACTTGGGAGGCAACCCAAGCTCTAAACTCTTTCTCTTTTAGTTATTCTTTATTTTAGTTTATAATCTAGTTTAAATATGCATTTTTCATAGAATTTTGACTCTATTTTGGTAGATTCACAGGACACCAAGAAAAAAAATAAAGTCATCATGCTATCGACTTAGCGAACGGTCGCGCCACCCAACGCACAATAACTGGCGGGTGGGGTGCGCCATACGCTTCGAAAAAATTATCGACACATGTTGCGGGCCATGCCAATTCACCGATCCCATGGCACGGGGCGCGCTACTACTTCATCATGCTACTGACTCCCTAGCGCGGGCCGCGCCACCCAATACGTAGACACGGTGCGGGGATCGCTACTATGCCAAAGAATCATCGACTTCCTAGGCGGGGCGCGCCATCTCATACATGTAGACAGTATGGTCGTACGCGCTCGTAAAACCCGGTCGATAAACTTGTTAATTGCTTTGTCTTCAGCCATAACCACTACAACTCTCCTTCGTACACTCAACTTCCCCACTTCTCCTACACCCCTACCACTTCCACTACTCCATAACTCCTATAACCCCCACTACACCATCTCTCCTCCTTTTCAACTTCCCTTCACATTAAACCCATACACTCTCCAACTCCCAACCCACGTTGGTTTCTCATCCCCTATATGAACTCTAACCATACGAGTAGTCACATTCATAATAGATATAAACACTACACTCCAATCCTAAATCTAATTCCTTTCGTGCACAAATTCATTTAAATTGGGACATCTTTACAAAGAGGGTAACACAAAATCATTGAAGGTAAGCACAACTTACTTCATTCTCAATATTTTGTTTTTTTTATTGATACCAATTGGGTGGAAAACCGTGGGAATTGGGTGCCCAGGGAGTGTGTTGTTTGATTTCACACATTGGCTAGCAAGATAATACCAAGCAACCAATTTTGGGGGAATTACCTAGTCCGCTCACCAACTATTTTATAAAAGTCCTGAACCAAGATTTGAGCCTAAATCTCACCAGCGACACCATGTCTTCCCACAAAAGACCACGCCCATCCACCTCCACTGCTCAACCTCAATATGATCATACAAAATTTGTTAGTGAGAGGGCCGCAGAAAGATTCAAGTCATCCATCGACAAGAAGAATTTGGTGCTAGAACGTGGATTGAAGTCGGATGCTAACTTGGATGGTGATATGGCTTTGAAAATTGTAGAACGTAATTGGTTTTAGTTAGTAGAACAACCACTTCCAGTGGTGCTCAATATAGTGAAAGAGTTTTATGCCAACGCAATGGAATATGTCAATCACATAGCCATGGTTCGGGGTAAACCGGTGGCGTTTCATGCCGATGCTATCAACGAGTATTTTGGGTTGGAGGCACCACAGGCTGACCGATATGAAGATGGTTTGCCCGATCTAGACGAGTTGATTATCAGATTATGCAAACCGAGAATTCAATGGGTAACTCGAGCCGGAACGGATGAAAAGATAAGTTTTCCCCACTCAGCACTTAGTCGATATGGTAAAGCTTGGTATGCATTTATGTGTGCCCGTTTAATGCCCACACGCCACCAAAACGATGTAACTAAGGAATGGGCTTGACCATTATATGGGATTGTTCACCACCATTACCGTGTGAATAACTCCATTGCATTCTACAATGTCGATGTGGGGGAGTGTATTCAAGAGTCCATTGACCGGTTGCTACGAGAGAGTACTACGGGAGGTCTGCTACATGGTTTCTTAATCACTGATTTATGCCGTAAAGCTGGGGTGCAATGGAAACCTTCTGAGCCTGTCTAACAATCGATGGCTATAATTGATCATGCTACAATTGAGAAGTACAAGGCATGGGAAGGGGCGAGATCACATCCACGTGGAGAAGACTATATTATGATCCGCCAACCCTCACCCCCAGTTGGAGCGAAACCAATGCAAGAGCAACCACCTCTGAGCTCAAGGAATCAATTTTTGTGGTTGGCCCAACGTCAAGATTTAATGCATCAGTACAATGCCAATGCATTCAATACGCTTGCTGATGCGTTTTCTCGTTGCAATCCTAATGCACATCCGGTGGTTATGCCTATTCCTCCTATCTTGCCAACATATCCTCCTTCGGACGACGATGATTTAGTAAGAATCTCCATTTTTGTGGAAGTCCTCATACTTTTATTGAATTATTTTGACGTAATGAGGACATTACTTGATTTGAGTTTGGGGGATTATGTTTTCTGCCTGGTTAATTAATGAAAATTTTAATAATCATGTTAGTTAGTGTGTTTAGTTTTTATTGTTCGTATTCATGGCATTTAGTTTAATATTTATCTAAAAAAATAATAAAATAAATATGCATGTAGTTTGCATGAATCCAGTTATTAGATTGTAAAAGTTTATTCTTGGCCAATGATGAGATTGGAATTTAGTAGATAAGTACAATACCAAATATGAGAACTTTGATGTGATTTCTGTTATGAATTGGATCTTTGGCGGTGTGAAACTAGTATGAAAAAGGAAGCACGTTAATAACACCTATGACTGATTAGTTCAAATTGATACATAAGGAATTTGTAAAGGATAATGCTCGTTTGAATGAAAGAATGACCAAAATAAGTAGTGATGACTAAAGTTAGACAAGAACCTAAGTTTGGGGGAATATTTGGGGTATATAAGCTATAAAAAAAGGTAAAAAAAAGTATGAATAAACACCGTGGCATGCTTGTCTAGTTTTGTGGCATTTGTTACTTGAGTAAGTAAGCCCGACGGGATTGTCTTTACACCTAGCGCCCTAAGGTCTTAATGGTATGGGAGTCGTTGGTCGAAAGCTCGTTAAGGTAGCATTGAAAAGCCTAAGGGAATAAGACATTGCATAGCTATGTGTATAAAAAAAATGATGAATAAAATGGGAAATAAGAGCAAAAAACCCCCATAGATAAAAAAATGAAGCATAAGTATCCCATGTTGACCCTCGATATTGGTAATTGTCTGATTTTAGTTGGATCTAGCTTATTTTTGGATTTCTTGAGTTTACACTGTATGATGCCTTCAAAGAGATTTGTTATATATTGAATTTGAATTTGTATCAGTTAGCATGGATGTGGAGCACACACACACTATACTAGTGATAACAGTTTAAGATTCGAAGATTGATAAGGAATTATGGATTGGTTTTGATATGAAGTTTTGACATGTTTACTTAATTTTTCTGAGGCCGTATGAGTGAGAACTATATATTGTCTTAATACTGGATTCGTAATTGTTAGTTGTTAGTTGCATTGCATTGCATTTTGCTTAAGGACAGGCAATGTTCAAGTTTGGGGGAATTTAATGAGTAGGTTTTTAACCTATGATTTATATTCATTTAGCTTGTTATATTGTTAGTTTTTGATTACTTTATGTTACTTTTGATGGTTTTTGCGCTTGTTGTAGGATAATCAGTAAGCTTATCAAGATGTTAACATTGGAAGGATTTTCAAGCAATTATGGACATTCGCTTCGATTAGCGTGGGGGAGCTACCGTGATCTTTGAGTAAAGTGGCAGGGGGGCGCTAAAGTCGTGGCTTGTCACTGGTTGAGTAGTGCGGGCCTCATACCGGTGAGAGTAAATTATATAGTACGGGCGCCAATTCTGGGACGAGGATCTGGGCGGATTCGTTATGTGCTGGAAGATGGGCATTGTTGGGAGTTATAAATTTTTTATGTAATATGATTATAATAGGATTGTGTCATGGATGTTATTTCATGCTTTTGGGAGTCTTTGACTAATTGTTGGTTTTGAAAAGGAATTGGATTTCTATTAGAATTTCTTGGTGATGAGTTAGAGTTGGATTAGAATTGGTGGTGTAGAGTTGAAGTAAGGCAAATTTATGATATGTGTTGAGAAAAAAGAAGGGGGTATTATTCAGACACACTTGAAAACCAAGATTGAGAAACAAGAGCTTGGAGGAACGAAGAAGAAGAATAATTTCACAAGGATTGCAGATTTGAAGGGCGAGAAGGGTGGTGTATTACTATTCTCCTTTAATTTTAATTTGTGTAATTGGGATGATGTTTTCTTTTATTTATTCAGTATTTAATTCATTAGTTATGAACTAAATTATTTATTAGGCTTATAATGGATCTTTAAGTGAAACGATGATTATGTAGCTTTGATTTCCAGTTTAATAAGCTATTATCCAGTTTATCTATATTAAATTGAGCTTGAATTTATGAATTGCATGATCAACAGTTCTTTGTGGATTTATATGAATTCGAGAGAGGAAGTACGAATCTAGACTTAGTTAATATAGCATGTGTTCTTGAATTTTGTGAATGAACAGAATCTTGATGAATGTTAAGGTAGAGATATGCTTGACATCGCATGTAATCGGATAGCGAACTTAATCTTAAACTTTCTTCAATTATAATTCGCATAGAGATATAGTGAGTTAGTTGATTAAGGTGTTTAACTTGTTTCTATCTAATTTGTGGATTTGAGTTAATAAGGTATTAGTGCATCGAGAGGTGGCTAGTGCTACATTCGTGTTCTTGATTAATAAGCTTGGATAGTGACTTGAACTGGAATAAAGGTGTAAAAATCAGAGTGAAGCGTACGGTGAAGTTGTAAGCCTAATTCTCCAATAATTGTTTGAAATTTTAGTTTTTAAGATTTGAGATTGTTTTGTGATCATATATTTATTAATAATTTACTTTTAATAATTTTACTCATTGATTTGGATAGTTTAATAAAATTAGGATTAATAAGAAATTGATAATTGTGAGGTTAAATTCTTACTAAATTTTTCTCCGTGGGAACGATACTCTACTTACACTTTATTACTTGTTGACCACGTATACTTGCGTGTTGTGCGTAATTAGATTTTACCCAACAACGACCTGGTTGTCATAATTGTGATTCTGTAATATTATTTGTGAATAATTAATTATTAATTTATATGATAAAGAAATATTTATTTTATGTGGATATAAATGAAGGAATTAATAATGAGGTATTTTATCAGTATTTTGTCAGAATGGGGGTGTTTTATGAGTATTTTATCGGAATGAAGGTATTAAAAATCGCCCGTATGTGGATTTCGGGCATTTTCTG
The DNA here is from genome assembly GCA_020205615.1 of Panax quinquefolius. Lineage (NCBI taxonomy): Eukaryota > Viridiplantae > Streptophyta > Magnoliopsida > Apiales > Araliaceae > Panax > Panax quinquefolius. The sequence continues at coordinate 95,497,532 of CM035152.1, read as the reverse complement.
TTTGAAATTTGGAAAAACTTTCTTCTATAAAGTTGTAGAGAATTTAATTTCCTATGGAATGGACATAAAATTCATATTTTTCTAATAAAAGGGCTATTTATTATGAATTATTGAAGTTTTGGAAATAAATAATTTTTTATTAAAAACATGGGTGGGCCCCACTTTTGGTTGGTGTGGAAAATCTAAATTTTGGTGGGCCCCATTGGTGGTGGGTGAATTTTGGTCAAAGAGGTGTTCGTAGAAATTTTTAAAAAAAATATTATTTTATTAATTTAGTCTGCTTTGGCGTTCTAGCATTTTCCTATAAATAGGTGTTTAAGTTAGAATTGAAAATCAGACCAGAATCTGAAGTTTTCTCTCTCTATATTATCGAGCGTGTTCTTGTGAGTATTTAGATACTTTGAGAGTTTCTATTCAGTGCAAGTTTCCTTCAGCATTACATCCGATATTCCAGTCAGAAGTATAGTTCTTTTAAGGTAAGGGATGTTATTTTCTTCGTAAATGATGTTATTCTATCAATATCATTATACCGAAATATTGGTATGAATTTTATTATGAAATTTTTACCTTTTCATGTCGAGGTTACTATTTATGTATACGACATTATTCATGTATACGGCACTATTTACGAGTACTGTTCACGAAGTATGATTTTTCTTGTAGAATTTCTAAATTTTCGTGTGGGGTTACTATTCACATATACGACACTATTCACCGAAAAATAAAATTTTCTCTTCTTTGTCCCAGATGTCTATTATGGTTACTATCTTTGATTGTATCCATGTTTTGATCGTCATTCTTGAATTTTACTCCACTATGGTTTATTATGGAGTATTTTTAAACTTGGATTATCTAAAGCACGAATCCCTAATTTTTGTCCTTTTATCTCACTGGATTCGTTCTTTAAAATATTTTTCATCATCCTTAGTCCTTAATGGTGATACTTGATGAATATCTTTGGCCCGTAGTGCAAATATGGACAAGTGTTAAGTTGAACATGACTAACTGTTGATACAAATGAATATCTTTTGTCGTAAAGCAAAGATGAATATTTGGTTGAAGATGTATATTGATTGATGTTACAGGGATAAAATATTGATGACAGACTTTTAAATCATAGAAGATAATAGATTTTATTCTCTACTAAACTCTTCTAATGAATTTTTATTTTTGCTGCGAATATTGATCTAAAACTTGTTGTCCATTATATTTTATCTGATTTATTGAAGGCTAACGATAATTTATTTTTTATTATCTTAGTCATAATATTCTTTATAGGGCTAGTTGAGCTCACCCTATTCCTTTTTGTTCTATTTTTCTTCTCAGGAAGCGAGAATATAGCAGGAACCAGTCGGGGTATAGAGTGATGGTCCTAGACAGTTGTTTAGCAGTCCTTACTATTTTTGTAAAATAGTGTATCAATGATTGTAATGAGGACTTATTTGAGTGTGGATATTGTCTAGAAGATAATATTTGTATTTAAACTCACAGTTTATGTGTTGTCGTATTTTGCTCGACAATTGTATTAATAAAGTTGTAGTTATTTCTGTACCATGTATTTGACTTCTCAGAATGGGTGGTGTATACCTATTTTGGGGGCGACACAGCTGTCTTTTGCCCCTCCGTTACCCTAGTAATCACAAAAGCCTTTTCTATCTCCTTTACCCAAGTTTGGGCTTCTATAGGGTCAGTTTTCCCTCTAAACTCTGGCAGTCCTACTGTCTTGAAGTCTTTAAAGTTCGCCAATTGATTGTCTGACTGATTTCCCATGGCTGGTATTCCATTCTGCATAGCTTGAGCTATAATATTCGCAAAATTCTGCATTGGGTCTGGTTTTCCTCTAGCATTGTTAACAGATTCTTCTGCTCTTTGGTTTCGATTTTGTCTTCTTGGCGGCATTATCTAGTTAAATAAAACCATAAATTATTCTTTATTGACTTACATTCTATGCCTTATCATATAAGTTTAACATATAACGCTTAATTTCAAACTCAAATAATCATGTACTCAAAATATTAAATTTTGAAAACTTAGTTTATTGTATTAACCAATGATCAGATGGATACTTACTATCTTAATACAAAACTAATTTCATAAATCAAACATATATTCATATTCATTCAACTAATTCAGAGTACTTTACATAGTATAACACATATCTTTATAAGCATCTGTTATCCCTTTGTGACCACAAAAGTCGGGATTTGCTAGTATAACTTATATAAAAGTTGAGAGTATTACATTACAAACACATACATATCGTATACACATCATCGAACATACACATTCAAAAAATACTAATCCTACTTATTTCCTACACCTTCTCCTGATCTTGGACAACCTTTCGCCTGATGACCTTTCAACCCACAAATAAAACATGCACCTTGCTTTGGATTGGGACAATGAAGAGAGATATGTCCCTCATGTTCGCAATTGTAGCATATATTTTCTCCTTTCTTGCATACGCCTTCATATTTTCTTTTACAGTTTGTACACTTTACTATTCTTTTAAAGTTCCCTTGGTTATAATCAGAATTTTCTAAATCACGGTCATTCATCTTTCTTTTCCCTTTCCTGCTTGGAGTTGCACACGATATGCTGCTTTTTGCTCCCATCTGATCGATTTTCAACTTATCTTATTCTTTCCATTATTTTGATTAACGCCTTCTGCAAATGACTATTTAATAGTTTTTTAATTCCCACAACTTTTCCAAAGAAGAAACCTTGTTCCGCAGATTCTGCACTTCTGTTGATGCTTGATCAGCTCCAACTTCCATGTCCGAATCACTATCTGTTAGTACCACCATTTCTGGGTCCGGTACTACATTTTCCAAAATAATCACCTCATCAGGGTTACTTTCAATGTGATCCTCTATTTCAGCTATTGGCTTAGATATTGACTCGGGTGGAGTGATTTGCTTATTCTTCACGATATAAGTGTATTCTAATCCTTTTTCGCCTGACATCTACACATAAATTATCTTGATTAGTATATAATAGATATTATATACACACAACAAATAATAGTTTTATATAAGTTACTTTTATTTTATTTCACGATAAATTTATTTAATTCATCTCCTTTAAACTCTATTTGAGTTATTTGTGTTTTCAACACTTTATATATCCTAAGCTTATAGCCTAAGGTATCCCCACCTAAGATTTTTAACCTAAAGCTTTGATACCATGTTGTGACGCCCCCAAATCCATGTACTTGAAACCCGTACTTGGTGCTCCATGATAACATTCATTCAAACTACTTAATGTATTAATGAAATAAAAGTGTTATATCAAAGTAGTCTACCTTCCCAAATTCGAGAACCTTTAACTAATTCATTACATGATAATAGTAACTTATCACAAATACAGTTATTACAAATAACACTATATAATCTAGTCCTTCAGCTTTCCCTTCTTTTTGTCCTTGCCGGAACCTTCAGGTCGAGCTAGCTTAGCTGAAAACATTTAAATTTAAAGCAAGAATGAGCATTTAATTGCCCAACAAGTAATAGTAAATAATATATATTAGCTGAAAAAAATAAATATTTTCTTTGAACTATACTTCTACAACGAGACAATAGTTGTGAAGTAAACTGAAAAAATACTGAACAACATATCAAATAATTTACATTTTTAAAAATACGTACAGACTATGAATGTTGAGCGGTCGATAGACTATGAACTGTATTTTTTAATTTTTGAAAAAGTTATAAAGAATTCATCAGCAAACCGTCATGACTTACGGGCACGGAGAGTGACAAGCCAGGTATGCCATATATTGAATTTCGAAAACAATTCGGTGTACCGATTGCTTTATCAGATAATTATCAAGTTTATTATCAATTAAACTTTATTTAAAAACTTCAATATTATTTTAGATAATTCAAATATCAGTCATATTATTTTTCAGTGACTTACAATAATTTTCAAATAATTATTATCATTTATCATGATTTTTTAAACATTGAAATTATTTTTAAATAATTAAAATACTGAATAACCTTATTATTAATAATATTTAAATAATATTAAAATATTAATGAAATCCCTTGCCAACATATTAAAGTTATTTATAATAACTCAAAATATTTTTAAAATACTAATATTCCCCTTAAATGATTTTTAAAACATTTAAAATTATTTTTAAATAATTACCATTAATATTCAAATATTAATGTATTTTTCATCAAAATATTAAAAGTCATTTATTACAACTTAAAATATTTTTAAATCATTTATATCATTTTAAATGATTTTTAAATCATAAAATCCTTTTTAAACTATTTATTTAATATAATTATTAACTAAATCTAATATCATTAATATTAAATTATTAATGAAATTTACCTCAAAATATTAAAAGTCATCTTTTATAACTTAAACTATTTTTAAACCCTTTATTATCATTTAAAATAATTTTTAATATAATAAAATCATTTTAACTAATTTATTTAATATATTTATTAAATAAATTTAATATTATTAATATTCAAATAAATACAAATATTAATGAAAAATATGTCAAATTATCAAAAGTTAATTTTTTTAACTTAAAATAATTTTTAAAACTCATTTTAGAATTTTTAGAAATTAATTTATATTTTTAATGATTTTTGGAAATTAATATAATTAATTTTAATAAAACTGTCGCTAAAGTCTTTAGCGACAGAAACTGTCACTATTGGTGTTCTTGAGCCTCAAGAACATTCATAGTCAGCTTCTTGGTGTTTACTTTGACCACTCATAAATCAATGTCCAAGATGTTTCTGGGCATGCAAGTGTAATGATCATATAGTATTGATGTAATACTACATGTATCAACAACAATCATGGTTAAACTATAACAATATGCAAGATATAAGGCTTCAAACTAGCTGTCAGGCCCTTTTTGGGTTTTTTGGGTTACCTAGAAACCTAGGCAGTGCTTGATAGCTACTTTGTGCCTTGATTAATCTGAGTTCTGGTCAATGTTTTGGTGACTAAGGGGTCCAATCTTGTAGTCCTCATGTCAAAGAACAAATATATTACATTAGGTTAGTCTAACTACATCACAATCACAAGATCTGAGCCGGTCAAACCTTGTCAGAAACTGTGTTCTTGAGTTTTCTAGAAATTCTAGAAAACACAAATTGTGCTCGATTAACCTACTTTGACTGCCCACTACTTTGATCCTGTTTGTTATTTATGTGATCTAAGGCCATGATTCTATAGTCCATATACTAGAGTATAACTTTGATACACTAACACCATCAAATCACATAACACATGATAGATTTGGGCTCAGCAAAAGGTTGTCAGACCAACTTGGGAATTTTTTGGGTTACCCAGAAACACAAAGTCCTGGTCAGTCAACCCACTTTGACCATCAATAACTTGGAATCAGGACATGATATTAGGTATACATCACCCATCTTGGGTAGTCGGATACATGATGTGAGAATTTAAATACAACTTACTAATAATATATAGGTATGTATGTCGTATAAGCGTGACATAAGTTTGAATACAAATATTGTCTCTACTAGATATTATACAAACTCAAAAAGAGTCCTCATTACAATTATTATCACTTTATTTCGAGAATAGTGAGGACTACTAATCTTATCCTACGGACCATTACTCAGTTTCCCAGGCTCGTCCCGGCTATATTCTCATTTCACGAGAGAACGGTGAAAGAAAGGGTGAGCTCAACTAGCTCGATGAAATATTATGACTAAGATAATGCGAGAATAAATTATCATTAGCCTCTGATGATGTTAAGCGATAAAATATAATGAACATCAAGTTTAACTACTGGTGAACCAATGATCCATTAAAAAGTCAAGTAGAAAATAAAATCTACTATCTTTTATGATTTAAAGGTTTTCATCTTTATTATATTTGAGACTCGACTTTAATAAATATTCACATCATGAATCACCCACACTTTTCTGACGAGGATATTCTTTAGTATCGCGACCACAATTATTCATGCACTACTGGGCGAGAATAGTTGTGTATTCATTAAATAGTCATGATCGTACCAACATTTGTCCATCGATGCACTCTGACCCTTTGAGGATTTTTTACCACATCATTTGTAACATTACGGTAATGATTACAAGAATAGTCTCACAGTGCATAATCATACCAAGTCCATCATATACTACTCTGATACGAGATGACTTTCAACATAATATAAACATGAGGATGATGACAATGATATAAAAATTTGATAAAACAAGTTCAAAAATTAATTTATCGAGGAATTATAACGTCAAATTATCGACATGATCTTTGTTTTGTAGAGTAAAATTCAAGAATGATGAGAAGAATATTTCCATGAAAAGATCTTTGGATGAAAGCGCAAATATCGAGGATATTCTACTAATTTCATGGAGTATAGAAGTCAAAGTTTTAACCATTTGGGTATAATAAAGAATGGAATAACAAAAGAAATCACCGTGCATGCGATAGGCCTTGCAGGCGAGTTATTCAACGAGAATAATAAATAACGGAACCCGGTCGGCGAAAAGCGCCTGCAGACGAGGATGTTCAACGAGAATAATAATAAAAATGGAACCGGTCGGGTGTAACACACGAGAGGATGTTTCAGCGAGAATAATAATAAAAAAGCGGAACCGGTCGGTGTAAAAAACACAGACAGGATGTTCAGCAGAATAATAATAAAAAGGCGGAACCGGTCCGGAAGGATGTTCAGCGAGAATAATAAAAAAAGCGGAACAGGATGTTAAAAACAGAATGAACGAGGATGTTCAACGAGAATAATAGAAGAATGTCACCAAGTATAGGGTAAAGCCGCATTATCTGAGGTTATTCAGAAGAATAATAAGCGAATGGAATAACAACAGTTCTCTTCATGAATAAGAAAGAATAACACCCCTTACTACAGAGTACAACAAATAATATTCCTACCTTAGAAGAAATGAATATTGGAAAAGTGAAGTAGCGAGAATACTTTTCTTCTCTCTCTATAGTTTCTCTCTCTAGAGTTTTGATGAATTAAGTAAGAAATAATGAAGGAATGAGCTTTCTATTTATAGAAAAAGCGAGGGGTGGCTCTTGAGTCTTATGAAGAAGGTCAAAATGACTCTTGGTAATATTGAAAGAAACAACTACTATTTGCGAAGGGTAATTAACCCTTGGAACAGAAGAAAGAAGCGGTTAACTCTTGGTAATATTGAAGGGACAACTACTATTTGCGAAGGGTAATTACTATTGTGAAGGTAATTACTATTAACGAAGGTAATTACTATTGAAGGTAATTACTATTTGAAGGTAATTACTATTGCGAAGGTAATTACTATTGTGAAGGTAATTACTATTATTGAAGGTAAATACTATTATTGAAGGTAATTACTATTGTGAAGGTAATTACTATTCACAAAGGTAATTACTATTGTGAAGAGACTCTTAGATGATGACATATGGGCCCCCATAAAATAATCAAACTTACCACAAGCGTCTCATATGAGACTCTTTATATACATCGAGGATTGAATAAATATTACCACAAATCATTTTATTTTTAATCGACACATTTTAATCTTTCAACAATTATTAATCATTTTATAACTTGTCGTCTCTCAATTAATAATATAACATATTATCTGAGATGATCTTGTGTGATAATTGAATCGATAATATAAGAGATATGATGATGCGACAATTCTTTGTAGTGATAATTGAGTATAGCTAAGTGACTTCTCACGTAAGCATCGATAATCAATCTGAGTGTCTACTCTTATCTGACCCGCGCGTATTCTTGTACTTTTACCATAGGGTAGTTCAGCGGTTTTAGCGGTAACACCTCGTAGTTATTTTTATAGAAAGATAATTTTGTCGTTTTTCTAACTACGACAAATACTTAGTTAATAGGGTCCACTGATGATTGGTAGTAAATACGAATATTCCCAAACAAAAGAATATTCCCAGAGCCAAGCGAATATTTTATAACAACTTGCTTACTTTGCAAAATTTATAAATATTACCCCTGACTATAACATTATATCAAATTTATTCCATAATATTCAAAAATAATATTTATAGAAAATTCATCTTTATTTATAAAAATTTGGGGTCTTCTGACCTCCCTTCTTATGAAATTTAGCCCCCTCGAAATTAGAATGCGTGCGATACTGGTATGTCGAAGAGGTAAGGATACCTTGATTTCATTTGATTCTAACTCCCGAGTCATTTCCTCGACATCGTGGTTCCTCCACAAAACTTTGACTTGAGGTATAACCTTGGGGCGTAGAATATGTTCCTTCTTATCAAAATTTGAGCAGGAACCTCTTAAATCATCGTCAAATCTTAGCTATTTAAATCGGTTCTAACTTTCGATAATATGGTTGGGTCTTTCACATATTTCGTAACATGGATATGTGAAAAGCGTTATGAACACGAGACGTATTTGGCGGTAAAAGCGAGTCTATAGGCCACAGTTCCTACTCGATCGAGGATTAAAAATGGGCCAGATGAATCGAGGATTAAGTTTTCCTCTCTTTCCAAATCTTGTAACTCCTTTCCATGGAGCGACTCTTAACAACACATGATCTCTATATCGAATTCCCGTCCTTTCGATGAAGATCGGCATAACTCTTTTATCGATTTTGTGAGGTTTTTTATCGTTGTCGGATCGTTTGAATCTTTTTAAAGTAGTCATACGTACCAACTCGGTCCCAACAACGTTGCTTCACCCACCTCATCCCGACATCTTTGGAAGCGACACTTTCTTCCATCTGGCGCTTGAATGGAGCCATGCGATACTTGCTTGATAAGCTTGTTGTTGTAGGAAAACTCCACGATGGTAAGAACTTGTCCCGACTCCTTGAAATCAAGGACCACGAGTCTTAATAGATCTTGAGAGTTTGAATAGTCCTCTCCATTGTCGTCCAAATGCGAGGATGATATCTAGAAAGCTAAATCGTGAAATCTGTGCCCATAGCTTTTTGCAAACTAACCCAAAATCGTGAAGTGAATCTTGGGTCTCGATCGAAACTATGGATCTTAGGCATACCATGCGATCTTACAATCTCGTTTATATACATCTGAGCAAGGCGTTCAAGTGTATAAGTTTCTCGTATCGGTAAGAAATGAAGCGGACTTGGTCGATCTATCAACAATGACCCAAATCGCATGATGCCTTGAGAAACCTTAGGAAGGCCGTGCTTGAAATCCATGGTAATGTGCTCCCACTTCCATTACGGAATTTCAAGTGGTTGCTGATGGACCTTTTGGTACTTGATGCTCGCTTTAACTTCGTTGACAAGTTAGACACCTTGAGATAAATAAGCGCTATCTCTCTCTTCGTATTGCTCCACCAAAATGTATAGCCGAATATCATGATACATTTGGTACTCCCGAGATGGATTGCAAATGGTGTGTTGTGCGCCTCCATCATGATATTATACTTTAAATCGAGGTCGTTAGGAACACAAAGTGGAGTTGATTTCGAAGTATTCCTTCTTCATCGATTCTTGCTTGGCGTAGCACCTTCTTGCACTTTCTTCCTCATACGCATCGGCTCAGTGCGTAGCTTGGCGACTTTAACTTTATCGATTAAAGTCGGTTCTACTCGTATACTCGCTATCATCACATCGTCCACAGGTCTTTAACTCTATCTCCATCCTTTGCAAGTCACCACAAAATGGGCCTTTGCGTTGACAATAACGCTTTTCGTGCTTGCATATGATCTTACTACTCGATCGTCGGCTACCCGTTCGCTTTTCGGGATGGTATTGGATGGTATGATCATAATCTTTCAGCAGTTCAAGCCAGCGTCGTTTGTCGCATGTTGAGTTCCTTTTGAGTGAAGAAATATTTGAGGCTTTTATGATCAAGTAAAGATCTCCACTTTTTCTCCCATACAAGTAATGCCTCCAAATTTTAAGTGCAAAAAACAACATTTGCTTGACTCTAGATCATGAGTAGGATAATTCCTCTCATATTCTTTGAGTTGTCATGAGGAGGCATAGGCTATAACTTTTCCATGTTGCATGAGAACACATCGACCCTTTGCGAAGCATCACTTTGTAGATGACAAATCCCAAGGCGGATGGTATTGTCGAGCAGTCTTTGAAATAAGTCTCCTCTTGAGTTCTTGAAAACTCTTCTCACATTCTTCGCTCAATAGAACTTTGTATCTTTAAAGTCAATTTGAGTCGATGGAGTAGCGATTAGAGAAAATCCTTCCACGAATCTCAGATAATAACCCATTAAGCAAGAAAGCTCGTACTTGGTCTTTGATTTAGGTTGTTCCCGACTTTGAATAGCTTGATCTTTCTTTGGGTCAGCGAGATATTCCATGACTTGATACCACGTGCCCGAGGAATGCTACTTCTTGACGAACTCGCATTTCTTGACTTGGCATAAAGCTTATATTCACGAAGCTTTTGGAGTGTCGACCTCAAGTGTTGCTCATGATCTTCACGGCTTTTGGAATAAATAAGGATGTCATCGATAAAGGCGACCACAAAGTGATCTAAATATTCCTTGAATACTCGGTTCATCATATCCATCCAAGGCGGCGGGGCATTAGTCGATCAAAGGACATGACTAGGAATTCATAATGCCGTCTGGGGAGTTACGGCCGTCTTTGGAATGTCGGTGATTCTAATCTTCAATTGGTGATATCGGAGCGAAGATCGATCTTTGAAAAGAATTTGGCTCCTTTTGCTGTTTTGGTCGAAGCGAGGTCATCAATACGTGGCAATGGATACCTATTTTGATGGTGACATGATTGACTCCAGATAATCAATCAAAATCGCATACTCCCATCTTTCTTCTTCACGAATAGAGCAGGAGCACCCCGAGGAGAAGTACTAGGGCGAATAAAGCCGATGTCTAACAATTCCTGCGGTTGGGTCTTTAACTCACGAAGTTGATAGGAGCCATTCGATATGGGGCTTTGGAAATAGGTTTTGTCTGCGGGTTCAAAGTCGATACAAAATTCAATTTCACGCTCACGGGGGTAGGCGGGGAAGTTCCGGGGAATCGTCGGAAATTTATTAACATGATAGAAATATCGTTCAAAAGCGGCGTATTTTGTTTAAATCGTGACATGAGCTAAGAAAGCTTGACATCCAGTTTTTTGATAAGCGAATAGCTTTATGGCTTGAGATGGTAGTGATTGATTTTAATGGTTTGGTCGTTTGAATTAGCATAATAGGTTGATTAGGAATATGAAAGCTAATGACCTTACGAAAACAATCAATTTTTGCATGATAAGTAGTTAACGATCGATCCACTAGAATCACGTCAAATGCAAGTATTTTAATGAAATAAGATCGACGAGGTAATGTGAAGTGCGATTTGAACCAAACAAGACTTATAAGCGATTGGATGTAATGAAGGTTTCTCCAGCGGAGTTTCCACGAGATAAGTCGAAGTCTAATTTTCTCGGTCAAATTTAATCGATGGCGCAAGTAGGAGAAATAAAAGAATGGGTAGAAGCAGGTATCAAATAAAGTATAGACTTCATTAGAGTTTATGATAAGCTTACGTGATGACCTCATTCGGGTTCCTTGCTCTCTCTCAGGAGGTCTGACAAAGCGCTCTCCCTTGCACTCTAGGGTTTGACTTTTACGGGGGCGGCCTTTGGTGCCTCCATCCTAGTTGAATTTGTCTTGATGGCGACAAAATCGAGCTAAGTGACCTTCTCTTCCACAATTATAACATGCTTTTGAATGGCATGGTATGATTTGGATGATGTGTCCCTCTCCTCGCATTTGAAGCATATGATAGGTGGTCTTTCTCCTTCCTTAACAACGGGTCTTTGGTCTTGGCGTCTTTCCATCATTGTTGAATCTCCTTTTCTTGAAATGTCCATTCTTATTGTTTTGTACTGATTGCAGAAGTGGTTACCATATCGGCTGTATTGATTCCCTCACGCTTGTTGTCGCAGCTTGATGACTTCTCTCATTTGGTATTATAATTTTTAATTTGCTCTCTTTTAGTTGCGTTGACTCGTTATCGCGCTCCACTAACTTGAGCCCTATTTACAACATCTGAATACAAACACGGTTTATGAGAAATAAGATGTTGGCGTATCTCGACTTGAAACCTCTTAAAAACATTAGCGCCATTCTCTCTTCATTATCCACGAGTGGAATATAAAATAGTGATAACTCATAAATTTTGCCTCGTATTGCGACACGGTCGTATTGTTTTGTTCGACTTGATAAACTCCACCTCCTTCGTATGGCGAATACTTTCGGGAAAGTATTTGTCGTTGAGCGACTCTGGAACTTCTCCCAAGATATCTTGATCTGCAATGGTTGAGTCGTTTCTGGAATTCCCACGATGTCTGCCTCTCTCGCGCAACATAAAAGCGTGCAAAGGAACCTTTTGCTCCTCGGAGCATCGAGACATCAAATATCTTGGTAATCTGCTTTATCCATGCTTAGCGAAGTGGTTTTGGCTCTCCCTTAAACTCGGTGGTCGGCTCCTTGAATTGTTTAGCGGTGGGCAGAGAGTTTTCGTGTTTCCACCTACGTTTTGGGCGGGAGTCGCTCTGCTTTTTTTGTTGCATAAATTACATAAAGCCTCTGAACATTTGATCATTCATCATTTGGTCGGTGTTGTTGTTTGCATGAGGATTATCGCCTTCGATGCACATTATCACGATTATTGATATGTGGTGAATCAGCGATGCTTTTGTGCTCCATTCTTATTCTCAACATTCTCGGATGTCATTTTGAGATCTTGCCACAAAACAAAAGGTTAATTGACGTATAACAAATTATCCTATATTACGTGAGCCGATAAAATAGCACGTAAACTTAGGTAGGTAAATACTAGCGAAGGTATTCCCGTCTCTCCCCTCTAGTACTACTATTCTCACATCTTAGCGAGGATCGTATCCTAAGCTACGATACCTGTTGTGGCGCCCCAAAATTAGGTATACATCACCCATCTTGGGTAGTCGGATCGTAGTGCTGAGAATTTAAAATCTGACTTACTAATATAAGCATAGGTATGCAATCGACATAAGCTGTGAGTTTGAATACAAATATTGTCTACTAGATATTATCAAACTCGAAAAGAGTCCTCATTACAATTATTATCACCTTTTTTTCACAGAATAGTGAGGGACTACTAATCTTATCCTACGGACCATTACTCAGTTCCCAGGCTCGTCGGCTATATTCTCATTTCACTGAAGAGAAACGGTGAAAGAAAGGGTGAGCTCAACTAGCTCGATGAAATATTATGACTAAGATAATGCGAGAATAAATTATCATTAGCCTACAATGATGTTAAGCGATAAAATATAATGAACATCAAGTTTAACTACTGGCGGAACAATGATCCATTAAAAAGTCAGTAGAAAATAAAATCTACTATCTTTTATGATTTAAAGGTTTTTCATCCTTTATTATAAATTTGAGACTCGACTTTAATAAATATTCACATCATTGAATCACCCACACTTTTCTGACGAGGATATTCTTTAGTATCACGACCACAATTATTCATACACTACTGGGCGAGAATAGTTGTGTATTCATTAATAGTCATGATCGTACCAACAAGCTGTCCATCGATACTCACTGACCCTTTGAGGATTTTTACCACATCATTTGTAACATTACGGTCGTGATTACAGAATAGTCTCACAGTCGTAATCATACCAAGTCCATCATACTCTGAGCCCACGAGATGACTTTCAACATAATATAAACATGAGGATGATGACAATGATATAAGAATTGATAAAACAAGTTCAAAAATTATTTTATCGAGGAACGATAACGTCAATTATCGACATAATCTTTGTTTTGTAGAGTAAAATTCAAGAATGATCGAGAAGAATATTTCCATGAAAAGATCTTTGGATGAAAGCTTAAATATCGAGGATATTCTACTAATTTCATGGAGTATAGAAGTCAAAGTTTTAACTTATTTGGGTATAATAAAGAATGGAATAACAAAAGAAATCACCATGCATGCGATGCGATAGGTATAAATGCAGAGCGAGGTTATTCAACAGAATAATAAATAACGGAACGGTCGGCGTAAAAATGCGCGAGACGAGGATATTCAAGCAGAATAATAAAAAATGGAACCGGTCGGTGTAAAAACCACAGACGAGGATGTTCAGCGAGAATAATAATAAAAAGCGGAACCGGTCGGTGTAAAAAACACGAGACAGGATGTTTCAGCAGAATAATAATAAAAAGGCGGAACCCGGTCGGTGTAAAAACCACAGACAGGATGTTCAGCAGAATAATAGAAGAATGTCACACGAAGTATAGGAATGTAAGTATAGGCGTATCTGAGTTATTCAACGAGAATAATAAGCAATGGAATAACAACAGTTCTCTTCATGAATAGAAAGAATAACACCCTTACGAGTCTGACAAATAATATTCCTACCTTAGAAGAGCTGAATATTGGAAAAGTGAAGTAGCGAGAATACTTTTCTTCTTTCTCTCTATAGTTTTCTCTCTCTAGAGTTTGATGAATTCGTAAGAAATAATGAAGGAATGAGCTTTCTATTTATAGAAAAAGCGAGGGTGGCTCTTGAGTGCTTATGAAGGGTGAAAATGACTCTTGGTAATATTGAAGAGGCAACTACTATTTCTTGAAGGGTAATTAACCTTTGGAACAGAAGAAGTGGTTAACTCTTGGTAATATTGAAGGACAACTACTATTTGTGAAGGGGGTACTATTTGAAGAGGTAAGGTTATTATTATTGAAAAGGTAATTACTATTGTGAAGGTAATTAGGTAATTACTATTGAAGTAATTACTATTGTGAAGGTAATTACTATTGTGAAGGTAATTACTATTGGCGAAGGTAAAGGTAATTACTAATTACTGAAGGTAATTACTATTCACAAAGGTAATTACTATTGTGAAGACTCTTAGATGATGACATATGCCATTTATAAAATAATCAAACTTACCACAAGCGTCTCATATGAGACTCTTTATATACATCGAGGATTGAATAAATATTACCACAAATCATTTTATTTTTAATCGACACATTTTAATCTTTCAACAATTATTAATCATTTATAACTTGTCGTCTCGATTAATAATATAACATATTATCGGATGATCTTTGTGACAATAATTGAATCGATAATATAAGAGATATGATCGACGGCAATTCTTTGTAGTGATAATTGAGTATAGCTAAGTGACTTCTCACGTAAGCATCGATAATCAATCTGAGTGTCTTCTTATGCGACCACAGCGTATTCTTTGTACTTTTACCCGGGTAGTTCAGCAGTTTTTACGGTAACACCTCATAGTTATTTTTATAGAAAGATAATTTTTGTCGTTTTTCTAACTACGACAATACTTTAGTTAATAGGGTCCACTGATGATGATTAGTAGTCGTACGAATATTCCCAAACAAAAGAATATTCCCAGAGCCAAGCGAATATTTTATAACAACTTGCTTACTTTGCAAAATTTATAAATATTACCCCTAACTATAACATTATATCAAATTTATTCCATAATATTCAAAAATAATATTTATAGAAAATTCATCTTTATTTATAAAAATTTAAATATATTTGAAATATTTTATTAAATTTAAGATTTATTAAATTGAAGGAAAAATAATTTATCTGAAGAAATAAATATAAAAGAAAAATATTTGTTGATCTTTTTCTTTTGTGTCATTAAAAATCTTGAAATATTGTTTTTAAAATGAATAAATCATCACATAAATCTCGTTATATTTGAAAACATAAATATAATTTAAAATTTTTACATATTTCTTATTTGGTAATGAAATCGTAAATAATAAAATATGACATTAAAATTATAATTTTATTATGAATAATCGTCTGTATTAAAAATATTTTAATAAATTTCTATATCATAAAAAATCATTTATTATATCTGAAATTTAAATTTAAATTATATATTTTAATCTAAAATTAAATCTTAAATGATATCTAATTTACATTATTTATAAATAGGTATTAATTTTATAAATATATTAAATCAATATACTCATAATTATTAATTATTATAATCTTTGTGTCATTTAAAATTAATATCTAATCAAATTTTATATTTATAATTAATAAATTTTACAAATAAATATTATTATTATAATATTATGATGTTATATTAATTAAAATTTTCTTTTAGTAAATTTTTGAATACATAAATATTTATGTTTATTTGATATATATTTTTTATTTAAAAAAATTATTATTTGAGCAATAAGAATTTCCAAAATCTGAAATTTCTTTATTTAAATTATCAAGATGATTAGATGAAAATTTTAGAAGTTTTGGATCTAAAATGAAATATGTTATCTTTGAATAAATCTTTTATAATTATTTAAAACTAATCCTTAATAATAGAATAAATGACAATATAATTTATCATATAAAATTTTACTCGTGATAAACATATCATAGTGAAAATTTATTTTATAAATAATATTTTATTTTTATAGTAACTTTACATTAAACATATAAAATTATTAAATTAAATATTTATGTAATAAATATTATTTTAATAAATAATATTTAATAGAATTATTGTAATTATTATTCAAATGTTAATAAAAGTTTGAATAATCCTTTATTTGAGGTTCAATGTTGAAATAGTAGTTGTCTTTATATTAAATCTTTTGATTAATTTACGAACTCTTTTTCTATAAATGA